>NC_033681.1:29516797-29610592 GCF_000165445.2 Microcebus murinus
CGGGGGGCCGGGGCAAGGCGGGGTGCAGAGGCGGGGCGAGGGGTGCGGAGAGGGCGGGCGCGCAGGGGGGGCACGGAGGGGCGGCGGGGCAGGAAGGGGGTGCGACGCGGGCGGCGGGGCAGGAGGCGGGTTGCAGCGAGGGGGAGGGGGTGCAGGAGGGGGCGGGGCAGGAGAGGATGCAGGAGGTGGGATGCAGGCGGGGAGCACCCGGCGGGGAGCGGGGCGGGAGCAGGGGTGGGGTCCGAGCAGGTGGGATTTGGGACGGGGGAGGCCGGAGCCCATCCGGGCCTGGCTGCCCCACTCAGTGCCCGCTCCCCGGGAGGGGGAGGCCGAGGGCCCAGGCCTGCGGAGAGGCGGGCTCTGCCTCCCGGGCCGTGCAGCGGCGTCGCGGGGCGGCAGGACCGGCGGGCGGGGGACGCAGCCAGGACGGGCGGTGCCCGCGGGGTCGAGGGCGGGCGCCACGCAGCAGGGAGCGGCTCCGCCGGGACGCACAGGCCCCCGGCGCGAACGTGCCGCTCCGAGCTTCCCTGGTCCTGCGTCCCGGGCCGCTCAGCGCGCACCTGCCCGCGAATGCGGGACTCGCGGGTCCCGCGGTGGGGAGGGCGCCAGAGCGCATGCGCAGCGCGGCCCCGCCCACCGCGCCTGGCCCCGCCCCGTCTACTTATAGTCCCGCGCACGCTAGGCCACGCCCACCGACCATGGCCCCGCCCCGACTCCTCCCCTTAGAGCCCCGCGCAGCCCGGCCCCGCCCACTGCCCTGGCCCCGCCCCCGCAGCGCGCACCCCGCCGGCCTCCCGCCCCGCCCGGCCGTCCCGCGTGGGGTCCCGGGGGCGCCCGCGCCAGCCCCGCCGGGGAGCCCCGCGCCCGCTCCGGTCTCCCGCGGGCGTCAGGGCGAGCGGCACTCGGCGCCGGGGCGGGGCCGCGCCGCGTCACGTGGGTAAACACGCGGCACGTGCAGCCCGGCCCGGCGCGCCTGGGCGGAGAGTGGGCGGGGCGTGGGCGGTCGGGGCGGGGCGTGGGCGGGGCGTGGGCGGGGCCCGCTGGCGCAGGCGCGGCCGGACGGGTTGGCGGCTCTCAAGACAGCAGTCCCGGGAGTCTCCTCCTGCTCTCCTTCCTCTCCCTCTCCCTCCTCTTCCTCCTCCTCCTCCTCTTCCTCTTCCTCTTCCTCAGGCCTCCTCCTCCCTCCTCTTCCTCCCCGTTTTCCTCCTCCTCCTCTTCCTCTCCCTCCTCTTCCTCCTCTTCTTTTCCCTCCTCCTCCTCCTCCCTCCTCTTCCTCCCCCTTTTCCTCTTCCCGCCTCTTCCTCCCCGTTTTCCTCCTCCTCCTCTTCCTCTCCCTCCTCTTCCTCCTCTTCTTTTCCCTCCTCCTCCTCCTTCCTCCTTTTCCTCCCCCTTTTCCTCTTCCCTCCTCTTCCTCTCTCTTCTTTTCCTCTCCCTCCTCCTGCTCTTCCTCCTTCCTCCTCTCCCTCCTCCTCCTCCTCTTCTCCCTCCTCTTCCTCTCTCTCCTCCTCCTCTTTCTCCTCCTCCTTCTCTTCCTCCTTCTCTTCCTCCTCCTCCTCTTCCTCCTTCTCCTCCTCCTCCTCTTCCTCCTTCTCCTCCTCCTCCTGGGTGCCGCTCTGCGCAGCGCGGCCCCGCCCCACCGCGCCTGGCCCGCCCCGTCTAGACTTATAGTCCGCGACGCTAGCCACGCCCACCGAGCGCGGCATGGCCGCCCGACTCCTGCCCCTTGAGCGAGCCCCAGCGCCGCCCCCCACTGCCTGGCCCCGCCCCCACGCGCGCACCCGCGCTCCCGCCCCGCCCGGCGTGGGCCGCGTGGGGTCCGGGGGCCCCGCGCGCAGCCCCGGCCGGACAGCCCCGCGCCCGCTCCGGTTCCCGCGGGCGTCAGGGCGGCAGCCGGCGCAACTCGGCGCCGGGGCGGGCACGCGGCCGCGTCACGTGGGCGTCAAAGCCGACGGCCACGTGCAGCCGGCCCCGGCGCGCCTGGGCGGAGAGGTGGCGGGCGTGGGCGGTCGGGGCGGGGCGTGGGCGGGCGTGGCGGGCCCGCTGGCGCAGGCGCGGCCGGCACGTTGGGGCGCTCTCAGCGGGACAGGCGGGGTGGCCGCCGCGGGGAGGTCTCCTCCGTGGCGCTGCTCCGTTGCTGCGGGTGCCTCTCCTCCTCGCTTGCCTCCTCCTCCTCCTCTTCCTCTTCTCTTCCCTCAGGCTCCTCCTCCCTCGCTCTTCCTCCCCGTTTTCTCCTCCTCCTCTTCCCTCTCCCTCCTCTTCCTCCTCTTCTTTTCCCCCCTCCTCCTCCCTCCTCGTTCCTCGCCCTTTCTGTCTTCCCGCTCTTCTCCGCGTTTCCTCTCTTCCTCCTCCTCTCCCGTCCTCTTCCTCCTCTTCTTTTCCTCTCCTCGCCTCTTCCTCCTTGTTCCTTCTCTCTCTCTCTCTCCTTCTTCTCTTTTTCTTCTCTCTCCGCTCGCTTCTCTCTCCATCTCCTCGCCTTCCCGTCCTCTCTCTCGTTCTCCTCGCTCTTCCGTCTCTCTCCGTCCTCTTCTCTCTCTCCTGTACTCCTTCGCCACTCTCCCGCCGGCCGCCCCGCGCCTCACGTACAGTGTGCTTCCTACCCTTCTCCTTCCTCCTCCTCGCCTCTTCTCCATCTTGCCGCTTCTCCCGCTCCTCTCGCTGCTTCCTCTTCTCCCTCCTCCTCTCCTTCCTCTTCTCCACCTCCTCTTCCTCCTCCTCTCTTTCTCCTCTTCCTCCTCCTCCTCCTCTTCTTCCTCCTCCTCCCGTCCGTTCCTCATCTGTCAACCGCCTGGGCCGGCGACGCTCAAGCTCGCCGCCAACGCGACTGGCCGAGGCTGGCTCCTGCGGGAGCCTCTGGCAGGGACAGGATCAGAGTGCCCCCCAACCCGTCCTGGCAGGATAGCGGGCTACGGGCCCTGTGGCACCGAGCGTTCCAGGCCCTGTGGCCAGCCGCCCTCCGGCTGGCAATCCCCCAGAGCCGGTGCTGGGCGCCTACCGCTGGCCGGGTTTGGGGGCTCATAGGAGCCGTTGCGGGCGGTCCCCACTCACCGTGCAGCGTGGCCACCGGCGCCTGAAGCCAGCCTCCCCCTGACTTTGCTGGACTCCCTTTCCTCAGTTTCCCTTCGCCCAACGCAGACACAGGTTTGGCTGGCTAAGACCCTCCTGGGATGGGCGCGGTGGCTCACGGCTGTCATCCCAGCATCCTGGAGGCCGAGGCGGGAGGATCGCTCGAGGTCAGGAGTTCGAAACAAGCCTGAGCCAAGAGTGAGATCCTGTCTCTACTAAAATAGAAGAATTAATTGCAACTAAAAATATATAGAAAAGATAGCCGGCGTGGTGGCGCATGCTAGTCCCAGCTACTCGGAGAGCTGAGGCTGAGGCAGGAGGATCGCGTGAGCCCAGGAGATTGAGGTTGCTGTGAGCTAGGCTGACGCCATGGCACTTATTCTATGGGCAACAGAGTGAGACTCTTGTCTCAAAAAAAAAAAAAAAAAACAGAAAGAAGAAAAGAAAAGAAAAATCAGCCAGGCATGGTGGCACGTGCCTATAGTCCCAGCTACTCGGGAAGGCTGAGGCAGAGGACACGTGAGCACAGGAGTTTGAGTTGCTGTGAGCTAGGCTGACACCACGGCACTCACTCTAGCCCGCGCAACAGAGTGAGACTCTGTCTCAAAATAAATAAATAAAAGGCCTGCAGATCTCAGTTATTTCTCCCCCAGACAGGTTGGGACCTCAGGTGCTGGGCTAGGGAAGGAGGAAAGCCCAGTGCGGGCAGGCCCGGAACACCAAGGGAGACCTCGGTTGAGAACAGTACCACGGGCACACCCACGCGAGGCCAGGTGCTTGGCGGCTTCCCCACGGGGGTGTCCGGAACTTCCGCATATCCGTGCGGAGGGCACGCGGTGGAATTAGGGCCGAGGCGGTTGATGACAGAGGCCAGCCGGCCGCGGCGAGAGGAATCCTGCCGTTGGAAGCAGGACTTGTGCAGCTGCTTCACGGGCCCACTCACATCATCCCGCTGCCACCTGCTATTTTGGGAGGGACGCTGTCGCTCGTGTCTGTGTTTGCTGCCTTTGCGGGGCCGCATCCCTTCCCCTCTTCAGCGGGCCGGCGCGTTAGAGGGGCTGCCTCCGGCCCGTACCCGGGGCCTGGCAACGCGGCTCCCCTGGCCGATCACAGCACGCACGTCTCTGCCCGGAGCCATCAGAAGAAGGGGTGGCATGTGACCAGGATGGACCGGTGACAATCGTCCAAGACGTTCGCTGGAGTTTCGGGCCGAGGCACCTGCGGTCGTCGGAAAGTCAGCGTGGAAGAATGGTACAGGCAGGTGCCGCGGGAAACCGATCCCCACAGACCCGAGGCGGGCTGAGCCCCGAGAGAGATGGATTCCTGGGCCGGCAGGTTAAACTCCGGGATCCAGCCTTGCTTGAGGCAGCTCTGCGCCAGGCTACTTCTGGCTCCATACGTCACGGAATCCATACATTCGTCTTTTCTTTTTTTCTTTCTTTTTTTTGAGGCAAGAGTGTCACTCTGTTGCCCGGCTAGAGCGAGTGCCGGGCGTCAGCCCAGCTCACAGAACCTCAACTCTGGGCCCAAGCGATCCTCCCTGCCCAGCCTCCCGAGGAGCTGGGACTACAGGCGTTGAGTGAGCCCCGCGCCTGCTAATTTTTTCTATATCTATATGTTAGTTCAATTAATTTCTTCTATTTTCAGTAGAGATGGAATTCGCTCTTGCTCCAGGCTGGTCCTCGAACTCCTGACCTGAGCCACCTCCAGCCTGGGCCTCCCAGAGTGCTGGGACTACAGGCGTTATGAGCCACCGCACCTGCTAATTTCCTATATACATTAGTTGTCCAGCTAATTCTTTCTATTTTAGTAGAGACCGGGTCTCGCTCTTGCTCTGCCTGGTCTCGAACTCCTGACCTTGAGCGATCCTCCCGCCTCGGCCTCCCAGAGTGCTGGATTGCAGGCCAAGAGCAACTACTGAAGGCCGTGGACGCTCCCCCGCACCCCCCAGCAGCGAAGGCCGCGTGAGAACGCACAGGAGGAGAGGGCTTGCTGCCGGAGTCAGACTGGGCGCCTCCCGGGATGTGCGGCCACCACATCTGCCCGGAGAAAGGCGGAAGGAGTGGGGTAGACGCGTCGCAAGCTTGTTATTTTTATTTCGATGCGCGGGCCATCTGTGCAGGTGGAGCTTGTCTGGGGGAGACCAGGATCTGCAGATGAAATGTTCAAACGCCGATGTCTTTGCAGGCTGTCACGCCGCGCTCTCTCCCGAGCCGGGGTGGGGGTGCGGGGAGCGCTGATATATTGCATGGCGGTGGGGCGTGCCGGGGTCGGCAGCTGTTCGGGGTAGCGTGCATGTCAGGCTCCCCTCCATGGCGACAGTCTTCTCGGCGTTGGGTGCTGGGCGGGCCGGACCTCGGCTGTGCAAATCGGGCCCACTGCCTCGTTGGTCGGGGAGGAGGTCTGCAGGGCAGAAGTCCGCGTGGAGGGGAGGGGGAGGTTGGCAGTGCCAGAGATGGGTGGGCAAGGCTCTTACACCCCTCCCGTTATTATCACTGTCGGTTCACCAGAAACACCCTGTCAATGTGCAGTTGCTCGCCGCAAATTGGCATTAACTGATCAACACCTAGCGGAGGCCGAGTGCCAGGGTGGCTCACGCCTGCATCCCAGCGCTCTGGGAGGCCGAGGAGGGAGGATAGCTGGAGTCAGGAGTTCAAAACCTGCCTGAGCAAGAAGCGCAGACCCCGTCTCTACTAAAAGATAGAAGAAAGTACATGGCAACTAAAATATATACAAAAATTAGCCGGGCATGGTGGGTCATACTGTATCAGCTACTCGGGAGGCTGAGCAGAGGATCGCTTGAGCCCAGGATCTGAGGTGCTGTGAGCTAGGCTGATGCCACGGCATCACTCTAGCCTGGCACAGAGTGAGCTCTGTCTCAAAAAAAAAAAAGGAATAAAAAAAAAAAAACAGAGCAGAAGGATGAAATCACTGTCATGCCCGTTTCAGGATAAAATATACATAATCAATACGACCACCCGGCACCGCTTCGTGCCTTCTCACAATTCCTTATTGACGGCATCCGACCGGCCCTCATCCCTCAGCTGCCCCGATACGTTGCCAGAAACCAGCGCAGAGTAACAGTCACTCCGGGATCTGTGCGTGTCCTTCTCAGCTGCAGTCTGGCTTCTGGGGCCTAGTTTCCCTCCACGGGACAGAGTTAGAGAGAAGGGTTTCTGCAGCAGCGTGGTGCAGGGTTCAAGTTCAAGAGAACAGTCCTGCCCGGCGGGCCGGAGGCTTCTGTGAGGCCCAGGGTCTCCCCGCAACCACACCTGCCCCACCCTGCCTTGCTGAGCCTACATGGACTGAGGGTCAAAGGTCACCCCCAGGATCACCAGGAGAGCGGGTGGGGGTGGGATGGAGGAGTCTGGAGGGTGGGGACCCCTCTCAGCCCAGCCTACCTGCTGGCCCCCACTTCATGTTTTTTTTTTTTTTTTGAGACCAGTCTCACTCTGTCGCCCAGGCTAGATGAGTGCCGTGGTGGCGTCAGCCTCCGCTCACAGCAACCTCAGACTCCTGGGCTCAAGCGATCCTCCTGCCTCAGCCTCTGAGTAGCTGGGACTACAGCATGCGCCACATGCCGGCTCATTTTTGTATATATAATATCAGTTGCCCAATAAATTTCTATTGTATGTAGAGACGGGGTCTCCGCTCTTCGCTCAAAGCTGTTTGAACTCTGAATTTGACCGATCCTCCCTCCTGGCTCCCAGAGTGCCAAGGATGACAGGCGTGAGCCGCCGGCGCCCGGCCCTCCTTGCCAGTCGACTCCGCCCGGCCCTGTGACCCTCACCCCCCACCCGCTGACATCGTAGTAGAAAGAAACCTCTTTGGCGTGAAAGGACGGGCATCTCCGAACCGCGGCTGCTAACCGAAACCTAGAAGAAGACTACAGAAGAGAAACAGAAAGCAGGCCGACCCCTGAGATGGAGACACCGCGCCCCCCCGGGCCCTGAAAGCCGCTGCCCTCCGTCGCTCTGACCGGGCGGCTACCCGGAACGGCTGGCAGTGGGAAACCGAGCAGGTGTGGTAAATGACGTCTGGAAGCCTAGGTTGGGTTTAGAAGCCGAGACCGCCCTATACACACACCAGGAACCTTAAACCCAAATAGCCGTGGGAGCCACGGGGAAAAAGAGCGTGCCTTCGGACCTGAGACTCCTGCCCACGTAGAAGCGTGCTCGTACTCTGCCTTCCCGGGGAAACGCGAAATCTTTCCGTCGTTCGTTGGAACGTCTACCGCTTGATCTGTACACCGCTGTCCTGTGGCTATTCCCACAGTCCCGGGTGCGAGACCGTCCGTTACGCCAAGAGAGGAGCAGTGGGGGTGTAGAACAGACCGCAGTGGAAGAGCACCCACTTTGGGCACTGTAGGGAGTACTGGGTGGGGAGGGGTGGGTTCCGGCACTTTCCATCCCACTTTCCAAGCCCTGCGAGGCCAAGCCCGGCGCCTGGGCCACCTCCGACGTGTGACGGTTCTAGGTCTGTTATTCAGCTTATTGAAATGGGGTCTCACTGTGCTGGCCCCAGCCTGGCCTCAAACTCCTGCTCAACGAATCCCTCCTGCCTCAGCCTCCGCACGTACTGGACCACAGGTGCAGCACACGTGGTAAACCCGGCTTCCAGGTTTTACTTTTTTTTATTTATTTATTTTTGAACAGAGTCCTCGCCTCTGTTGCGGCCTGAGAGTGAGTGCCGTGGCGTCAGCCTCGCTACAGCAACTCCACCTCCTGGGCTCAAGCGATCTTCCTGCCTCAGCCGTCCAGAGTAAGCTGACCGACAGCGTGCGCCACAGTGCCTCGCTAATTTTTATCCCTCTATATAATTTAGTGGCCATTAATTTATTTCATTTTTAGTAGAGCGGGTTTCGCTCTTGCCCCCAGGCTGGTTTGGAACTCCTGACCACCCCTCGAGCGATCCTCCCGCCTCGGCCTCCCAGACTGCTGGGATGACTGACAGGCGGGAGCCCGCGCCGCCTGTGATTAATTACGGAGGTGCTACCATGGACGAAGAACAGCCCTGTAGAAAACCGGCCAGATATTTCGTTTATCACGTGTCAGTGTAACGGATGAAAAGACAATTCTGAAGTCATGTACAGTATTTTAACACCTAGACTGTGAGGATGGCAGTTCCGGGGATTTTTCCTTCTTGTGTTGCTCCGTGTTTGTAGTGTTCCAACGCGTTGCAGCACCTACAAGCTTTACTTTTTGGAAAGCAGAGAAGAAAAATCCATGCAGTAACGGCCATTCTAGCGGGAAGAGCAAGTTGGGAAGCCAGGAGCTGAGCAGAGGCAGGGGCGGCGAGTCTCGGCTCACTGGAGGGGAGTCCAGGTCCGGGGGCATTTGGGAGTAGCTAAGGTCAAAGGGCATGCCCTTTGACACTGCAGTCCCCAGCTATGGATGCCCCAGGCTATACGGTCCCCCGGACGCTGGCTCAGGCTGGTGCCAGTCCTGGTGTTGGGACGGGCCACCAGCAGCAGGTGCAGCGGCAGGTGAGCCACCAGCGAAGCTTCATCTGCGTTGACACCGATCTGGTCATCGCGTAAAATCTGCCTCCCCTGCAGCTTCAGCCTTTAGATTTCTCAAAGGTGCAGGAACATCGCCCTCGGATCTAGGTTTCGACTCTTTTTTTTTTTTTTTTTTTTTGAGACAGGTCTAGGTTCTGTTACCCTGGGCCTAGAGTGCCGTGGGTCAGCTACTCACAGCAACCTCCAACTCCTGGTCTCAAGCGTCCTCCTGCCTCAAGCTCCTCGCCGAGTAGCTGGACTACGGCTGTGCCACTATGCCGCTATTTTTTCTATATATATATATTTTTTAGTTGATCAATTAATTAATTTCTATTTTTAGTAGAGACGGGGTCCGTCTGTTGCTCAGGCTGTTTCAAACTCCTGACCTTGAGCGATCCTCCTGCCTGGGCCTCCCAAAAGTGCTAGATACAAAGGCGTGAGCACCCGCACCTGGCTAATTGTATATATCATATTATATATAATATATTAATATGTAAATTTTTATAGTATATATATATTTTTTAGTTGTCTGCTAATTATTTTTTTTTTTTGTAAGAGACGGGGTCTCACTTTGCTCAGGCTGTCTCGAACTCCTGAGCTCAAAGACCTCCCGCCTCGGCCTCCCAGCGCGCTGGATCACAGGCCGTCGAGCCACCGCGCCCGGCCTGCCTTCCTTCTACCCTCCAACCAACCACACAGTCACTTCTCACGGACAGGAACGTCACTTCTGGGCTTGCGCCTCAACCTCTGCCTCCAGCTGCTCTGAGGAAGTCACCCTCCTACACACCTCCGGCTTCCCTGCTGCCGTGAGACCGCGTCACCCTGTGATGTGGTCTCTGTGGCCGTCTGTCTGCCTCGTCCTCTACCTCCCCTAGTTTGGGGCACCTTTTTGCAGACTTCCTGGGAGATTCAGCAGCAGCCCTTCCTCTGGCTTCTCCCACGGCGCCCTTCCATTGCACCGCCTCAAGGGATTGCAGGTGCTCGCCGTCTCCCAGGCTCCCTGAAGTCTCCGCGCATGGCTCAGCGGGGCTCCAGAGGCGTCTTGCCGGTTGGACCTGGGAGCCAACCCTGGACTTGAACTCACGACGGTGGACACTGCACGATTTTGGGAATGGGCCATGGAAGGAGATGAGTTTAAAGGGGGGGGAGGGTGGCCTTTATTTTAAAAAGGATAGGCCTGTCCTCCTCCTCCTCTTCCTCTTTCTCCACCTCCTCTTCCTCCTCCTCTTCTTTCTCCTCTTCCTCCTCCTCCCTCCTCTTCTTCCTCCTCCCTCCTCTTCCTCCTCTGTCAACGGCCTGGGGCGGGAGCCAAGCTGCGGCAGGACTGGCAGAGGCTGGCTCCGGGGCCTTGGCAGGGACAGGACTCAGAGTGCCCCCCCAACCCCGTCCCGGCAGGACAGCCGGGCTACCGGGCCCCTGTGGCACCGAGCGCCCTTCCCAGGCCCCTGTGGCCAGGCCGCCCTCCGGCTCGCAATCCCCCAGAGCCGGTGCCTGGGCGCCTACCCTGGGCCGGGTTTGGGGGCTCATAGGAGCCGGTTAGCGGGCGGTCCCACTCACGGTGCAGCGTGGCCACGGGGCCTGAAGCCAGCCTCCCCCCTGACTTTGCTGGACCTCTCTGTTCCTCAGTTTCCCCTTTGCCCAAACGGGTCCAGCGCTGTGTGCCCCCATGGGATGGTGGGAAATGAAACGGCTGAACAGGAGCGAAGCCAGAGGACAACAGCGCCCTGTGCTGGTGACCACACTGCTCTGGGGACAAGCCACCCCGCAGGGGGACTAACTGGGCACTTTGGGGCTGTGGGAATCCAGCTCTCCCCCAGGTTTGTCTGGGGGGAGTTCCCGGCAGGCTCCTGCAGCGGCACGCCCTGCCACGATCAGGGAGACACACTGGAACGGTGACGTAGGGCCGTGCGGTGGCCAGAACCTGAGCACCCTGCCCGCCTCCCCCCAGTTCACTTGCCCCCTGCCCGTCTCAGCGTGGCCCTCTTTTTTTTTTTTTAATTAAATTTAAATCTGATTTTTTTAACATTTTATACATATATAAATTTTTTTTTCCCGAAGAAGCCCCATTTTATTTATTTATTTATTTATTTATTTTTTCTTCTTTAGGGACCCTTTGATCAATGTAAGAAGCCCCATTTTATTACAGAGAACATACAAAGCCCTTTCCTCATAGAGAAAAGTGCTGTTCCGCTTCTCCAGGGAAACAGATGAGGCTCTTCCAAAGTTCCCAGCTTTCCGCTTCTGGTACTTTCCGCGACTGGTACTTCCCATGTCGGTGAAGGTGTTTGTAGAGATAGCGGATGTGTTTTATTTTTTGTTTTTTTTGAGACAGAGCCTCGCTTTGTTGCCCAGGCTAGAGTGAGTGCCGTGGCGTCAGCCTAGCTCACAGCAACCTCCAACTCCTGGGCTCAAGCGATCCTCCTGCCTCAGCCTCCCGAGTAGCTGGGACTATAGGCATGAGCCACCATGCCCGGCTAATTTTTTCTCTCTCTATATATATTAGTTGGCCAATTAATTTATTTCTATTTTTAGTAGAGACGGGGTCTGCCTCTTGCTCAGGCTGGTTTCGAACTCCTGACCTCGAGCGATCCTCCCGCCTCGGCCTCCCAGAGAGCTGGGATGACAGGCGTGAGCCACCGCGCCCGGCCAGCGGATGCGTCTATTAAGGTTGTGCAGGTCATCGATTGAACATTCGCTTTCCGGCCATTTCCTTCTTCCGGATGCAACGCTGCAATTCATTTCCCCTCCAACCTCAAAGCCACCTGGGGCCCCTGATCAGTGTTTTGGGGTGTTTTTCAAAGTTTCCCAGGTTCCCCGTGTTGTCATACCCCCCCGAACACGGCCGTCTTCTCGTTCCGGCGGTCAACCACTTTCGGGGGCGGCAGGGTGAGCCTTACAGGAGACAGTCCAGGAATACTCAGAGGGAAGCTTCTGCACGCCAGGGGCGCCCGGCCCCACAGGCCCCTACGTGCCCCCCGGGAGAGCCTCCCTGCCATTGCTGTAGCCTCTCTCTCTCGGTAGCACACCACACAAGCCCAAGAATAAGGACCAGCAGCAATCCCATTGCTGGGCATCTACCCAAAAGATCCAGTGACACTCTACAAAAAAGACACCTGCACTCGAATGTTTATAGCAGCACAATTCATAATTGCAAGGCTGTGGAAACAGCCCAAGTGTCCATCAATCCAAGAATGGATTAATAAAATGTGGTATATGTATACCATGGAGTACTATTCAGCTCTAAGAGACAATGGTGATATAGCACATCTTATATTTTCCTGGTTAGAGCTGGGACCCATACTACTAAGTGAAGTTTCCCAAGAATGGAAAGTCAAGCACCACATGTACTCACCAGCAAACTGGTATTAACTGAGCAGCACCTAAGTGGACACATAGATACTACAGTAATGGGGTATTGGGCAGGGGGGAGGGGGCGGGTATATACATATATAATGAGTGAGATGTGCACCATCTGGGGGATGGTCATGCTGGAGACTCAGACTTGTGGGGGAGGGGGGGAAATGGGCATTTATTGAAACCTTAAAATCTGTACCCCCATAATATGCCGAAATAAAAAAAAAAAATAAGGACCAGACATGGTCTTCAAGGACGGGGACCGTCCCCGCTGGCCTCACACAGTTACTAACAAGGACGCAGCCATCTTGAGCCTTACCCAGGTACCTCTCCATTTTATTTATATATAATTTTATCCTTTCACCTCAAAGCATGGCCTCCCTTTAACAACATCCCTCTGTTCTCTTTGCCCCATCCCAGAACCGACAGCCAGACAGGTCTGGCCCCATCGGTCCCTCGTTCCACCGCAAGAGGGCAGGTGTACCTGGGTGGGCTCCCGGGTGGTAGACACAGGCTTTGGCTGGCTAAGACCCTCCTGGGACTGGGCGCGGTGGCTCACGCCTGTCATCCCAGCACTCTGGGAGGCCGAGGCGGGCAGATCGCTCGAGGTCAGGGGTTCGAAACCAGCCTGAGCAAGAGTGAGACCCCGTCTCTACTAAAAATAGAAAGAAATTAATTGGCCAACTAATATATATATAGAAAAGATTAGCCGGGCATGGTGGCGCATGCCTGTAGTCCCAGCTACTCGGGAGGCTGAGGCAGGAGGATCGTTTGAGCCCAGGAGTTTGAGGTTGCTGTGAGCTAGGCTGACGCCACGGCACTCACTCTAGCCTGGGCGACAGAGTGAGACTCTGTCTTGAAAAAAGAAAAAAAGAAAAGAAAAAGAAAAAATCAACCAGGCATGGCGCCACACACCTATAGTCCCAGCTACCTGGGAGGCTGAGGCAGGAGCCCAGGAGATTGAGGTTGCTGTGAGCGAGGCTGACGCCACGGCACTCACTCTAGCCCGGGCAACAGAGCGAGACTCTGTCTCAAAATAAATAAATAAATAAATAAAAGGCCCTGCAGATCTCAGTTATTTTCTCCCCCCAGGACAGGTTGGGGACCCTCAGGTGCTGGGCTAGGGAAGGGGAAGAGGAAAGCCCAGGTGCGGGCAGGCCCAGGAAACACCAGAAGGGAGACCTCGGTTGAGAACAGTACCCACGGGGCTGCCCCCACCCCCACCCCGAGGCCAGGTGCTTGGCGGGCTTCCCCACGGGGGTGTCTGGAACCTTCCGCATATCTGATCGGAGGGCAGCGCGGTGGAATTAGGGCCTCGGCGGGTTGATGGACAGAGGCCAGCCGGCCGCGGCGAGAGGAATCCTGCCGTTGGAAGCGGGACTTGTGCAGCTGCTTCACGGGCCCACTCACATCATCCCCGCTGCCACCTGCTATTTTGGGAGGGACGCTGTCGCTCGCGTCTGTGTTTGCTGCCTTTGCCGGGGCCGGCATCCCTTCCCCTCTTCAGCGGGGCCGGGCCGTTAGAGGGGCTGCCTCCGGCCGTACCCCGGGGCCTGGCAACGCGGCTCCCGCCTGGCCGATCACAGCACGCACGTCTCTGGCCCGGAGCCATCAGAGAAAGGGGTGGCCATGTGACCCAGGATGGACCGGTGACAATCGTCCCCAAGACGTTCGCTGGAGGTTTCGGGCCGGAGGCACCTGCCGGTCGTCGGAAAGTCAGCGTGGAGATGGTACAGGCAGGTGCCGCGGGCAAAACCGAGTCCCCACAGACCGAGGCGGGGCTGAGCCCCGAGAGAGAGCTGGATTCCTGAGGCCGGCAGGTAAACTCCGGGATCCAGCCTTGCTTGAGGGCAGCTCTGCTGCCAGGCTAGCTTCTGGCTCCATACGGTCACGTGAATCCATACATTCGTCTTTTCTTTTTTTTCTTTTCTTTTTTTTTTTTTTTGAGGCAAGAGTCTCACTCTGTTGCCCAGGCTAGAGTGAGTGTCGTGGCGTCAGCCCAGCTCACAGCAACCTCCAACTCCTGGGCCCAAGCGATCCTCCTGCCTCAGCCTCCCGAGGAGCTGGGACTACAGGCGTTGAGTGAGCCACCACGCCTGGCTAATTTTTTCTATATCTATATATTAGTTAGCCAATTAATTTCTTTCTATTTTCAGTAGAGATGAGGGTCTCGCTCTTGCTCAGGCTGGTCTCGAACTCCTGACCCTGAGCCATCCTCCGGCCTCGGCCTCCCAGAGTGCTGGGACTACAGGTGTGAGCCACCGTGCCCGGCTAATTTTTCCTATATACATTAGTTGTCCAGCTAATTTCTCTCTATTTATAGTAGCGACAGGGGTCTCGCTCTTGCTCTGCCTGGTCTGGAACTCCTGACCTTGAGCCATCCTCCCGCCTCGGCCTCCCAGAGTGCTGGGATTGCAGGCCAAGAGCACACTCTGAAGGCCGTGGAGCGCTCCCCCCGCACCCCCCAGCACGCCAGAAGGGCCGCGTGAGAACTTGCACAGGAGGAGAGGGCTTGCTGCCGGGATGCAGACTGGGTGCCTCCCGGGATGTGCGGCCAGCACATCTGCCCGGAGAAACAGGCGGGAAGGAGTGGGGTAAGACGCGTCGCAAGCTTTGTTATTTTTACTCTTCGATGCGCGGGGCCATCTGTGCAGGTTGGAGCTTGTCTGGGGGAGACCAGGATCTGCAGATGAAATGTTCAAACGCGCGATGTCTTTGCAGGCTGTCACGCCGCGCTCTCTCCGGGAGCCGGGGGTGGGGGGTGCGGGCGAGTGCGGATATTTTTGCAGCGGCGGCGGCGGGGCGTGCCGGGGTCCGGCAGCTGTTCGGGGTGAGCGTGCATGTCAGGCCTCCCCCTCCAGTGGCGACAGTCTTCTCGGCGTTGGGTGCTGGGGGCGGGCCGGACCCTCGGCTGTGCAAATCGGGCCTCACTGCCTCGGTTGGTCGGGGAGGAGGTCTGCAGGGCAGAAAGTCCCGTGGGAGGGGGAGGGGGAGGTTGGCAGTGCCAGAGATGGGGGTGGGGGAGGCTCTTACACCCCCTCCCCTTATTATCGCCGTCGGTTCACCCGAAACCACCCTGTCAAATGTGCAGTTGCCTCGCCGGCAAATTGGCATTAACTGATCAACACCTAAGTGGAGGCCGGGTGCCACGGTGGGTCACGCCTGTCATCCCAGCGCTCTGGGAGGCCGAGGAGGGAGGATCGCTCGAGGTCAGAAGTTGGAAACCAGCCTGATGAGATCCCCCGGTCTCTACTACAAATAGAAAGAAATTAATTGGCCAACTAGAAACATATAGAAAAAATTAGCCGGACATGGTGGCGCATGCCTGTAGTCCCAGCAACTCGGGAGGCTGAGGCAGGAGGATCGCTTGAGCCCAGGAGTTTGAGGTTGCTGTGAGCTAGGCTGATGCCACGGCACTCATTCTAGCCTGGGCAACAGAGTGAGGCTCTGTCTCAAAAAAAAAAGGAATAAAAAAAAAAAAAAACAGAGGCAGAAGGATGAAATCACTGTCATGCCGTTGTTACCAGGATAAAATATACATAATCAATACGACCCACCTGGCCACCGCCTTTCGTGCCTTCTCAAATTCCTTATTGACCGAGCATCCGACCCAGCCCTCATCCCTCAGCTGCCCGGGATGTTGCCTCAACCAGCGCAGAGTAGACAGTCACTCCGGGATCTGTGGCGGTGTCCTTCTCAGCTGCAGTCTGGCTTCTGGGGCCTCCACGGAGACAGAGTTAGAGAGAGGGGTTTCTGCAGCAGCGTGGTGCAGGGTTAGGGTTAGGGTTAGGGTTAGGGTGCAGGGTTCAAGTTCATGGGAGAACAGTCTGCCCCGGGCGGCGGCTGAGGCTTCTGTGGGAGGCCCAGGGTCTCTCCCGCAACCACACCTGCCCCACCTCTGGCCTTGCTGAGCCTTACATGGACTGAGGGTCAAAGGTCACCCCAGGGATCACCAGGGAGATGCGGGTGTGGGTGGGAGTGGAGGAGTCTGGAGGGTGGGGGACCCCTCTCAGCCCCCAGCTTACCTGCTTGGCCCCCACTTGCCAGTGTTTTTTTTTTTTTTTTTTTGAGACCAAGTCTCACTCTGTCGCCCAGGCTAGAGTGAGTGCCATGGCGTCAGCCTCGCTCACAGCAACCTCAGACTCCTGGGCTCAAGCGATCCTCCTGCCTCAGCCTCCTCCCGAGTAGCTGGGACTATAGGCATGCGCCACCTTGCCCGGCTGATTTTTTGTATATATATATCAGTTGGCCAATTAATTTCTATTTATAGTAGAGACGGGGTCTCGCTCTTGCTCAAGCTGGTTTCGAACTCCTGACTTTGACCGATCCTCCCTCCTCGGCCTCCCAGAGTGCCAGGATGACAGGCGTGAGCCGCCGCGCCCGGCCCTCCTTGCCAGTTCGACTCCGCCCCGGCCCCTGTGGCCCTCACCCCCGCACCACGCTGACATCTAGAGAGACGAAACCTCCTTTGCGTGAAAGGAAGCCGGGCGTTCTCTGAACCGCGGCTGCCAACCTGAAAACCTAGAAGACGAGACTCAGAAGAGAAACAGAAAGCAGCCCGACCCCTGAGAGGGGAGACACCCGCCCCCACCCCGGGCCCCCTGAGAGAGCCGCTGCCCCTCCCTCCTCGCCTCTGACCGGGCGGCTACCCGGAGGCTGGGCAGGTGGGGAAACCGAGGCAGGGTGTCGGTAAGTGACGGTCTGGAAGCCCCTCAGGCCTTGGGGTTAGAGCCGAGACCGCCCTATACACGCCCAGGAACCTTCAAACCCAAATGCCCGTGGGAGCCAGGCGGGGAAAAAGAGCGTGCCTCCGAACGCTGAGACGTTCCCTGCCCACTAGGAAGCGTGCTCGGGTACTCTGCTCTTCCCGGGGGAAACACGCGCGCTCTCTGCCGTCGTTCGTTGGAACGCTTCACCGTCTTGATCTGTACGCGCTGTCCTGTGGCTATTCCACAGTCGCGGGTGCGAGAGCCGTCCGTCTACGCCAAGAGACGAGCAGTGGGGGTGTGAGAACAGACCGCAGTGGAGGGAGCCCCCAGCTTTGGGCACTGTAGGGAGGGATTGGGGGTGGGGGTGGGGGTGGGGGTTCCGGCACTTTCCATCCCACTTTCCAGCCCCTGCGCAGGGCCACCCAGAGCCGCTTGCGGGGCCACCTCCGAGTGTGGACGGTTCTAGGTCTGTTATTCAGTTATTTGAAATGGAGTCTCACTGTGCTGCCCAGCCTGGCCTCAAACTCCTGGGCTCAAGCGATCCTCCTGCCTCAGCCTCCCGAGTAGCTGGGACCACAGGTGCGCACCGTGGTACCCGGCTTCCAGGTTTTATTTTTATTTATTTATTTATTTATTTTTTGAGACAGAGTCTCACTCTGTTGTCCAGGCTAGAGTGAGTGCCGTGGCGTCAGCCTAGCTCACAGCAACCTCCAACTCCTGGGCTCCAGCGATCCTCCTGCCTCAGCCTCCCAAGTAGCTGGGACTACAGGCGTGCGCCACCATGCCCGGCTCATTTTTTCCATATATTTTTAGTTGGCCAATTAATTTCTTTCTATTTTTAGTAGAGACGGGGGTCTCGCTCTTGCCCAGGCTGGTTTCGAACTCCTGACCTCGAGTGATCCGCCCACCTCGGCCTCCCAGAGTGCCGGGATGACAGGCGTGAGCCACCGCGCCCGGCCTGTGCATTTAAAATTACCGGGAGGTGCTACAATTGGACGAAACAGCCCTGTAGAAAACCGGCAGATATTCTCGTTTATTCACGTGTCAGTGTACGCATGGAAAAAGAAAATTCTGGAGTCATGTACAGTATTTTAACACCAAGACTGTTAGGAATGGCAGTTCCGGGGGATTTTTCGCTTTCTGTGTTGCTCGTGTTTGTAGTGTTCCAACGCGTTGCACAACCTACAAGCTTTACTTTTTTTTGGAAAACAGAGAAGAAACCATCCACTGCAGTAACGGCCATTCTAGTGGGAAGAGCAGTTGGGGATGCCAGGAGCTGGAGCAGAGGCAGGGGCGGGAGTTCTCAGGCTTCCTGGAGGGGGAGTCCAGGTCAGGGGCATTTGGGGAAGTAGCTAAAGGTGCAAAGGGCATGCCCTTTGACACTGCAGTTCCACAGCTAGGAATGTGCCCCCAGGGCTACGGTCCCCGCCGCTGTGCTGCAGGCTGGTGCCAGTCCGTGGCCTGTTAGGGACGGGCCACGCAGCAGCAGGTGAGCGGCAGGTGACCCGCCAGCGAAGCTTCATCTGCGTTGACAGCCGCTCTGGTCATCGCGTAAACTCTGCCTCCCCTGCAGCTTCAGCTTTAGATTCTCAAAGGTGCAGGAACATGCCTCGGATCTAGGTTTTGACTCCTTTTTTTTTTTTTTTTTTTTTTGAGACAGAGTCTAGGTCTGTTACCTGGGCTAGAGTGCCGTGGGGTCAGCCTAGCTCACAGCAACCTCCAACTCCTGGGCTCAAGTGATCCTCCTGCCTCAGCCTCCTCCCGAGTAGCTGGGACTACAGGCATGTGCCACTATGCCCGGCTCATTTTTTTCTATATATATTTTTTAGTTGATCAATTAATTAATTTCTATTTTTAGTAGAGACGGGGTCTCGCTCTTGCTCAGGCTGGTCTCGAACTCCTGAGCTCAAACGATCCTCCCGCCTCGGCCTCCCAGAGCGCTGGGATCACAGGCGTGAGCCACCGCGCCCGGCCTGCCTTCCTTCTTACCCTCCACCAACACACAGTCACTTTCTTACGGCACACGGAGGCGTCACTCTGGGCTTGCGCCCTCAACCTCTGCCTCCAAGCTGGCTCTGAGGAAGTCACCCTCCCTACAACCTCCGGCTTCCTGCTGCCGGTGAGACCTCGCCCACCCTGTGATGTGGTCTCTGTGGGCCCGTCTGTCTGCCTCGTCCTCTCCCTCCACCCTAGTTTGGGCACCTTTTTGCAGATTCCTGGGGAGGATTCAGCAGCAGCCCTGCTCTGGCTCTGCGCCCCGCGGACGCCCTTCCATGCCACCGCCCTCAGGGGATTGCAGGTGCTCGCCTGTCTCCCAGGCTCACCTGAGTCCGCGGCCACATGCTCAGCGGGGGCTCCAGAGGGCGTCTTGCCGGTTGACCCTGGGGAAGCCAACCCTGGACTTGAACCTCACTGCACGGTCGGACACTGCACGATTTTGGGAATTGGCATGGATCGGGAAGATGATTTAAAAGGGGGGGGGGAGGGTGCCTTTATTTAATAAAGGATAGCACTGCCCTCCCCGCTGAGGCTCCTAGGAAACAGTACCTGGGTAAGACCGTGAAACTGAGCACATTAGAGTCTTCTGGAGTTAAATTTGGAGCTGGGACGAGGTAGGAAAAATCTATGCTCATTGAATACAAAATGCAATTGTCTGTCAGTGCAGGAACTGAAGAATCTGCAGCAAATTATATTTAAGACTCTATTGTCACAGGCAGATTAGCTAATGCTCGATTTTAAGTGTAGGCTTCTAATGCTATTACTCCTGGTTAACTCTGCCTGGCAGGTAACCTTGTGGAACAAATGACTGCATTGCTTGAATAACATATTTGATCAAACAGGACAATTCTTTCAGAAATTGAGTTCTCTGTGGCAATTTGAGACCTGTAATCAGCAAATTAGATGATTACAGCAGGGATAAAAATAGTCTTCCAACAATGTCCAAGGTATAAATGTGATTTGAATTTCAAAATGTTGAACATGTGGCAGGAAAACGCACGGCCGGGTAAATATGACTAGACATTATCAGATTTGATTTCTCCTTCCGTCCCTGCTCTGAGCCGGAGCCTAATTTTGCCCGCGTAGACTCCAATCTCTTTTCCGTCTGAGGTGGTGGATGGCAGTGTATATCAGGCACTGTGTACTCCAAATCTCAAAGGGCTCCACAGCTGTCCTTAGCTGCCTCAGGAACTTAACGTATTTATTTACATTTTATTTTTGGAGACAGAGTCCCGCTCTGTCACCCGGGCTAGAGTGTCGTGGCGTCAGCCTAGCTCACAGCAACCTCAGACTCCTGGGCTCAAGCGATCCTTCTGTAGCTGGAACTACAGGTATGAACCACCAGCGTGCCTGGCTAATTTTTTGTTTCTATTTTTAGTTGACCGGCTAATCTTTTTTTTTTTTTTCTATTTTAGGTAAAGACGGGGGTCTCACTCTTGTTCAAGCTGGCCTCGAACTCCTGAGCTCACGCGATCCTCCTGCCTCGGCCTCCCAGAGTGCTAGGGTTGTAGGCATGAGCCACCAGCGCCCGGCCCTACCTGGGGAACTTAAACTGCCGTGAGCCTCAGCACCGTTTATTTACCCACTTGGTGTGAAATGACCTCCCTGAAACAGTAATCGGTCCAACTTCCGACCAGGGAAGATGGCTTTGGAAAACCTTGGACATTCGCCCCTAAGGACCAGGGTTTCTTTCTTAGGCACGGGGGGGCAGAGAAAAGCCAGCACCTCTCATGCGGACTAGCACGCGGGTCCTGTGAGCTGGGACGGGGTTATGAGGATGCCGCCCACCGTCCCATCACCCAGTCAGTCTCCATGGCTGGTCCATGAGCTATTCTCTTTCTCCATCGCCTTTCTCTGGCCCCCATCGCCTTTCTCTGGCCCTTCCTGCTCCCACCTTCGCCTCAGACCATCTTTCACCCAGGAGGACCAAGAGGCTGGTGTTGTCCCTGCCGTCAGTTGGGGCACCGCCCTGCCTCGGCTGGTTTTGGCTGCACCGCAGAACAAAAACGGCCTGGCAAATGGTTTATGGAGCCAAGCAGGGAGACCGGTTAGTTAGCCACAAACCGGTTAGGAGCAAACGGAGGAAGCTCCTGTAGGAGGGAACCTGATCTTTACTTACTTTTAGGGTTTCTTTTTTTTTTCTTTTTTGAGACAGAGTCTCGCTTGTTCCCCAGGCTAGAGTGAGTGCCGTGGCGTCAGCCTCGCTCACAGCAACCTCCAACTCCTGGGCTCAAGTAATCCTTCTGCCTCAGCCTCCCAGAGTAGCTGGGACTACAGGCATGTGCCACCATGCCCGGCTAATTTATATATATATATATTAGTTGGCTAAATTAATTTCTTACTATTTATAGTAGAGACGGGGTCTCGCTCTTGCTCAGGCTGGTTTTGAACTCCTGACCTTGAGCAATCCGCCCGCCTCGGCCTCCCAGAGTGCTAGGATTACAGGCGTGAGCCACCGCGCCCCGGCCTACTTTTAGGGTTTCTGATGGAGACACGGAAATTACTGATTGCTGTGGATTTCACTCACCCATCTAGGACTCACCCTTTATTATTAGCACAGGTGATTAAGAGCTGCCTAGGGCAACGCCGTCATGTTCTAAAACAATCTAGATTTCTGGAGATGCGGCATTCAGACAACTTACACACAAGGCATTCTTGTTCCAGTGTATTTCAATAATGCCCTCTGTAACACACCGGCCTGCTAACCGAACTAGGAAGTAATATTTACCTCAAATGTGCTTTAGAATTGGTGCCACATTTGTCAGGCTCTCAAATTTACAGTAAAACTTTGGAAATTTAAATGTTTTCAGTGCCATATTCTTTTTTTTTTTTGAGACAGAGTCTCACTTTATTGCCCAGGCCTAGAGTGAGTGCCGTGGCGTCAGCCTGGCTCACAGCAACCTCAGACTCCTGGGCTCAAGCGATCCTCCTGCCTCAGCCTCCCCAGTAGCTGGGACTACAGGTGTGCACCACCATGCCCAGCTAATTTTTTTCTATATATATTAGTTGGCCAATTAATTTCTTCCTATTTATAGTAGAGACGGGGTCTTGCTCTTGCTCAGGCTGATTTCGAACTCCTGACCTCGAGCGATCTGCCCGCCTCGGTCTCCCAGAGTGCCAGGATGACAGGCGTGAGCCACCGCGCCCGGATTCAGTGCCATATTCTTGCACGAAAATGCAAAATGGAAATCAACCACTTTTAGGGTTTTGCCGACTCACTTACACATGATCACTGCATTCAAGGCTCTAACAGCTCTGCCTCAGATGAAGAAATCACCAGCTAGGAGTTGCACCATTTGACTAAATGCCATTACATGTGAATTTATAATGCATTTATTAGGGAAAACTGTTGGGCTAAACCTTGCCAGAACCACAACATCAAGGCCAAAAGGTTGGGTCTCTCTCCCAACTCCATACAAATCTGGTACAGATCTGAAATGGCGGGTTTTCTTTTTTACTTCAAACAGATTTTCACAAAATGAGATTAAGACACCCCAGCTGAAAATAAGCGGCATTCATTTGTTCGTTCGCCCTCCCTCCTGTGCGCGCCCCCCCCCCACACGCAGAAGGATCTCGAAGTGAGAGGTCAGACTGGACGGTGCCACCACCCTGACAACGCTCAACACGATGCGACGTGCACTGCAGGCACCTGGCCTTCGAGTGGACAGTGACCACTGTGTGGCACCCAGTGACTAGACTGTGCAATGACATAGTCCCCTTGAGCTACACAGAGTTTCACTCTCCCTTTTCTTCTTAAAAGCGTAGTTCTGGGCTACTATGTTAACAAGTTTTCCAAACAAACAAACAAAAAATTCATTTATTCTTTTAAGATTTGGGTGAGGATGAAAAGAGCATTAAATAGCACCAATTATAGATTCTGGATGGCCTTTAACAGGGCTAGGGAAGAAATTGTAAAAGTCCTCTCACACGTGGCAGTGGTCTCACTCCTGCCACCGATGGCCACCGTGGAGGGACTTGCCCATCAGACCCTCTGCCAGGTTGGGGTTCTCGGGAGGCCCACAGCCTCACGCTGGAAGTTTTCCTTTAAGTGTTTTTGCTTGAAAAGACTTTAGCGTCAAGAAGCACGAAGCCAAAACGGAGAACTCAGTACGGCCACGCTGAAAGCTGACTTCTAACTTAAGGTACCAGACATAGCTCGTAAAACCAGCTGTCTCAAAGACAGTATTATCTTTATTAAAAAACGGACAGACATAGCAGCACTTGCAACAGTTCATAAAAGGCATCGTAGGTTGTCAACTGAGAGTGTGGAAGGGGCAGGCCCCGCCCGCTGGCCGTGGGCCCTGCGTGCGCAGCCGGCCACCGGTCCCACTTAGCACCGCGAGCCAGAACACCTGAGGGACAGCGGCACCCTCGCGTCAGCCTGTGTGTGGACAGTCAGTCAAGTCAAGTATCACCCTCCTTAGCAGCATCTGGAGCACTCGTTGTGTTCTGGAGGTGGCTGGTGTACTTGACCCACTTATTAAAAAAAAATCTGAGCATTCAATAAAAAACACTTCTCCCTGTCCAATGCCATCCACAGAAATACTCTGCTGTGGAAGAGACGCCCCTCCATTTAAATATCCGTGAAAGCTAACGCTCGCCCCCGCCGCGGCGGGCAGGAGCGACCGGGGCAGGCACTTGCGCACGGCTGTCTTTGGTGGGGAGCGCGGGCGTCACGCCGTCCCCTGCCCACTGCTCTGCTTCTCGCTGCTCGGCGGGGGGGTGAGGACCCCGGTGGGGAGGGGAGAAACCCTATTCTGTTCAGACAGTATGGCTTTCTTTGCTTGGGCTTTGTCCTGTTGGGAGAACAGAAGGGGGAAACGTCAAAGCGGAGGGACAGACCCCTGGGCTTCACCCGCCGCACGTGTTTTCTACGGAGGTGAGAAGACGGAGGTAACAGAGTAACCTGAAGTCTCTGGTCTGCGTGACGCCGAGACACAGCATCTGTTGACCAGAACTTTCCTTTTCCCAGGCATTAACAGAATTGGGATTTTTCTAGGAAATCGGGAGCCTGTCTGAAGGGAGGTGACCCCCCCCCAGGGAAGGGCTGGCCGGGCACACTGACCAGCAAGTCCAAGCTGCCCCTGTGGGTCTGTATGTTGTGGGCGTCGTCGGCAGGAACCCCCCTGAAGTGCTTCAGTTTCGAGCTCCCCGTCTCCCTGATCGCCATGGCGAAAGGGACCATCCACTTGACGCAGGTCTCGATGTCGCACCACTGGTACCCTGCACGGGAGGACAGGCGGCTCGACCTGCCCCACGGCCTGCCCAAGTCTCAGCACCCCGCCCGCGCTCGCCGGGGAGCGTACCTGAGACCTTCTGCATCAGCTCGGACGAGGAGAAGTGATACAAGGCGGAAGCAGCGAGGACACCGTAGGGGAACTCTAAGCAGTCGACATCCAGGACGCAGAGATCCAAGAGCTACGGAGAAGGCAGAGCACTGGCATGGGCACCCACACGCGCCCCCTCCACACCCTCACCGCGGCGGCAGGCGGGGGGCCCAGTGGCCGGGCGGCTCACCTCCGCGATCTGTATGAAGATCTGCTGGGGGTACTGCGGCAGCAGCACCTGGTAGACGTCGCTCAGATACGCGACCTGCATGTACACGTTCAGCCAGGACACGATGGTCAGGGGGCTCAGGCGCCACTTAAGAGCCTAAGGGGAGACAGGCGAGACCAGCGCCTGAGAAAGCAAGTTCCCGTGTGGCCGGCCGCGCTCCAGGCCGCGGTGCGGCCGGCTGCAGAGCTCCTGTTAGACGCACTCACACCTCACGCGGGAGAGATATGATGTGTGCGTTTAAAAAAAAACGAATGAGCCGGGCGCGGTGGCTCACGCCTGTAATCCTAGCACTTTGGGAGGCCGAGGCGGGCGGATTGCTCAAGGTCAGGAGTTCGAAACCAGCCTGAGCGAGACCCCGTCTCTACCAAAAATAGAAATAAATTAATTGACCAACTAAAAATATATATACAAAAAATTAGCCGGGCATGGTGGCGCATGCCTGTAGTCCCAGCTACTCGGGAGGCTGAGGCAGTAGGATCGCTGAGCCCCGGAGATTGAGGTTGCTGTGAGCCAGGCTGACGCCACGGCACTCACTCTAGCCTGGGCAACAAAGTGAGACTCTGTCTCAAAAAAAACAAACAAACAAACAAAAAAAAACGAATGAAAAAGTAACTTGTGACCCACCTTCATGATCATCAATTCCATGGTGAGAATTTCATCTCCCGAACAAGCCCCATCTGTGACGTAAGCAAACTGGTGCAACTTCGGAGGATAGATTTCCTAACAGGAAACAAAAGGAAGACGCCACTAGCACACAAGGCCAAATTCTGATGGTTTCACTGTGCAATCTACATCCCAAATTATTCTTTTTAGCACCCTGGCATGGAAAGAGCGGGGGCACACTGATTATGGGATTAATACAGGAGCCACTCCAATGGTTCAAACTGTGTCAGCTGCAGAAGAAATGAAACTCCTGGCCCTACTAACTAAATGCTTAGATAGAACTTTCACATGCTGTGAGCACTTTTGAAATTTTCATCTTGTCAGTACCTTTATTTTTTTCTTTTTTTTTTGGCAAAGACTGGAGAACAATTGTCAGTACCTTTAACAATGAGTTTGAAAGTTAATCTTCTGAGTTCAAACTAGTTAACCTAGATGCCCTGCACACTCACAGCTCCCCTCTCTTCCTGGTTAGGCCCCAGCCTTTTGTGCACGTGTCTTAACTTCAGAAGGCCTCAGATTAGGAAAATGAAGGCTATGCATTATGGACAAATAGTTGACCCCTCCCGCTAATCTCAGTGGAGCTCAAGAAACACCACATATCCTACAACAAGTATTTGAAAATTATTTACCTCAAGTTTGGCTGCAATAAATAAAGATGAAATCCCAATAAGCTGTAGAAGTGTTTTTACAACGTTTTCTTGTGTTGCCATATACCGATCAAAGAAATCCTGTGCCAAGTAAAATGTCTCCCTGTGAAGTTTATAGACTTCACACACCTGAAAAAATATTTAGTACGTTTTAGAACAGTTACTTCAGTAAAGAAAAAAAAAAAAAAAACCCTGTAAGTGCATACACAATGAAAAACTGGCACTTAGGTATAAGGATTACGTGTTCTGTGATCTGTACAGCAGTGAGATCACATGTTCCTAGGCCAGGGAAGAGAAATACGTTGACAGCCTGCTCAAAGCAACATTCTCATTGAAAAAACAAACAGGCCGGATCGCTCGAGGTCAGGAGTTCGAAACCAGCCTGAGCTAGGAGTGAGATCCCATCTCTACTATAAATAGAAAGAAATTAATTGGCCAACTGATATATATAGAAAAAATTAGCCGGGCATGGTGGCACATGCCTGTAGTCCCAGTTACTCGGGAGGCTGAGGCAGGAGGATCGCTTGAGCCCAGGAGTTTGAGGTTGCTGTGAGCTGGGCTGATGCCATGGCACTCACTCTAGCCTGGGTAGCAAAGCGAGACTCTGTCTTAAAAAAACAAACTATCATATGAATTATGTATTTTCTCAGAGAATGCTGCTCCTCCCCTTTATAATTTTTTTTTTTTTTTTTTTTTTGAGACAGAGTCTCACTGTTGCCCAGACTAGAGTGCCATGGCATCAGCATAGCTCACAACTCCTGGGCTCAAGCGATCCTCCTGCCTCAGCCTCCCAGGTAGCTGGGACTACAGGCATGCGCCACCATGTCCGGCTAATTTTTCTATGTATTTTTAGTTGTCCTACTAATTTCTTTTTATTTTTTTTAATATAGATGGGGTCTCGCTCTTGCTCAGGCTGGTCTCGAACTCCTGACCTTGAGCAATCCTATCGCCTCGGCCTCCCACAGTGCTAGGATTAGAGGGGTGAGCCACCACGCCCGGCCTATAAATTTCATTGTGACTTAAGGAAAGAACTAGCATTTTTACAACCAGGCCATCCCAGTTAAGAAAGTTTAAAGATTACAACATGCCCCAAAACACTGTAAATCACATGAGACAACAGCTTTTTTAAAAAAACAGAAGACCCAGAGACTTGGGTTCTAGTTTAGGCAATAACTTGGACAAACTCATTTATTCAGATATCTCAAACTATAAAATTAGGAGGATCTGGTGAAATAGTGTACATGTTGGGGTTGAAAAGGAGCAAGAAAATATCAGATCTCAATTCTTTGCCATCACCCAGTGTCTGATCACTCACATAAACTATAGTAACAACACTGCCATTCCCAAGATAGACATCTCACGTAGGTGCACTTTAGGGGGTTAATATGTACAAAAAGAGTAGAGAAACAATAGGGATACTGCTAGAAAATTCTGCCAATGACCAACAACTATTTCTAAAGTCCAGGTTAAGCCAGACATAGCTATTTTTAAACACAGACCTTCAAAGTATAATGGCATCAATTACATTAGAACTTCTCAGCCATAACATTTTATAAGAATGAGCTGAAGCCCAAGAGATTAAAACATTTTACAACTAAGGCTTGCTTCAAGAAACTATGGTATCTGGTGGGCAACTGCGAGGCCTACCCTTTAAAAGCAGGCCTGCCAAAGAATTCAGTCCAGAAAATGTTGACTTCTTCAGGGACCAATGGATAAACACAAATTAAGAATGATAAACTTTATACACCATGTCTGATCTGCATAAACTCTTCAAGGAAAATATCACAGATGAGGAAACTAAGACCCAAAGGCAGCGGGGACTTGCCCGACTAGGACATGCTGAAGTGGCAACAGGGAATATGATGCCAGGACTAGCGCAACTGAGGTGCGTGTAACCCCTGGGAATGCTGGCTTTCCCAAGGGGTATTTTCATGTCTAACAAACACATTCCCCCCATCTGCCAGTTTTGTTTTTCTGAGGTTTCGGTCTGGAAATATTAAATGAAAAACTGCAGAAATAAATTGAAAAGTTTAAAATTGCGCAGCATTGTGGCTCATCCCGCTCCCACCTGCCTGGAACCTGAATCAGCCCTTTGTCCAGCGTTTGAGCCTGGGCTACCTGGGCCTCCAACCAGTACTGGTCCGTCGCCTGTTAGGAACCAGACCCCCAGCAGGAGGTGAGAGGCAGCTAAGCAAGCAAAGCCCCCCTGTATTTACAGCCCCGTGGCTGGCACCACCGCGTAAGCTCCACCTCCTGTCGGATCGGCTGCGGCATTAGACTCTCATGGGAGCTTGAACCCTACTGCAAACTGCTCGCTCTAGGGATCCAGGTCGCCCCCTACGAGAGGCCAATGCCTGGTCATCTGAGGTGGAGCTCAGGCAGTGATGCTAGTGCCAGGGAGCAGCTGCAAATACAGGTCATCAGCAGCAGAGAGGTTTGACTGCACCACGAATGTCATGAACTTGAATCGCCCCCACCGCACGTCTGTGGAAAAACTGTCTTTCACGAAACCGATCCTGGTGCCAAAAAGGTTGGTGACCGCTGGTATAAACTACCCGACCCATAGTCATTTAGTAGCTGTCTTGGTTACCCGATGGATTGTTGTGGTATTGCAGTGTTTGTGTTCAAGTAACCCTTATTTTTTTTTACTGAATAACGGCCTCAAACCACAAGAGTTTTGACTCTGGCAATTGACATGCCAAAGAGAAGCCAGAAGGTGCTTTCTGTAAGTAAAACTGTGAAACTATAGGAAAAACATAGTATGTACAGGGTTTGCCACTACCTATGGTGTGGCTTCAGACATCCACTGGGGTCTTAGAATGTACCCCTGAGAATAAGGGGGAAGCACCACAGTTAGATACTCAACTTCTACATGTGATTGTTTTACAAAATGGATCTGCATGAAATGTCCTTCCACTTCACAGAAGAAAAGCCCACTCCTCATCAACCCAAGTCTTACGAGGTTGTCTAGGAAGCCAGACCTTTAATAGAGAAACTATAAGTCACCTGCAGTACATCCTGGTAAGAGATATGATGCTAAAATTTCACTTTGTAGGTTTAACAATTACCTATCAAAACCTTTAACACTTGTTCTTTTGATCAATTGCTACAGAGAAGTAGGATAGTGTGGATCAACATATCTTGTTAGGATAACATTCTGTGGGGGAAAGGTAAATGGATTCCAAGAGTTATAAAGGAACAATTGTAAGATCTGTTAGCTTGTTCATATTTTTATAATTTATGATAGTGGCTATCAAATAGCTGATATTTGCATCCCAGTGGCTACATATAAAAGCAATTCAATGAACAAAACTCAAATATCAATAGTTACAATTTACTGGAAAATACAACCTTCGCAACTATTTAAACTTTGACAGAAAAAATTAGATGCCAATTTTAAACCCCCTAAGAGGTATAGAGATTTTAGAAATTCTTTTTTTCTTTTTTGAGACAGAGTCTCGCATTATTGTCCAGGCTAGAGTGAGTGCCATGGTGTCAGCCTAGCTCACAGCAACCTCAAACTCCAGGGCTCCAGCGATCCTACTGCCTCAGCCTCCCAAGTAGCTGGGACTACAAGCATGTGCCACCATGCTCGGCTAATTTTTTCTATATATATTGGTTGGCCAATTAATTTCTTTCTATTTATAGTAGAGACGGGGTCTCGCTCTTGCTCAGGCTGGTTTCAAACTCCTGACCTTGAGCAATCCGCCCGCCTCGGCCTCCCAGAGTGCTAGGATTACAGGCGTGAGTCACTGCGCCCGGCCTAGAAATTCTTTTAAGCTTCCTTTTCTCTTTCTGCCATCTTGGAGCCTGTGGAGGCCTGCTGGGAACTGGACTTCTACAAGGCAAACATGCCTGGAAGGCTGTGGTCCAAGGTCCGTTTCTGCCAGCTATACGCTGGGTCTCCAGAACCACACAGCTTTTCTTAAAGTTGAGGGTGTTTATGCCTGAGATGAAACTGAATTCTATTTGGGCAGGAAATGTGCTTTTATGTACAAAAGCAATGAAGAACATGGTGACTCCTGGCGGCAAAACCAGAGTGATCTGGGGAAAGGTAACCAGGGCCCATGGAAACAGTGGCAGGGTCCGTGCCAAACTCCAGAGCAACCTTCCTGCTAAGGCTGCTAGAGACAGAATCTGTGTGATGCTATATCCCGCTCCCCAAGGATTTAAACTAATGAAAAGCAAACAAAATGAAAGTAAATTTGTGGGGGAAAAAACTCTTAAGAATGCAAGCAAAAAAGAGGCTGGGTGTAGTGGCTCATGTCTATAATCCTAGCACTCTGGGAGGCTGAGGTAGGAGGATCGCTCAAGGTCAGGAGTTCGAAACCAGCCTGAACAATGGCGAAACCCCTTCTCAACAATGGCGAAACCCCTTCTCTACTAAAAATAGAAAGAAACTAATTGGCCAACTAAAAATATATAGAAAAAATCAGCCAGGCATGGTGGTGCATGCCTGTAGTCCCAGCTACTCGGGAGGCTGAGGCAGGAGGATTGTTTGAGCCAGGAGTTTAAGGGTGCTGTGGGCTAGGCTGACGCCACGGCACTCACTCTAGCCCGGGCAACAGAGTGAGACTCTGTCTCAAAGAAAAAAAGAAAAGTGAAGAATGCAAGCAAAAAAGTCAAAAGCTCACTGCAGCAATGCGCCATAGCGCTTCAGAGACACGGACTGTGCCGATGGAACGGAGCGCACAGAGCTCACAGCACACGGGAAACCCAGAAGTGGCCGAGGCCCCCAGCGAGGGGAGGCGGGCTCACCTCCATCAGCCAGTCCAGGAGGATCGCCCGCATCCGAGGCTGCAGGAGAGGGTGCCGCTGCAAAAAGTGCTGGTCCCGCAAGTACGTCTTTTCCTTGTTTAGCATGATTCTCCAAACTTCCTCTCTGTTCGCCCAGCTACAAAAGCAAAAACAAAGAAGCTCACAGCCGCCCAGGGGTCGGTATGCATCCCCACTGATGCGGGCTGAGGGGAACGCGGGGTCAGAGGTCTGGAAGCCCCGAGGCAGGGCCTGCGCTTACTTCAGGATAGGCAGCGGCGAGGCCCTGGAGGGCGTGAAGCTCTGGGGCTTGCATGCGGAATTCGGGTACACCGGCTCGTCCTCTTCTTTGTCCGGCGTGGGGATCAGGGAGCAGGGGTTTGCACAGACCGCGTCACCGTCCCACGGCTGTAAAAATGAAAAAGGCACACTTAAAAATGTTTGATGTAGGCCGGGCGCTGTGGCTCACGCCTGTAATCCTAGCTCTTGGGAGGCCGAGGCGGGCGGATTGCTCAAGGTCAGGAGTTCAAAACCAGCCTGAGCAAGAGCGAGACCCCATCTCTACTATAAACAGAAAGAAATTAATTGGCCAACTGATATATATATAAAAAATTAGCCGGGCATGGTGGCGCATGCCTGTAGTCCCAGCTACTTGGGAGGCTGAGGCAGCAGGATTGCTTGAGCCCAGGAGTTTGAGGTTGCTGTGAGCTAGGCTGACGCCACGGCACTCACTCTAGCCTGGACAAAAAAAAAAAAAAAAAAAAAAGTTTGATGTAAACCAGCTATTTTCACGTTCACCAATCTGTAGATTATCCAGGCCTCGGTTAAGATGGAGACAGCATGGACAAAGAAAAGCTGCAGCAATGACTGCATGCTTTCATTTTTCTTCTGTCGTGGCCCAGGGAGTCCATGTAGCAGACACCTGAGAAAAACTAGGAAATCGGCAGCATTTTATCTTCCACACCCTCATCCTCACGTGAGGTGCTTCAGTGCCAAAGTGGACACAGGAGAAGAAAAATTACATTTAAATGTAAACACCTTTTGCATTACAAAAGAAAGTACAAATCCACTTGCAGCACAGCAAGATACCTGTGCACGACTTTTGAAGTGCTTTAAAAAAGTTACATTTGTGAGATTATTTAGTCACAATTCAAAGATCTTTTTCTTAACACGTACAACAGATCTACTAAAATTTCTTAAAAATAAAACATACAATTTCCAATAAAAACATTTACACAGCACTACACATTCACAAGTAGAAAGGAGCAAAAATGTAAACTAGCTGCCATCTTTATTAAGGTCCCCTGGGGTTAAAACAAAAACTCATCAAATGTGACATCTTCTTTTGGTTGCAGGACTAGCCAAATATATTAAACAATGGAGAACTTTTGTTTTCCTTTACTCAAGAGAAAAGAACATCTGCCCAGGTAAAGCCAAACCAAGTGGCCACAGGCCACACTAAGAAGTCCATGGAGAAAGGGCCTAGATACTCCTGAAGACCTCTGAATCCTCAGCCTTGCTACCTACTTGAGTAACACTCAGCTACCTTATAAAAGAATGAACTACCATTAAAAACCAAAAAATATGCTTTTCTTTCAAGATTTCAGATTCTCAATTTTCAATCATTTGGAAAATGCTAGGTCATTTTCCCATTTGGAAAATCTTTTTTTTTGAGACAAGAGTCTCACTCTGTTGCCTGGGCTAAAGTGCCATGGTGTCAGCCTCGCTCACAGCAACCTCAAACTCCTGGGCTCAAGCAATCCTGCTGCCTCAGCCTCCCAAGTAGCTGGGACTACAGGCATGCGCCACCATGCCTGGCTCATTTTTTCTATATATTTTTTTAGTTGTCCAGCTAATTTGTTTCTATTTTTAGTAAAGACGGAGGTCTCACTCTTGCTCAGGCTGGTCTTGAACTCCTGACCTTGATCGATCCTCTTGCCTCGGCCTCCCAGAGTGCTAGGATTACAGGCATGGGCCAGCACACTGGTTGAAAATCCTTTTAAAAACTATTCATCGTTCCACTCTAAAAAGAAAACTATTTTTGATTTTTAAAGTTACAAAATAGTGACTTGTTGAAGGTGACAATCCTGCTAGCATGGAAGCCCTGTGAAAACCTGAGACCCTTGGCATTTTGTTTCTTTAAAGCAGAGAGACCACTAACGTTGACTAGAGAACAAAGCAGACAACTGGCATGACTATAAACGAACACGGAAACCCGGGCTCGAAGTGCTGCCTGGAAGACATGGTGCAGTGGCTACCACAGAACGCTGGCCACCTCCAGAGGAAGCCCAAGCCCTTTCAGTGAGTAAGAGGAGCAAAGCCAGACAAAGCTCTCCTCTACCCAATGCACAAAGAATTGGGCATGCAAATTATCCATGACACTCTGTCAACAGCTGTGTGAGGAAGGCAACTTCCTTTCGGTTCTAGTATCATGTGCTGGTAGCATTTTCTTGACTCAAAAAGGGTCATGTTACAACTGCTCTCTGAGTTGCTCTTCATTCAGGAAGAATGAATTCTGGTTTTGAAGGTACAAAGTGGGTGCCACCCTGTATGGCCAGATGGCTGGCACGTATAAGGACAGGCCTTTGGAGATAAACTAACTGGTAGCAGTTCCAAATCAGCATTTCATAGACAAATTAGGTTGAACCACAAGTAGACAAATGGTTTCCAAAGCTGGTCTTTTTAAGAACCAGTGGATGAAGCAAAATAATTAAGTCTATGTCCCTTAAGCTTGAAAGGAATCAGGGTCAGTCTGACTTTTCTGAGAAGTAACTAATAATAGTCTAGGATTCTGATTCCATAAAAAAAGTCGGGTTTCATGCAAAATAAACTAAACAAAAAAACCGGACATGTTTAAGGGTATTCTTTTCATTGAGACCGGCCCAAGCTAAGAACCATCAAGGTTCCACAGGGTCGTGATGAAGCAGTTACATGGAGTGTTAGCATGATGGCTCTAGGTAGCAAGCTCCAGAGAAAAATGCTAAGTTATTAATAGGCAAAAAGGTTCTGTTTTAACTTCAAGTTCTAGCTTCATGAATCTTCAGAGAAATAATAAAGACACTGCCTCATAAATAAATGGATAATTGTTAAGCTATCTACTCTGCAACCTGTTGTCATTACTCTCTGGACAACCGTGAACATGCCTCCCAGAGGGAGATGCCATGGTTGTCCGTGTATCACGGCCATCACCTCTCCCCGGGGCATGGACAGAGCCACAGTCCCGCTGCAGGCACCTTGGCCCTGCTCAGGTCATCCTGAGAACAGAGACTACTCTGAAGCTCTAAGGAAGTCAATGTGGATGGCTCTGCTCTGTCTTCAGCTGGACATTTTATTTCTATTCAAAACAAAGCTGGGAAAACAGACAATCTTGAATTTCACAAAGTAGGGACTCACTTTATAATGCCCACAAAACCAACTTGCTTGACTTAAAGGTTCTTTTTAAGGAAAGAAAAAGGAAAAGAGGTTGGCAATGTGACATCTCATTTCCTTTCCTACAGTGAAACATTTCTTCTAACAGAGAAGGAAATCATCAATCCCTTGTTCAATATTCAGGGGATCCTCCCCTGAAGTGCTCATTACCAGGGTCCTATGTGCAGTGAGGAGTGCCACTGCAAGCAACGAGGACATCATTTTTCTTTTTTTTGAGACAGAGTCTCAACTCTGTCGCCCAGGCTAGAGGGCCGTGGCGCCAGCCTAGCTCACAGCAACCTCCAACTCCTGGGCTCAAGCGATCCTCCTGCCTCAGCCTCCCGAGCAGCTGGGACTACATGTCCAGGCATGTGCCACCATGCCCGGCTAATTTTTTCTATATATTTTTTAGTTGTCCAGCTAATTTCTTTCTATTTTCAGTAGAGACAGAGTCTCGCTCTTGCTCAGGCTGGTTTCAAACTCCTGACCTTGAGCAATCCTGCTGCCTCGGCCTCCCAGAGTGCTGGGATTACAGGCGTGAGCCACCGCGCCCAAAAGAGGCAATTGCTTTGAAGCCCTTCCCTCTCCCAGACCAGCTCCCAGTCCACCACTAATCCAGCTCAACCATGGCATGCACGTCGATTGCGATTACTGCTCAGCTTTATCTGTGACAGGGTCAGAGGCCTGAGCAGCCAGTGTGCGGATAGGCTGCTTCCCCTACCAGAGCCGTAACTACAGTCTCCAGCCATTTCTGGAGGTGAAGAGATAATACAAGCTTTTTCTGCAAGGAACTTCTGATATTATAATGATCATCATACTGCATGCAGGAAATTTGGCAGGAAGCCCGTAAGGACGGACAGGAGAAACGGAGCAGTCAGTGAAAAGTGTTGAAACGCACAAACCAGTACACAGAATGTTCCACTGACACTGGTGCTGAGGCCAGGTCTAGCCCTGGGCAGCAGTGTTCCATGTGGGTGACTGCAGGATGGGCTAGAAGAGCTTCCAAGGCCAGAAAGGGGGAAAAGTTTGAAACCTGACCTAAAGGGGATGGAGAAAGTCCTTAAAACAGTGTGACAAAAAAAAAAAAATAATAATAAAATAAATAAGGGCAGGGACGGGCGCGGTGGCTCACTCCTGTAATCCCAGCACTCTGGGAGGCCGAGGCAGGAGGATTGCTCAAGGTCAGGAGTTCAAACCAGCCTGAGCAAGAGTTAGACCTCCGTCTCTACTAAAAATAGAAACAAATTAGCTGGACAACTAAAAATATATATAAAAAATTAGCCGGGCATGGTGGCACAAGCCTGTAGTCCCAGCTACTAGGGAGGCTGAGGCAGGAGGATCGCTTGAGCCCAGGAGTTGGAGGTTGCTGTGAGCTAGGCTGACGCCACAGCACTCACTCTAGCCCGGGCAGCAGAGCGAGACTCTGTCTCAAAAAAACAAGCGCAGATGTGGGGAGAAGTTGTTGTTCATAAACACACAGGGACCCCCACCCCACCCCCAGGTCTCCAGCCTTAGAGACAAGGTTGTGGGCCCCACTCTGCCCCTGGTTAGCACGGGACTCTGGGTTAGCTCTCTTCTCCCCCCAGCTTCCTCATGGGCACGAGGAGAGGACCGAGTTATCTGATGTCCACGCCGGCCCTTCCCGGCACATGTGCGCCTAGATCTGGACTGCCAGGCCGGTGCCAGCCAACCCAAGACCTTCCAGGAGTCCCCATGTGGCCAGAGGCCGGCGCCCTCTGACAGCGCACTCCGCCGGCCTGCCGCATGGACGGCGGCTGCACTCAGACCGACTCACCACCGGGGTGTCCCCTGCAGGGGACACGAAAGCAGAGCCCCCGTGTGACCCTCGGGGAGCAGCAGGCCACCCTCCTCCGCCGGGCCCCGTCGGCAAGCGCGCACGCACCTGAGCAGCTCCGCAGGGGCCTCGCACGGTCCTGTCGATTTTGGCAATTTCCTCATCTGGGTCCTGCAAAAACTGACATCCGAACGACCCCCAAACACACCGGGCGGCCCCCCCAAAGACACACACACACAGAGAGAGAAGAAGAAAAAGAAAAGCTGGTTAGGTTATATTGAGCACTGAGTCTGCCCAAGGGACCCCGGGGAATGGGGAGGGGGGCACCAGCCTCCTTAGCGACACATCGGCTGGCTGGCAGGGACGGGGGGCACCCAGGTAGGATGGGGGGGTCCCCAACCTGTCCCCTTTGTACTCACAACGGCCACGTTCGCCTTCCTTTTCCTGGAGCGGACGGAGAAATCCGTGCCACCTTCCTCTTTCATGGCGCCCCGGTCCTTCGCATCCCTGCAGGCCGGGGGCACACAGAGGCGGGGGGTCGCTCACCCCGAATCCCGGCGCGCCCCTCCCCCACCGCCGCGCCGGCCCGCGCCGCGTCCCCGCCGGCCACTCACCTCTCCCTCCTCTCCCGCGGCATGGCGCAGGGCTCGGGCTGCTCGCTCAGGCCTGCGGGCACGAAGCGGGCAGCGTGGCGGGCGCCGCCGCGGGGACGGGCACCGCCGGGCCGCCCGCACCCCGCCCCCCCGCCGCGCCGCGCGCGCCCGCGCGGGCCGGCCGGCCGGGAAAATGGCCGATGGGCCCCCGTGGCCTGTCACCCGCGGCGCCGCCCGCGGCGGCCGGCCACCCGGCCGGGACGAGGGGTGGGCGGCCAGAAGCGCCCCCCGACGCTCGCGCGCGCGCCCATCGGCTCCCCAGGGGCCCCGGCTGCCTCGGTGTCCCCCTCCGCACCTTCCCACGGGCGCCCGCGCGCCGCCCCGGCCGGCGCGCCCGCACTGACGCCTCAGGACCCGCGACCCGGCGACCCGGCTCGCCCCACCCCACCCCGGCCGACGCGCCGGCCGGCCCGGGGCGCCGAGTGCCGGCCCGCCGCAGGGCCCTACCCGAGGCTGTCTCCGAGGCAAGCGGGCGGCCGGGCCGGGCGCGGCGGCGGGCGGCGGGGCGGCGGGCGCTGAGGAGACGGCGGCGGCAGGCCGAGCGCGCGGTGGCGGGATCCGCGCCTGCCCCCTACACCGCGCTGGCGGCCGAGCCGGCTGCTCCTGCGCCCGGCTGAGAGCGGGACATTTAAAATCCCTGCGCGCGGAACCGGCCCCGGCCCGCCCTCGCGCCTTCCCCGCCCCGCCCCGCCGGGTGCCGAGCCCCTCAGCGGCGCCCGGCGCCAGCCCGGCTCGCCTCAGGACCGCCCGCCTGCCTCAGCGCGCGCCGGCCGGCGCTCGGCTGCTGGGGGCGGGCCGGCGCTGGGGCGGGCCTCACGGGGGCGCTGGCTGCGGAGCGCTCTCAGGGCGGGGGCGGGTCTTAGCTAAGGAGCGCGCGGGGCGGCTGGGCGGGCCGGTCCGGGGCGCTAGCTGAGGAGCGCGCCGGGCGGCTGGGGGGCGGAGCCTCCCGGGGGCGGGGCCTGGCTGAAGAGCGCGCGGAGCGGCGGGGCGGAGCTCGCTGACAGGGCCTGCGCGCGGGCGGACGGCGGACGGGACGCGGGACGTGGTAGGCGGGACCACGCGGCCGTGGCGGGGCCTGCGCGGGGCGGGACGCGGGAAGAGCCGGCCGGCGCGCGGGGCGGAGCCGCGCCGCGGGAGCGGCGGAGCCGCGTGGCCGGCCCGGGCGGGGTGTAAACACGGCGGGCGGCGAGGGTGCGGGGCCCGGCTGGGCCTGGCGGGCGGATGCGTGAGGGGCTGCGGTGCGCCCGGTCGGCGGCGGGCCGGGTCCGGGCGGGATGTCCCCAAGGTCACGGCGCCGGGTGCGTGGCCTGGGGCCGGGGCTTAGGCCGCGGGTGAGGCCTGCGGCCGGCGCGGCTCCTGCTGCGCGTGCGTCGTACTACCTGCGCACCTTCCGCCCCGCCCTCTGCGCGCGGCCCCTGCCCCGCAACCCCGTGCTGACCCCGGGGTTCCCGCGCAGCCGCCCCCAGCTGCAACCTTCCGGTCGGTCGTCCGTCAGCCTCGGGGCCTGGTCCTTGCTCTCTCTCCTGGCCTTGGCCTTCAAGGCTTCCATGCACTGCCCCACCCCCCAGGGTCGCCCCTCGCAAGTGCTGACCCCGGGGTTCCCGTGCAGCCGTCTCCAGCTGCAACCTTCCAGTCGTCCGTCAGCCTCCGGGCCTGGTCCTTGCTCTCTCTCTCCTGGCCTTGGCCTTCAAGGCTTCCATGCACTGCCCCACCCCCCAGGGCCTCCCCTGGCAGGTGCTGACCCCGGGGTTCCCGTGCAGCCGCCCCCAGCTGCAACCTTCAGGTCGTCCGTCAGCCTCGGGGCCTGGTCCTTGCTCTCTCTCTCCTGGCCTTGGCCTTCAAGGCTTCCATGCACACTGCCCCACCCCCCAGGGCCTCCCCTGGCAGGTGCTGACCCCGGGGTTCCTGCGCAGCGACCCCCAGCTGCAACCTTCCGGTTGTCCATCAGCCTCGGGGCCTGGTCCTTGCTCTCTCTCCTGGCCTTGGCCTTCAAGGCTTCCATGCACTGCCCCACCCCCCAGGCCCTCCCCTCGCAGGTGCAGCTTGTCCCCTTGTCCGGGCCCGCTGGAGCTGCTCGTCCCCCCTGAGCGCTGAGTCTCAGTGGCCACTTACCCAGTGCACACCTGTCCTGGGAGTCGCTCTCCACGTCCCTGTCCCGCTGCGGGTCCCTCACCGCACTTGGTTCCCTCTTTCTCAGCCCGCCCTGTCTGTCTGTCGTGTCCCCAGCTGTATATCCTTTAGCGCTTGGCACGGTGCCTGGAGGAAGGGGGACCCTGAGATTGTGTTTACGAACGAATGACTGGAACACGTGCACCGGCCAGGCCCTGCCGAGCTTGCAGGCTAGTGAAAAGGGGCAGGTATGGAAACATTGTCAGCTGAGATTACCTGCTGTACTCCACTTCAGGAAGAAGTGTGGACAGAGGTCTCCTGAGCACGGCGGAGGCCCTTCCTGCTTGAGACTTTCCCGGTCTTGTCCCCACGGTGACCGCCTTCTTGAGCTAGAGCGTGTGTCTTATGGAAGAGTGTGCCTCCTGTCTCCCCCAGAGGCCCTGGCTGGGCTATTCATGGCCTCCCAGGCACACTGAGGCCAAGGGTGCTGGGCTGCAAGGGCTGGGATGTCTTTTTTTTTTTTTTTTGAGACAGAGTCTCGCTTTGTTGCCCAGGCTAGAGTGAGTGCCGTGGCGTCAGCCTCGCTCACAGCAACCTCCAACTCCTGGGCTCAAGTGATCCTCCTGCCTCAGCCTCCCCAGTAGCTGGGACTACAGGCATGCCCCACCATGCCGGGCTAATTTGTTCTATATATATTGGTTGGCCAATTAATTTGTTTCTATTTATAGTAGAGACAGAGTCTCGCTCTTGTTCAGGCTGGTTTCGAACTCCTTGACCTGGAGCAATCCGACCTCCCAAAGTCCTAGTATTACAGGCGTGAGCCACCGCGCTCTGCCTAGGGCTGGGGTGTCTTACGTGGGCGTGGACCCAGGCTCCTGAGCTCCCAATTCTGCACTTGTTACTTATAACGATGACAGCTGTACCTAGTGTCTCCAAAATGGCAGCTCTGGGCTCAGTCTTTCAAATGGTCTTCTCACTTAAACATCACAGGGATCCTAGTATGTTGATACCATGATTATCCTATTCATAGATGGCAGCTGTCTACTTGCTAGGGCCATTGTTAGGATTAAGTGAGATAGGCCGGGTGTGGTGGCTCACGCCTGTAATCCTGGCTCTTTGGGAGGCCAAGGCAGGCAGATTGCTTGAGGTCAGGAGTTCGAAACCAGCCTAAGCAAGAGCAAGACCCCCGTCTCTACTATAAATAGAAAGAAATTAATTGGCCAGCTAATATACAGAGAGAAAATTAGCCGGGCATGGTGGCACATGCCTGTAGTCCCAGCTGCTTGGGAGGTTGAGGCAGGAGGATTACTTGAGCCCAGGAGTTGGAGGTTGCTGTGAGCTAGGATGACGCCACGGCACTCACTCTAGTCTGGACAACAAAGTGAGACTCTGTCTCAGAAAAAAAAAAAAAGATTAAGTGAGATAATGCAGAGGCATCAGTACAGTGCCTGGCACATAGTAAATGCTCAATAAATGAATTATTACAGCAATGATAGACAAGACCGAATTTTTCCTTAGCATTTACAGCCATGTGTACTCCCACCAGCAAAAAATGAGAGTTCCAGGTGCCCCACATCCTAGCTGACATGTTCATCACCAAGAGAATAAATACATTTTTGTCGACAATAGGATAAATGAATTCTGTTATATTTCCTTAATGGAATATTATACCACAGTAAAAAGTTGAACTAGTGAAATATGCAGCAACATGAATGAATCTCACACATGTTGAGCACACTTATTTAAGTTTCCATGTATTTGAAGGTTAAGAGAAAGCAAAGTTACAGTGACAGCAGTCCGAATACTCGTTATTTGGGGTGAGGGGTCATGACCGGGAGGGTACCCGGGGAACCTGGGTACTAGACATGTTTTATGTCTTGACCTGAGTGGTGGTTATGTATGTAGCTGTGTGTGTACATAAAAATTCACTGAGCTGTACACACTTATGATTTGTGTACTTTACTGAATGTGTCTTTTACTTCAGTAAAAAGCAAAAGAATTATTTTCTCAAAAAAACATTCAAAAGAAAGCAAGGCGAGACACAATCCCTGCCTACTCTGGAGCTTCCATTGTGGAAGGGAGGCGGTCGTAAGGAGAGACTGGCAGTTGCAGCGCAGAGTGCTAATGGCTGGGATGGGCTGTGAGTGCATGTGTGGAGGGATGTCTCCGCCTAGCCCTGGGTGACAGGAGGGCTGCATGGAGGAAGCGGCGTCTAAGCCAGGAGGATGCGTAAGTCGAGCAGAGGCAGCAGAGAAGCTGGGTCTGAGACAGTGGAAACAGCCTGCCCGGTCCTTGGAGTCTTCAGAAAATTGCCGACGTCCTCCGTGTCTGGGGAACTCGCCTTTGGATGTCTGGGTTCATTTCCTTCCGTTCCGTGCCCGCCTCGGGCGCAGAGCTGCCAAGCGCGGGCTCAGCCTCGGGGAAGCCGGGATCCCACCATCGGAGGTGGTGGGCCAGCTGCTGTGGGAGGAGGGTAGCACCTTCCTTCTGCCTTGAGACTTTGGGGAAGTCCCCAACCTCTCCGTGCCTCAGTTTCCTCATCTGTGAAATGGGCGTGATTCTAACTGTCCGCACCCCAGGATGTCGTCGCTGTGATGTCTGGATATCCTTAATGCATTTACAGGAGTATCTGGCACAGAGTTAGTGCTCGCTGTGTGCTAATTATCGTTATTCGCAAAGAAATCGGAGGGGCGTTTGCTTAGCTTCATACAAGGTCCAGGCGCTGATGGTGGAGGTGTGAGGACAGGGGCCGGGATGTAAAGGTGAGGGAGGAGTGAGAGCGTGAGCACTGCAACGGGGAAGTCCTTCCCGGAATGGATTCCTTCACGCGGGATCCCGGACAGCCCTCAGGGAGCTGGGAAGCTGCCTGCTGATGGCTCGGGCTCCCCAGTGGGCCGGCATGGACGTTCCTGGGCAGCCGGTGCGTAACTTTTACCGGCTCCCTCCTGCGGGGGAAGGGGCAGGCAGTGGCTGAGAGTGGAGCTGGCCGAGGCTGCCTGGAGGAGCCCCACAAGAGCAGGGGCCAAGCGGGCTGTGCCAGGGCGAGCTTTGAGGTTGGGGGGCAGGCAGGATGAGCGGGACCGGGCTGCCACACTGAGTGACCACAGCCCAGCACCAGGGAATCCCGGTGTGGGGAAGGCCCAGAGGCTTGGCTCCTGTCTTCACTCAGCCGGGCAAATCTGTCCGCATGAGCCAGCCAGAGGCACGGCCGATCCGTGCTCCCCAGGGCTGGGTCACTGCTCAGACTGAGCCCACACTGCTTCCCGTCTCCACCCCCCCCCCAAGGTGGGAGGCTGGCAAACCAACAGGTGGTGCTCACCCTGGCCTAACCCCCTTCTACGCTGGGGAGCACATTCCGTCCGCACTTCTTCAGACAGAAAGGTGTGATGGATGAAAAGTTCCAGGGAAAATCAAATTGGCGTTTAAACTTAGTATGTGACGGCAGCTGTCACCTGTGGGTCCTGCGCTAAGCTCGGGCTTGCAAGGAGCAGGGACGGAGGTGAAGACCCTTCGGGGAGCGTGAGGGTGATGAGGTCGAGGGGAGGTGGGGGGTGAGGGGGCAGAAATGCAGCAGCAGGCACCCCCCCACACACGCGGGCTAAGACACAGGGCGCTTTGTTCTGCGTGTGACCACCCGGCCCCAGCTTCACTTTAAATCTCCTCGTTTTGGGTTTTCTGAAGACAGGCACAGCTGCAGGACAGAGCGGGGCTTGGCCAGAGGAGGCCCCAGCCTCTCCCTTCTGGTCGGGGACCAAAGTTCTCCTCCAAGCTCCAGTCTCTGCCCTTCAACAGGGAGGAGGCTTGGCCAATCAGAGCACCGCGTTCCTGGCCGTGTGATTGGTGCAGGCACAGGCATATGGCCCCAGCCGGGCCAATGAGGATCCTCAGGAGTTGCTAAGCTGAATGGAAGTGGGCCTGGAGCCAAGGCCATGGTGCCACACAAGTAGTTGACCTTGGGAGGGAAGTCCTTCCTGCGGGGCAGAGCCGGAGGGGATGGAGGCAGAAGTCTCATCTGTTGGGGCCCTGGAGCCAGTCAGACCCAGGACTGGATTACCGGAAACCGTGCAGATACTGGAGCCAATTAATTATCTTCCAGTGTTTACGTAGCCAGTTAGGACTGTGACTCGCAGCCAAGAGTCACGGGTGTCACAAGTGCCTCATAGGGCGAGGGACTGTCAGCCTTCCTTCTAGCGTGGCACAGGCCCGTGTGTGCCCACCGGCCAGCCTCCTGGTGCTGCCCAGGTCCACGGGGGCCCCTCAGTCACACGGGAATTCCCTTATGAACCAGCCTGGCAGCCTGGGGGGTGTTCCCTGTGGGCCTGCCCAGGGTCAAGCACCCCTGGCCCTGCCCTGCAAGGAGCTCCGGGTGCACCGCACACGCTCCGCAAACACACACCACGCAGGACTCACGAGGGGTGCTCGCCCCATACGGGGTCACAGACTGATGCCGGCAGCCCATGGAGTATTAGCAAAAGTTTGCATTCCTTGGGTGACTTCTGGGGCCTCCCTCTCTTGGGGCCCCAGAACCTTGTTCAAAAAAAAAAAAAAGTTTGCATTCCCGTGAATGCGAGGGCGTCCCACTCCGGGGACAGCAGGGCGACCTGGCAAAGCCAAGCCCGCATCTGTGCAGGGCAACGGCAGGAGGCTGCCCCGCCCTCTGTCTCTGCTCCCTTAGCCATCGGCCTGGCCAGGGTAGTCCTCTGACCTTGGGACCCCACCTAGGAATCCAGGGCTGACTCCGAGCCTGCGTGTTAGGGTCCTAGAGGAGGGAGGGTTGGGAGGAAGTAAGCAGGAGAGGAGGAGGAAGGAGGCATGGGGGGGAGGGCTGGGACCACCCCAGGCCTAGAGGCCTCAGTGTTTCCCAGAGCCCCACACAGGCAGGTCGGACACGGCCAGGTTTGCTGGATGGATAAGTCCACGGACGCACGGGTGGGGCAGGGGTGAGAGCTGCGGACGGCCTGCTCCGGGTGGCATAGGAAGCCACGGGGGCCGCTGCGTGGCGTCGGGGCAGGTTCTTTTGCAAGGAGACTCCACACTCCGGGCCAGGGCTTCCCCACCGCCCACCTCCCTGCCCTCTCTTCTCGAGCCCCTCCACCTCCCACCGTCCACTGCAAAGTGCACTTCCCGCTTAAATCCGTTTGTTTGCGAAGGAAAACCAACTGTCCCTACCCTAAATGGAAAACCAGCCTCCCCAGCCACCAAGGGGAGGGAAGCTAGTGTTTATGACTAAAGACAGAGCAACGGGGGGCAGCGAGCCGCCTGCCCAGGCCTTCAGCCCCAGGCCTGGTCTCTCTCTGCTTGGGGAGGGGGTGACTGTGCGTTGCCTCTTTGGCCACGTCGTCCCTCGAGCCGTCACATCCAGGGACAGAAAGCCGAATGGCGGCTGCCAGGGGCCAGGGAAGGGGAGTGGGGAGTTGCTGTTTCATGGTACGGAGTTTCGGTTTTGCAAGTTGAAAATAGTTCCCTGGGTGGACGGGGGTGACGGTAGCACAACCAAAGGCGGGCACTTAATGTGGCTGAATCGTGCACCAAAAAGTGGTCGAGACCATAAATTTCGTGTCACGTATATTTTACCATGGTTTTTAAAAAAAGGAGATGAGCAAATATCAGAGAGGTGTTCGCTTCTCAGCTTCAAACCGAGACTCTTTCCTTAAGCAGAACGTTTGGCGAGAATTTAAAAAGGAGCAACTCACAGCATGGTGTGGCATTGTCTAAAATTAACACGTAAGATTGCGTTCCGTGCCGGGGAGGGTAAACGGGGGGCAGGGCGTTGGAAGCCAGAGGAAGGCAGCCCCTCTGAAGTGAGGCTTGGGTGGGCAGCCGTCCGTCGGAGGGGCTCGGGAGTGGCTGTGATGGGCAGCCAGTGGCTGCGGGGCTGACCGTGTGCTAAGGGGAAGTGCGTAGGTCCCAGCCCCGGCGTTCCTGTCTCTGTGTGACTTGGGGAGTCACTTCCTCTCCGAGCACCTCAGCCATCTCCCCTGGCCGGGAGGCTGATGAGCCAGGTGGGTGTGAGGCCGGGTGAGGTGCTGTGGGGGAGAGCACCCTGGGGAGGGGGTTCAGGGCGCTGGTCTTGGGGCAGGTGGCTGTGTTTTCAGGGTCTGTTTCTTTTCTTTTTTTTTTTTTTTGAGACAGTCTTGCTTTGTTGCCCAGGCTAGAGTGAGTGCCATGGCATCAGCCTAGCTCACAGCAACCTCAGACTCCTGGGCTCAAGCGATCCTCCTGCCTCAGCCTCTTGAGTAGCTGGGACTACAGGCATGCGCCACCACGCCCGGCTCATTTTTTCTATATATATTAGTTGGCCAATTAATTTCTTTCTATTTATAGTAGAGACAGGGTCTTGCTCTTGCTCAGGCTGGTTTCCAACTCCTGACCCGGAGCGATCCGTCCGCCTCGGCCTCCCAGAGATCTAGGATGACAGGCGTGAGCCACCGTGCCGGCCCAGGGTCCATTTCTTGCCTCCCCAGGGAGTTCCTTCCTAGGTTCACTCTGGACTTCCACTTTTGGTGGGGGCAGGGGGGTGGTCAGTGAGCTCAGCTCCTGTGTTTGGGGACAGCTGACTAAGTCCCTGTCTCGCGTCCTTAGTGACGCTGGACGATGGGGACCTCGGTTACAACACGGACCTTGGTTCTGGTGCGGTGGTGCTGGGCCCAGCAGGGGCCTTGCACGTGGTCCACGTTCAGTGAGCCCTGGGGTGTGGCCACAGGGGTGAGCTCTGTCCTGGGGCATGCAGTCTGCCCCAACGCTCACCCCCAGCGGAGGAGAAAAGGAGCCCGCTGGTCCTCACAGAACGGCAGGAGAAACAGCGCAGGGGAGCAGAGCACCTAGCCGAAGGCATCTCCCTGCTTCAGGGAAAGGGAAAGGAGAGGACAGGAAGTGAAGTCCCGGAAACCGTCTCTGTCAAGGCCATGACCGTGGTCTGAATGTCTGTGTCGCTCCCAGCATCTGTATGCTTGACATCGGAGTCCGCAGCGTGGCGGTGTCAGGAGGTGAAGTTTGTGGGAGGCGGTTCGTGTTCTTGTAAAAGGGGCCCAAGAGAGCCCCTGGCCCCTCCTGCCACGTGAGGGTGCAGGGAGAGGAAGGCCACCTGCCAACCCGGAAGTGGGCCCCCCAGACACCAGATCTGCTGGGCCCTTGGCCTTGGGCTTCCCAGCCTCCGGGGCTAGGGGAGAGAAACGTCCGGTGCCCGTGAGCCGCCCGGCCTGTGGACTTCTGTCACAGCAGCAGCCCAGACGGACAAAGGCAGCCCCCAGTGCCCTTGGTCTCGACAGCTGTGCCCGCCAGGAAGGGCACACCGGGAAGGGCGTCACGGCCCTCTCAGGAGTGCGGGGCATGGTGGCCCACCCCTGCTTCAGTGCCGGCACGCTTTCCTGATTTCCTTTCCAGTCCTGTCCCCCATTGCGCCTTCTCAAAGCCCTGGCTCCTCCCCCTCTATTTAGGTGACAGAATTCCGCAGAACTCCCCCTGGAGCCTGGTCCCCCACACACCCCCACACAGGTCCTGCTGTGTCCCGCCTCAGCCTCCGCCCTGCCTGCTTGACTCCCCCACTGCCCGTCTCCCAGGCATCTCCAGCATAAAAATGCCCAGGGCTCAACTCTGAACTTCCCCACCGCGGCCTCACCCGCTTCTCCCCTGACCCAGGAAATGGCCCCACCGTTCACAGGGTTGGTCAAATCCCAGACCGTGCCTTGCACACCTCAGCGAGCTCCCTGCCCCCCGGCTGTTTCCGGTCTGTTTCCTTCTCCTCTTCTCTGCCCACATCCTGGACTGTGCCCCCGTCTGCCTGCCGCCCAGACAGCTGCAGTCTCCTGAGCTGCTTCCCCACCTTGCTGTCTCTCCCCCGGCACTGTGCTTGTCGTCTTTTTTGGAAGGGAATCCCATCAAATCTGCCCTCCCTGAAACCATCTGACAGCTTCCCGCCGATGGCAGAGTAGCGGCACCTCTCTCCCGGGCTGGGCACCTGCTGCAGCAGGTCCGGTCCTGGGTCCCCGTCCTCACTGCCCCTGCTCTTCCCTTCCTCTGACACGCAACGCCTCTTGCCTCTTCGCCGTGTCTGCGCCTGTCCCCGGGCCTGGCTCTTTGAGCTGCAGTGGCCGTGCCCGCGCGGGCCCTTCCCGACCGGCCAGCCAAGTCACGCTGTCTCCACCTCACAGTCGCTGCCTCCACGCTTCTCACCCGTTTCCTCTCGGCATCTTGTTTTGGTTTTGTTTTCTTAATTATAAAAATTCTCTGGCCGGGCGCGCTGGCTCACGCCCGTCATCCTAGCACTCTGGGAGACCGAGGCGGGAGGATTGCTGGAGGTCAGGAGTTCAGAACCAGCCTGAGCAAGAGTGAGACCCCGTCTCTACTATAAATAGAAAGAAATTAATTGGCCAACTAATATATATATAGAAAAAATTAGCCGGGCATGGTGGTGCATGCCTGCAGTCCCTGCTACTCGGGAGGCTGAGGCAGGAGGATCGCTTGAGCCCAGGAGTTTGAGGTTGCTGTGAGCGAGGCTGACGCCATGGCACTCACTCTAGCCTGGGCAACAAAGCGAGACTCTGTCTCAAAAAAAAAAAATCTGTAAGATGAGTATATGAGGGTTTGTTACATCAATACTATCATCTCTCTGCTCGTGGGTATGTTTGAGAATTTTTATTTATTTATTTTTGAGACGGAGCCTCGCTTTGTTGCCCAGGCTAGAGTGAGTGCCGTGGCATCAGCCTGGCTCACAGCAACCTCAAACTCCTGGGCTCAAGCGATCCTCCTGCCTCAGCCTCCCCAAGTAGCTGGGACTACAGTCATGCACCACCATGCCCGGCTAATTTTTTCTATATATGTTAGTTGGCCAATTAATTTCTTTGTATTTATAATAGAGACGGGGTCTCGCTCTTGCTCAGGATGGTTTCGAACTCCTGACCTCGAGCAATCCGCCCGCCTCAGCCTCCCAGAGAGCTAGGATTACAGGTGTGAGCCACCACGCCCGGCTCATCTTACAGATTTTACAATAAAAGTTTCGTCATGTCTGCTTCCATCGAGCTGGGGCGTTTCTTCCTTGGCTGGAGCATTCTAGGACCGATGCCCAATGTGATGTGAGATGTGGTCTCACTTTGACGTGCTTGGGTATGGGTGTCTCCAGATCAGGTGTTTTCTCACGTGACCCCAGCGCCAGCAACACGCCCGACGGAAACGAGCGGTCCCCGCGGTGCTGCCTACTGCCCAGTCTGAGGTCCGCTTTCCCAGTGGTCTCAAATGGGCCTTTAACCGCGGGCCCGAGTCGCAGGGCGGGCAGGCCCCTCTCGCCCCGTCTGGTGCCCGCACCCTTTGCCTTGTCCCCTCTCGGACGGCCCCTTCTTCTCCGTGTTTGCCGCAGAGCCAGGTCAGTCCCCGGTGGAGCCATTCCACACTCCGCCTTCGTCCGTTTGCTTTTCCACGGAGCCGTCCGCCCTATTCCCGCCCTCCCCTGTGGGCAGAGCAAGCTCCCGGACGCAGGCCAGCCTGTCGGTGATGCTGCGGCGTGCCCCGTGCTCGCCTGTCACAGCCTCCGGGCCCGGGGCTCTCTCACTATCGACGGTGGGGTCGGGGAGAGCGGCAGCCTTGTCCTCCCATTACAAAGTTGCCCATCGGCCCCTCGCCTCATACTGTCATCCCGTGGCCGTCGTTCCCTGAAGCAGCCGTTTGATCAGGGTTTGCAGAATGGTGTGCATTTTCTGTGTCCTGCATTTCTTCCCAACGACAGGCACAGTGTGTGGGGGGAGCAGCCCGCCCCGACGCCGGCCACGGGGCGCACAGAACTTGAAAACAATCCTACGGCGGACTAGGAGTCCCCTGCTTTTCTTTGTTACCGTGCCCTCTCGATTCTAAACCATGTCAGTAATGAAATACTCCCTCCGCCCCCAGGAGAAAAGAGAGCCCCTGCTTCCCGCCACCCGCCTTTGCACACCACTGTTTATTCACCGGAGTCTTCTGGAAAGAAATCTTCCATATCAATCAGGGCTGTTTGGTTGCCTTGAAACACAGTTCCTATGGCGAAACGAACGCTTCCTTCTTTTAATTAAGCCCCATATTTTTATTCTTCACAGCACCTGAGACACTTTGTAATTGGACATTTGTGTACTTGTTTGGGGCCCTTCTCCCAGCAGAAGGAAGCTGTGCGGAGGCCCGCGGGAGGCGCCGCGCGTCCCAGACGTCGGAGTGGAGGGTATGTGGGCGGAGGCGGCCTACGAGGGCAGGCGGGCAGTGCCCTGTTGAACGTTCCTGGGAGAAGCCCCAGAGGGAGGCAGGGAGGGCCGGCAGGGTGTCCGCCGTGGGGGGAGCGCTGAGGCCCACCTCCCCCTCCGCCGACCCCTGCCCGCACCTCCTGGGGGGACCCCCCTGCTCCCCGGGAAGCGCGCACAGTCCCCAGGCTTGGCCCCGTTCTGAGCTCGCACCCTCCTTGCTCCCCTCCCCTCCCTAATTGCTCTGTTTTCCTTCCACTTCGCAAGCCGGTTGGCTGGTGACACCGAAGTCTGTTTTATACACACACAGAGAGTCGGCAAACACAGAGCGTGTGGCGAGCTACGCTCCGTCTCCATGCCACTGACACACAAAAGCAAGAAAGCTCCAAGTTAGAGCATCTGCAACGCGGCCCAGCGTGCAGAGAGCCATATGGCGGGAACGTGCAGCGGGAGACAGCAGAAGCCCGTCCCCGCCCGGCCTCGTGGGAAGAGCTCCCCTGCGGGCACAGGGCGCAGGCTCCTCTCCTCGCCCGCCCATCGGGCCGGGCCGGACGGCTTTCCGCACCCATCTGCCGTCCGCCTGTTGGACGGTCAGGGGACTCCCGCCACGGGCTGTGGACCCCTCCCCCGTCAGGTGGAGGCGGACACCTGTCCTCAGGTGGCTTGTGCCTCTGTCCGTCTGCGTCGGATTCAGGGCCACGTCCTGCGGGAAGCCGTGTGTCTTGTCCCTCTTCCGAGTGTCCCGGCAGCTTGTCTGCTCCTCCCCTAGACGCCGGCCTCGTGTTCCGGGCGCTCTGGCCTGTGGTTTCTGGTCCTAACAGGTGCCAAGCGCTCTCCTAGAGGGCTGGACCCCAGTCCAGCCCACCTCTGCCTTTTTGGTTAACTTGGTCAGAATTATTTTCGTTGCAGCTAATAGGACCCGAGGAAGGAGAGAGAGGTGATGTCCTGGCACATGCTACCGAGAGCCTGGGGGCTTCAGGTACAGCTGGGTCCAGGCGCCCACATCGCCAGGGCCCTGCCCACCTCTCGGTCCCCCTGTCTGGCAGGCTGTCCCCAGGGGGTGGCAGAGATAGCCCCATCAACTGTCCCAAGCCCCCAGAGCTGACGCCCAGCAGTCTGGCGTGGGTCACGCTCCCGCCGCCGTGTGGGCGATGCCCAGGGTTGGCCAGGCTCGGGCCATGGCTTCCCTTGGGACCGAGGTGTCGCTGTGGACCAAGGGTGGGGCAGGGGGCGCTTCGGGCAAAACAGCAGGAGGCCCCTGGAGGTGAGCCTCCGCCGCTCCTTCCTTCCTCTCAGCCTCCTGCTCAGGGCTCTGCAGGTGCTGTCTGCCTCCCTCCTGGGTCCTCACACCTGACCCCGACCAACCAGGGGCTGAGAACCTGTCCCTGGAGCACCAAGGACCTCGCCATGAGGCCTCACCCCCGTCCCACATGGCCTGCTGTTTTCCCTGTCCTCCGAGGCCGCCAGAGGGTCTTCCTAAAACGTGGATTAGGGATGCACGGATTACATCCCGCTTAAACCCTCGATGGCTCCCCACTGCCCTGGGGAGCCCTTGCTGACCTGGGCCCCCTGTGCCCCCTTCCGCCCCGTCTCCCTCTGGTTATTCCTCGCCTTGGGACGTGTGCTCCTCTCACCACCTAGGGGGCCCATAACTCTGCCTCGAATGCCCTTTCCCAGTTTGATGGGCTAGTTCTTCCTTTCTCCCCGAGCTCAGGCATCACCTCCTCCAGGAAGGTCTCTAAGACTTCCCCGGTCAGTTAAGAGCGCCCTCTGCTGGGCGCCCACAGCTGTTTCCCCCCCCCTCAGATCCTGCTCTCTGGCCCCCACTTGCCCCTCGGGTCCACCTACCTGGGAGTCCAGCCTGGAGCTGCTGGCAGGGAACCGCCACGGAGGAGGCTGCCACGTGGTGGGCGGAGCCTCCCAGAAGAGGGGATGCCTGAGCTGGGCCCCCGGGGCTTCGGCCTTCGAATTTGCTGGCCAATATGTGGTTTCTGGGCACTCAGGGGGGAGCCTGTTCGCCGCCCCCTCCTCTCTGCCCAGTCAGCCCGAGGGTGGAGCACAGCAACTGCCCCCACGAACGTGGGCTCCTGGGCCGGGGCCTTGCCTGCCCGTTTACTGCGGCAGCCCGGAGCCCGGAGCCCGGAGCAGGCGCTAGTGAGTCCTCGCCACCCGGACGGATGAAGGAAGGAAGGATTAAACACAGCAAATCAGCAAATTTGCCACCGGCAAATCAGGAGGCTTCGTCACCTCATTCTGCTTTTCCTTTTTCTGTAGGAATTATTAGCTTTAATTACAGAGGCTCGCACACGTACATCCTTACTGTGGAAAGGCGGATTCAAACGTGACAGATAGGGCGAGGGCCCCTCTGTCCCCAGCTGCGGGGCCCCTCTCAGCCCAGAGCTGGGCACGGTCGGTGGTGTGGCGCGTTCCCAGCCTCGTCCTCTGCACATTTTACATACGTGTACACACAAGGACGTTAGCATGTGCGCATGGTGCACGCACATGTGGATGTGTCCAATCACAGTATGTGGCATCACTATGTTACAGTGAAAAAAAACAACAGTGGGGTCCCCTCGTGTGCCCGTGCATGTGTGTGTGTGTGCACCTCACTGTATTTTAAACGTGCTTTCGTGTTCGGGAGTAGTATTTTCTAGAGCTTCCTCTGCAAGAGAACGCTGTCGTCCTTTTTCGCTGCGGCTGTTGCAGCCCGAGGTGCCGTAGCCTCGTGAGCAGCTGCCCTGCTGCTGTCTGTTTAGGGTGTTCCCGGATTATTTGTTCCGGCAGAGAGGGCTCCAGGGCATGTTCTCGTGCCCACTCCTTGTGTGCTCACGTCACTGCTGGGTCACACATGGTGGTGACCGTCACTTTCCCGACGGCAGGGAACGTGGTAGACCTCACGACGGAAAGAAAGGCCCACAGCCTGCCGGCTCTGGGGACCTCAGTGTCCGAGAGGCCGAGGAGGAGCAAGCCCGGCTGAGCCGGAGGCTGCCCTGGCCGGGTTTCAGGGTGCTGGCCCCCCCCAGGAGGGGTGCTCGGAGGTACTGCCCCAGCACCTACCACGTGCCGGAGCAGGGGCGGGCGCGGAGGCACGCTGGCAGCCCTGGGCCTGCCCCATGGGGCTCCCAGTCAGTGCAGGCGGACGCAGGAAGCAAGCTGCCTGCCGCCTGTCTGCCCGTGTCGGTGCTGGGCTGCAGGCCCGGGGCCGGGACTGGGTGGGGGGGCCGCCAGTGGGGGCCAGCCACGGGCGGCTTCTGTGGCAGCAAGAACCAGGCATGTGAGGGGGGCGGTAAGAGGCCTGCGCTGCAGACCCAGAGCTCGGGCAACCTGGCACGGGGCTCCCATAGCCGGCCCCGCCCGCATGGCCCCCGGGGTGGCCGGCCTGAGCCCTTCGCCCCTCCCCTGCCCCTCCGCCGCCTCCACCCCACACCCAGAAGCGCCTCTGACTCGGGCGGGCACCGTGGGCGAGCTCGGCACAGGTGCCAACTGCCATCCCGCTCTCCCGGCTTCCGCTTGCAGAGCGCGGCACCTGCAAGGCCCCCGCCAGAGCCGTGCCGACGGGAGGGGGCCGCGGCTGTGTGTGCGCCGCCCGCCCGCCCCACGCACGCCGGCCCATGTGCCCGTCTGCCGGCGCTTGCGGGAAGCCGCGAGGGAAATTTCCAGCACAAAGACCATATGCCTGAGAGAGGGGGAGAATTGCTCAGCAAACTTCAGAAGCGATCAAAATGTCCTTTCCATAAAGTCCCGGCTTAAAAAATGTTAGCAGGTGCGTGTACAATAGCGAGTCAGCGGGGATGGATCGCTATAGAATACCATTTCCGCTCATTACGGATTATGAATTCGGAGCGTAATTTTCTGTAAATTGTCATTCTTGTCTGGTGAGGGAAGCTGATTTTTTTCCCCCTCATATGGAAAAAAGAACCCACCACTGTCCTGGGCTCCTTGGAAGGGCACCTGCGGGTCCCCCGAGTCTCTCGGGGCTGTCGGGGTGGGCGGGGGCTGGCTCCCCCCGGGCTCCGCGGCCTGCGGCATCCTCGCCAGAGCGAGCAGGGGGGACTCCGGGGACAGGAGAAAGCCCCCCGTCATGGGTGCTGGGCTTTTTCTGGAGGAAGGGTGTTTGGGGGGTTCCGTGCGGTGGAGCTGAGGTGCGGGTGGCCAGGAGAGGTGGGGGTCCGCTGTCAAGGCCTTGGTGGCCGTGCTTGTTGTGAGTCCGCTCCCTCACGCGTGCATTCATTCCGCAGATGTTTGCCGAGCACGCTCTGTGTGGGGCCCTCTTCCAGGCTCACCGGGGTCACCGCCATGCCAAGGTCTTCCCTTCCGGGGGGCGGGGAAGAAGGAAATGAAGGGGAGAAGCTGAGGTTGTTGCTAAGGGAGAGGAGAGCCTGGTCTGGGAAGGGCCCCAGGGGTGGGGGTGGGGGTGGCTCGGGCTGAGCCTGGAGGAGGAGGAGGAGGAGGAGCAGCCGGCCAGGCCATGTGGAGCCAGCAGCATGCATTCCTGCACTGTGAGTGCTCAGTGTGGCCAGGCCCATCCTGCAAGGAGAGAGAAGGCCTCACACAGAGCCACGTGCCTGAGGTTCTGAGCAAGCGGGAGAGAGGACTGGCTTCTGCCAGAGGCCCCCCAGCTGCCAGGGGGAGAATGACAGTAGGAGGTGCCGGGTGGGACGGGACCCTCAGGCTGGGAGGTCTGCCCTTGCCTTGGGGTCTGAGACCACAGGGTCTTCACACCTGCACCCGCCCCCCTCCTGTGCCCCTCACTGGACCAGGCCTCTGGCCCTTGCCATCTGCCCCCAGGGCACCCCCGGGGAAGGTGGTAGCTTCGTGCCAGCTGCCACCTCCTCTCCCAGTTGGATGGAAGAAGGGCAGCCCCTCCAGAGATGCTGGCACAACTCTCTCTGTTACGATGGCAGGACCCTAGGACAAGAGAAAGCTGGAACTCCCTCTAGTCTGGAGCCCATGTTCATCAAGACTCATTCAGACTCAAGTGAGAGAAACCTGAGTCACCTGGCTCACATGAGCTATAAAATAACATCAGCGAGTGACTGGCTCTTGCTATTGAAAAGTCCAGGGACTTCAGGTATGGCTGGATCCAGGGGCTTCAGTGATACCGATGGGAATCTTTCTTTCTTAGCCTCTCCTTGGTTTTGGCTTCATGCTCAGGCAGGTGATCCCCACATGGTGGTGGAGATGCCACCAGCCGCTCCGGACTTAACCTCCTGTCAGCAGAAGAGAGTCCTTTGCACATATGAGATCCTTTATGGAAGCCCAGGAGGTGAGCCAGACCCAGGGGAGCCGCTTTGGCTGGAACTGGGGGAAGAGGCCTCTGCTGCTCCCTGCCTCCTCCCCCCTGGACTCAGCAGGTAGCCACTGAGGAGTCCCGGAAACCCAGCACCTTTCTGCTCCGTCCCTACCCAGCTGCGGTGAGAGGGCCCAGGCCAGGGTGGCCCTGAAACAAGGCCCCGCCAAGGCCCCCACTCAGCAGAGGGCTCCGATGTGGGGGTGTGGGGTCGTTGCATGCACCGCCCGTGCAGCACTCACTCACCCAGACCCCCCCTCCGGCCTCTGCCCCGAGATGCCAAGAAACCACTGTGCTCTCTGGGGCCAAACCAGCACACCCGGGGAGAATGCAGGCTCGGGGACAGACGGCCTGAGTTGCTAGCTGTGTGCCGTTGGACACGTTTCTTACCCTCTCTGTGCCTCAGCATGCTCAGCTGCAGAGTGGGGGTAGTCCTCACAGCCTCTCGTGAGGACTGACTGAAGTAATGCAGAGGCCCCCCGGAACGTAGCAGGTGCGCCCCACACGCTAGCTTTCCGCGGCTCTCAGGATGGGGAGAGGCTGGAGACCCAGCCCCACGCGTGTGCTGCCTGGGTGGTTTGGTTTCAGCGTCGTTGTTTATCTGCTGCTCAGCTCAGGCTGACATAACGTCCTGAGCCGCAGGGCGCTAGGGTGGGGATCTGGGGCTGGGGCCTTGCAGGGCCTGGCCGGGCCAGAGGGGTGTCCAGGCTTTGGCGCTTCTGCACGCTGGGCCCAGAGAGTCCCCGCTGTGGAACAAGAGTGCTGGGCCTGGCCTCGGGGCAGCAGGATTGCTTGAGGCCCTGGGGTTCACTGGGGGTCACAGCTGGTGTCCTGGCTCTGTCCCTCCCCACCCACCACTGAGCCCCAGGCTCCTCTGCAGTGACACCCCTCCGCACTGAACAAGGAGCGCAGAGGCCCACTGAGGGAGGGGCGGCTCCCGCCTTTCTCCCGGAGCGCCTGGACCCCAGGGGAGACGGTGCTCAGGCCGACGCCTTCGGGGAGCTGCCTTCCCCTTCCCATCTGCGAAATGGGAGCGGCACCTCCCTCGCCAACCGTCCGGGTGCTGCGGGGAACCGCGCGCCGCGCGTTCTGAGCGTAATTGGAAAGGGCGTCGGGGACGGCGAAGGTGTGATTACGATCATCACCGGCTGTAAAACGCCTAACAAACGATTGCGGAGTCTGCGGGCGAGGACCCGTCTAACTCCCGGGGAGAGATTTCAGGGCTGTTTTAAGGGTCTTTTGGAGCCACAAACCCCAGCAGAGGGAGCGGGCTCCGTGGAAGCCTTCAGGAGCAGAGACGCTCGGCCGGGAAGTCTTTGATTACCTTCCATCTGCTTTTATGGAAACTTCTGGGAGCGGCCGAGGGGAAGCGGAACTGTAAACAGCGCAGCCGCGGCGCGTGGCCTCCTCACCAGATTGCTGACGGGGGACCGCGCCGCGCCTCCCGCGGTCGGTCGGGGCCCTGCCCCGCGACACGAGTTATTAAATGGCATGCGCGCGCAGAGAGCAGGCTCCGGCCACAGAAGAGGAATCCGGGTTTTATGCCCCTCGGTTCTGCACAGTAAAAGGAAATAACCCCGCTGAGTGCGAATTAATTGGCTCCTGTAATTGGTGCAGTGGCGCTGCCTCTGGCCTCTTGGTGGGCCGGGGGCGGGTGTCAGAGGCAGGTCCGTCAGGCTGCAGGGCCCCCGTGGCTCCGGAGCAGGGGGGAGTTGCGCAGCCCACCCCGCTGATGGATTGCTTCCTGTCGTGCCATGAGGTGCCTGCTTGCAAGCTCACTCGCGGCAGGAGCGCAGGTCAGCGTGCAGCAGGCCTGCCCGGCCCCCTGCCTCTCACCTGGCAGCCCCTCTTCCCTTTGCGTCTCGTTGCTGCAGGGGCTGAGTCCCGGGCAGGCTCTGTGGGGTGCGCGCGCACGCACGCACATGCGCGCACACGCACTTCAGCTCCGTAGAAGAGACCCCACGTCCTCCCAGTACCGTCCTAACATCCGGGTCAGGCCGCTACACACAGCTGTGAATGTTGTGCACTGCACGAACCCACCCTGCACGCGTTTGCCAGGCCAGGCACCTTTGGGACTGTACCAGCCCCGAAGAGCACCTTTTCCCGAGGGCGCTCTGCCAGCCAGCAGAGACCTGGTTCTGTGTTCGGACCCCTGAACTCGCCACATCCCGTTATGCCCCCTGCCCCAAACACGCCCCAGGGCCTGTGTCCTCACCGTGCCTTCCTGCGGTGGCGCCCTCCTCTCTGCGCACCCAAGTGGCGCCCCCTCTCCAAAGCCCATGCAAATACCACCTCCTCCTCCCAGGCCCTGAGGCTGCAGTGAACCCCCGGACTTAGTCTGTTGCTCCTGCCTTCCTCTTGGGAACAGGACCCCCCCCCCCAGCACCCGTGCTCGTGCTCGGAGAGCTGCTCCGCCCCTCCCGAAGTGCAGCCACTCGGGTCACCCTCACTGCCCCCACCCCATCCCTGCAACAGCCGGCTGGTGCCAGGGCACAGGACTCTGGCTGGGCCACTCAGAGCTGTCCCTGGGCTGTTCTGAGACAGACAGCTGGGAGAAGGGACTTGACCTTTCTGTGAGAAAGGAGGGCGTGGGAACCTCCGGGGGCACCGCTTCCCTCCCACCTTGAGGAGGCCAGCCTTGGAGAAGAAAGGATGTACAAAGTCTATGCAGCCCTAGCGCAAAGCAAACGTGATCTTGGAGCTCCGGTGTTCCGGTCCCTGAGCAGAGGCCACCTGGGGGCGGAAGGGCAGGGACCGTAGCTTGATTCAGGAAAGGGGGTCCACTGCTTTCGCTGTTGGAGCACCCATGGTGTAGAGAGAGAGATCCCTGCAGGCGATTGCTCAGGGACGAGACCTGCCGAGCGTGTGAGCCCCGCCCACCTGCCCGTGGTTTACGCTGGCCGTGAACCCCCGGGAGGGAGCCCAGTGTTGATGGAGAGTTTTCTCACTGCCAGAGCTTTCCCACCAAGAAGAAAATGAACGGGGTCTAAGCTGACACGAAGGGTGGTGTGAGCTGTGGCCTTCCTGGAAGAGTAGGCAAGGGTCCTGGGGGCTGCACCCTGTGCTCTGGGGTCCCCTGAGAAGAGGGTGCACAGCCTGGGATGTTCCTGCAGTAGCCCCAGGACTGGGATGGGGGAGACTGAGACGGAGGGGAGGAAAAGGAAGGAGTGAGTAGGGGCGGGAGGAAGACACAGCTCTCCGAGCCTGTGCCCAGGGAGAGGGGCAGATGTGACTTGAGCCATCCAGAGTGGACCCTGCAGGGAACTGAGCAGTGGGCGGGGCTGCCCAGCCCCGGAGGGCACCTGGCCTGCTTGGGGCAGCTGCCCTGAGGAAGCACCCGGCCTCATCCCTGCAGGAGAAATGTCACGGACGTCAGACCCGTCTGTGTGAGTTCTCCTGACTTCGATGCTTGCAGAGGGGCCGGGCGCAGCGGCTCACGCCTGTAATCCTAGCACTTGGGAGGCCGAGGCGGGCAGATTGCTCCAGGTCAGGAGTTTGAAACCAGCCTGAGCAAGAACAAGACCCTGTCTCTACTATAAATAGAAAGAAACTAATTGGCCAACTAATATATATAGAAAAAATTAGCTGGGCATGATGGCACAGGCCTGTAGTCCCGGCTACTCGGGAGGCTAAGGCAGGAGGATCACTTGAGCCCAGGAGTTGGAGGTTGCTGTGAGCTAGGCTGACGCCACGGCACTCACTCTAGCCTTGGCAACAAAGTGAGACTCTGTCTCAAAAAGAAAAAATAATAATACAGGCAGAGGTAGCTCCTGTAACCGGAACTCCTGACCAACCGACAATTTGATGTACCCACAGTACCACAGAGCTCTGGGGTGCTTGGAACGGCCAGCGAGCAGCCAGGGTTCTGAGCGTATTCTCTAAGCCCATGTCACCGCTGGTTTTTGAAAACCAGCTGTACAATCTGGCGGCCACGGCCACCGTATTACCAGGGCGGCTGCTTGCACTTAAACATGCATGTCCACTGCAAGGAGGCATTTGCAGGAAGGGCGGTCATGAAATCGCCACCACCACAAGATCACAGGCCGTGGCTGGTCCCTCGGAGGGACTTCAGCTTGGACCCTATGTGACAAATGAAGGTGTGCATTGATTAAGCTGGGGGCAAGGTAATTGATCCAGCTATAAATAAGAATCAAGAGTATTGACTAAAACCAGCTCTAAACTCACGCCCAGTTAAGACCGGGAGGGGAGGCCGGGCGGTGGCTCACGCCTGTAATCCCAGCACTTGGGAGGTGGAGGTGGGAGGATTGTTTGAGTTCAGGAGTTCGAGACCAGCCTGAGCAAGAGCGAGGCCTCGTCTCTACTAAAAATAGAAAGAAATTTGCTGGACAACTAAAAATATATATAGAAAAAATTAGCTAGGCGTGGTGTGGCGCATGCCTGTAGTCCCAGCTACTCCGGAGGCTGAGGCAGGAGGATCATCTGAGCCCAGGAGTTTGAGGTTGCTGTGAGCTAGGCTGACGCCACGGCACTCTAGCCCAGGCAAGACAGTGAGACTCTGTCTCAAAAAAACCCAAAAACAACAACAACAAAAAAAACACAGCCCCAGGGAGAGGAGAGGCACCACGAGCACGCACTTAGGTTAACTCTGTTCCGTTACTAATCCAGAAGGCGACCTCTAAGGCTTTCTCATCCTGCTTTGCTAATTTTCTCAAACATCAGGCAGATAGGGGGAAAGCCGCATTTTCGGATGCAAATTTTCCTCCTAAGCCACAGAAGCTTTAGAACCACCAGATGAAGTATAGAAAGTATTTGACAATCTCTTTAAGAACCTTTCCTTCTCCGGGTTAGAATATTACGCGAGAGTGTATGTGTGTGTTGTGTGTGTGTGTTTTTTTTAAATCCTGCTCTCATGAGCAGCAGGTAGCAAAATGTTGATCTTTAATGTGTTAGTAAAACAGCATACATTTGAATATTGGCTTTTTCTGCCATCTGTACCAGTTGACACTGTTTTTCATACCAGCTTATTACATTTCTTGTACAAACATACTTTTGGGTGTCTCTGTTGATTTATGCTATAGTTGCTCTGCTATTTGTGTTAAAATAGCATTTCGAAACTTATAAAATATTGCTATTTATTCCTTCCTCGAGTCTTTGCCACTTGACAAGTTCTGAAGCAGCGAATATTTCTCCCAGGGACGAAGTTTCCGGGGGCAGGGGGCTGGGGACATGGGAGCCCGGAACGGCTTGGGCCAGGGCCTGGCTGGGCACTCTTAGGGTGTGACCTATGCCCCCCTTGGGGCAGACCTATGGACTCCCCAGGGCTATTTTTAACCCCTAAATGAGAAAAATAAAGACGATATGATGGTTCTTCATAAAGCTAAATTTGCTTGGTTTAAAGACCTACCATTTTTTCTTTGGTTCTGGCTTTCTCTCCCTTTTGATGTCAAGATTTTCTTTCTTTGGTGAATGTAAGGGAATCGATGATAGCCTTTTTTTTTTTTTTTTTCCCAAATAGCTTTCCTTGGCAAAATCATGCGCTAGTATCCCCATGCCGGTTCCCCGGTTGGTGTGGAGGGTAGTTTTAAGGGCCTACAAAACTCTCAAATCTGGGCTGGGCATGGTGGCTCACGCCTGTAATCCTAGCACTCTGGGAGGCCGAGGCAGGAGGATCGCTCCAGGTCCTGAGTTTGAAACCAGCCTGAGCGAGACCCCATCTCTACTAAAAATAGAAAGGAATTCATTGACCAGCTAAAAATATATATACAAAAAATTAGCCGGGAATGGTGGTGCACACCTGTAGTCCCAGCTACTCGGGAGGCTGAGGCAGGAGGATCGCTTGAGCCCAGGAGTTTAAGGTTGCTGTGAGCGAGGCTGACACCACGGCACTCACTCTAGCCTGGGCAACAAAGTGAGACTCTGTCTCAAACAAACAAACAAACAAACAAAAAAACCCTCTCAAATCTGGGGCCCCTCATGCACAGCTCTGGGGGGAAGAGCCCCTCCGCTGGGTCTGCACCCGGGGGGTCCTCGCCGTCCCCGGGCTGCGCCGTGGCGGTGGGGGCTCCCGCAGCCGGCTGGTGCAGAGATGAGGCGTTCTGCCACTCTAAAAAAAAAATCTGTGCAAACTGCCACAGATGGGTGGAAGAGCCGATATTCAAATTGGAGGCTGTTTTGCTAACACGTTAGAGATGAACGTGTTTTCACTGGCTGCCGCGTACTGTCGCAAGATGGGTTCTCTTTCTTTGGAAAGAAAGGAAGAGGCAGAGGCAGCCTGTGAGGGCCAGTGCCCGGGGGTGCTGGGCCCCCAGCTGCCCCCCGAGCTCCCCCTGCCCGAGAATCTGGGGTCCTGCAGCCCTTGCCCCGCACCTCGGCCCGCGTCCGGCCGTCACCAGCCTGTGCTTCCCTCTTTCTGGCCGGCAGATTCTAGTCCCCTTTTACTAATATTAAGGGTCAGCCCAAGGATGAGGATGAGGAGGACTGAGAGTTATTACCTGCCGGCATCCATGCTAAGCCTCCCTGTGCTGCTCCACTGAGGAAAGGCACTCCAACCGCCCCGTTTTACAGAAGAGGAAACCGAGGCACAGAGAGGTTAAGCAACCTGCCCAGGGCCACACAGCTGGGAAGTGGGGTTCGGAGTCCAGGCAGTGGGAATCCAGAGTCAGTCTCTAACCCCTGCCGCCAGGCTCAGCCCTCTCACCTCCAGCCAACAGGACACCCCCCTTCCCTGGCCCCCCACTCTTGCCTCCTCGCCCAGCCCAGGCCTAGGGACAGGGCGGGGACCCTGTGGGTCCTGTCGGGTTGAAGTGGGGCTCTCTGTGAGGGATCTCATTTTTATTTTTGCAAAGGGAGGTGCAAGGCAGGGACCTAGCCGGGAGGTCTAGCGTATAACGGGGTGGAGGGCAGAGGGCTTGGCCAACAGAACTGACAGCTCCCGTCGGGCCACTGTGCGTGGTGGCGGTGGCGGTGGCTGTCCGGAGGTGCAGGGTCCAGTCCAGCTGTTTCCTTCTCGACGCAGGGTCACCGGGCTCCCCTGGACCCGGGGACTCCCCCACACGGCTCCCCTGGACCCGGGGACTCCCCAGCCGGCCGGCCACCCTCCGCGGGGGCCGGGGGACCCGCGCCCTCTGCTGGTCGGTGGCGGCGATGCAGGGAGCCGCGCCTGCGCCGGGCGGGAGGAGCCTTGCAGAGCAGGGCACTGGGCAGGTGCCCAGCGTCTTCCTCTTTCTCCTGTCAGGGCCCGCAGTGGCTCACGGCCCCGGCAGGCAGAGGGGCACGGGGAAGGCGGCTCTTCGGTGCAGTGAAGCAGACCAGGGCGAGACCCCTGAGATTGCAGACGCTGGCAGCTGGGAAAGCCCCAGGGCAGCCCAGGTGGGAAGGGCATCTGGCGGGCAGCAGAGCGCTGTGGGGACTGGCCCACCCATTGGCCAAGCCCTGTGCATGTGGGGGCCTCAGTCTCCTTACCTGTGAAATGGCCGCACTGGCGGTCTCCGTGGCCACTGTACTGTGGGTCAGGGCTCAGATTCCATGGGGCCCCCTCCTCCCTAGGGTGGTCCTGGTGGTGCCAAGGCTGCTCTGACAACGACAGTCCGCCATGGGCACGGGCGGGGCCGTGTGAGTGCCCATGTGGCCCAAGTGAGGATGCAGAAGGCAAGCAGGCAGCCTGGAACCCCACAGAGCATGCGCCCCGATATCTCCTTCCAGTACCCTGTGACAGCCATCGCTGGTGGCTCTTTGCCCAGGACGGGCCTCTGGTCCGGGACGGTGAGCACCCCCTGCCCCCAGCGCGTTGCCCGCACACAGCTGGGGGTCAACAATCGCCCACCAACTGAGTGACGCATGTGGGGGTGGGATCCCCAAGGTCGCCCCAGCCAAGGCCCGGCCCAAAGGACTCGAGGGCCCCTTGCGGGGTCCACAGCTCCCCCTCGGTCCCTGACTGAGCACAGAGTGGGTGAGTGTTGCTCGGGCCCTCACCTGGAAAGGCCACAGACAGAGGCCACCTGTCCTGGAGCTGCTCATTGAACGGCTGCAAGCCAAGCGGACAGACGCTCAAATAAAGCACGTTCTCCTCTCTTGCCCCGACTCACATAACTTCATAAAGACCTGGAAGGCCGGGTTCGAATTTAGAAATCTCAGCCTCTCGGAGTTCCACTGTGGCACGTGGCAGCCAAGGGCCGGGCTGTGGCCTGGCCTCCCCACCCCCGGCCCCCGCTCTGTCCTGCATTGTCCCTTTGTGCGGGAGGACACCCCAGGCTGTGCATGCAGTGGGAAGACATACCCCTGCCTTCCTTGAACGCTGCCCGCATCCCTGCCTGGGCCTGGGGCAGGGCTTCCCAGCCATGACGCCATGGACAACATTTGGGGTCCAGTAGTCCCTTGTTGTGAGACCGTCCTCAGCCTAGCATCCCTCCCCCAGCTGCGAAAACCAGTAGTGTCTCCAGACGTTGCCAGGGGGCCAAAATTGCCTCCCCTGCTTTGAGAACCACTGACACAGGGGCGCACAGTCCTGAGGCCTGCAGAGTCCCCAGAACGGGCGTGGGCACAGGAGAGCGGGGCATTCCGGGGGGGCCTAGGTGGCCACGTGTGGTCCGGAATGGAGTCCAGGCTCCAGGTGGGCACATTCCCTCGGCCAGGGGGACCCTCAGCCCGTGGGGAGGCGCTGGCTGGAGGAGGGCTGCTATGTGTTCCCACACCCACGGTCGTGGGGGGCCCGTGGGGGTGCCGGTCCCCCTGCGGGGTGGCCAGTCCTCACCGGCTCTCAAAGTGCTTTCAAGGCGGAGCTGCAGTGCACCCCTTGCCTCCCGGGGCCCTGCAGTCTCTGAGGCTATGCAGCCCCCCAGGCCACCCCCAAGTTGGCTCCTGTCTTCACTGACACCCCAAGTTGCTTCGGTGAAGCCCTGGGGAAGGGTTGAGTGGCCTCTGCTGGTGCCCGGGGTGGTTCTGGCAGTGCGTGGATGAAAGCTGCTTGTTTTAACAGCTCTAAGTGCTGTGCCCGTGTGCTTAGGAAAAGAGCAGGCTGCCGGGCACGGTGGCTCACACCTGTCATCCCAGCACTCTGGGAGGCTGAGGCGGGCGGATTGCTCGAGGTCAGGAGTTCGAAACCAGCCTGAGCAAGAGCGAGACCCCGTCTCTACTATAAATAGAAAGAAATTAATTGGCCAACTAATATATATAGAGAAAAACTTAGCTGGGCATGGTGGCGCATGACTGTAGTCCCAGCTACTCGGGAGGCTGAGGCAGGAGGATCGCTGGAGCCCAGGAGTCTGAGGTTGCTGTGAGCTAGGCGGACGCCACGGCACTCACTCTAGCCTGGGCAACAAAGTGAGACTCTGTTTCAAAAAAACAAAAAAGAGCAGGCGGGCAAGAGGGTGGGAGGTAGAACCTCAGCCTCAACCCACCCCACGGTAACCATGTTACTGCAAACGTGGGGCCGGCCCCTCGGTGGGCCCCCTCCTTGTGAACTTGCCCCCCGTCATGTTCGTCTCCAGAGCCCCGGGTGGGATCTCGACTCCACCCTGATGCCTCACACCCCGTCAGTCCCCAGATCCGAGGATGTTGCCTTCTGGGCCACTCCAGTGTCCCTCCCTGGACCCTGAGCAGCCCTCCCTGCCAGGCCAGCCCTCTGCCTCCTGCCCGGATGGAGCAGGGTGAGCTCCAGCCCCAGGGCCTCCCCCACTCTGGCCCCTCCCGGGAGCTCTGGGACTGCAAGGGTGACGGGCAGGGGCTGGTTCTCAGACCCCTGGGGTCAGGCCTGCCCAGGCTGCCCCCAGGCAGGCAAGGACTCAGCATCCTGGGGTCCCCACGCTCTGAGCACTGCGGGGAGAGGGCTTTGCTTCGCTGCAACATTTGTTGGCTTCCTGTGGTTCTTAGTGTTCAAGCTGTCAGAGAAGTATGTTTGCCGAGTTTGGGTGTCTGTTTTGGATTGTTGTTCTCCTGAACAGCACGGAAGGCGGGTGGCAACGCCTGTTCAGCATTGCAGGGGTGGCGGCAGCGAGCTGGGAGACCACCATCCCGCCTGTGTGCACAGAGCAGACGCCCCCCGGGCTTGGGGGACCCGGTGGCCAAAGCGTGCCCCCACCTGCCCCCGGACCTGCCCTTCCACCTGGACCCGGTCATGAGCAGGGAGGAGGACAGCAGGGCAGCATGGAGCCTGGCGCCGTTCCTTGTCGAAACCCACGAGCCTCCCGCAGGCAAAGCTTGATCTGGGGGACGTGGCCTTGTCTTGGGGGCTGCTTTTGGGCTGTTCACTCTCGCGGACTCTCCCTGCTCCGCGTGGCAACCGGGCTTACGCCGGTTGTTAAACAGACGTTCGATTGTGCCAGGCTTGAGATCATGAAAGAAAGAAAACCAGCACACGGCGATGTAAGGTGCTTTCTAATACGGAAGTGATGTCTTCGCTCAAGGTTACCCACTGCCAGGCGGCGCAGGAGCGAGGAAGGACCCGCCCCTTCCCACCTGGCCCAGCGCCCGAAAACCCCTCCCCATGTGGCTGCGACCCGCAGGTGCCACGGGGTCTCAGCCTCGGGAACACCAGTCTCATCCCACGGGGTCTTGGCCTAGGAACACCTGCCCCACCTCCCATGGGGTCTGGGCCTAGGAACACCTGCCCCACCTGCCACGGGGTCTGGGCCTAGGAACACCTGTCCCACCTTCCACGGGGTCTGGGCCTAGGAACACCTGCCCCATCCCACGGGGTCTGGGCCTCAGGAACACCTGCCCCACCTCCCACGGGGTCTGGGCCTAGGAACACCTGCCCCACCTCCCACGGGGTCTTGGCCTAGGAACACCTGCCCCACCTGCCACGGGGTCTGGGCCTAGGAACACCTGCCCCATCCCACGGGGTCTGGGCCTAGGAACACCTGCCCCATCCCACGGGGTCTTGGCCTAGGAACACCTGCCCCATCCCACGGGGTCTTGGCCTAGGAACACCTGCCCCACCTCCCACTGGGTCTTGGCCTAGGAACACCTGCCCCACCTCCCACGGGGTCTGGGCCTAGGAACACCTGCCCCACCTCCCACGGGGTCTGGGCCTAGGAACACCTGTCCCACCTCCCACGGGGTCTTGGCCTAGGAACACCTGCCCCACCTCCCACGGGGTCTGGGCCTAGGAACACCTGTCCCACCTTCAACGGGGTCTGGGCCTAGGAACACCTGCCCCATCCCACGGGGTCTTGGCCTAGGAACACCTGCCCCACCTCCCACGGGGTCTGGGCCTAGGAACACCTGTCCCACCTTCCACGGGGTCTGGGCCTAGGAACACCTGCCTCATCCCACAGGGGTCTGGGCCTAGGAACACCTGCCCCACCTGCCACAGGGTCTGGGCCTAGGAACACCTGTCCCACCTGCCACAGGGTCTGGGCCTAGGAACACCTGCCCCATCCCACGGAATCTGGGCCTAGGAACACCTGCCCCACTTGCCACGGGGTCTGGGCTTAGCAACACCTGCCCCACCTTCCACGAGGCGCTGGGCCAGGTGGGAAGGGGCGGGTCCTTCCTCGCTCTTGCGCCGCCTGGCAGTGGGTAACCTTGAGCGAAGACATCACTTCCGTATTAGAAAGCACCTTACATCGCCGTGTGCTGGTTTTCTTTCTTTCATGATCTCAAGCCTGGCACAATCGAACGTCTGTTTAACAACCGGCGTAAGCCTGGTTGCCTCGCGGAGCAGGGAGAGTCCGCGAGAGTGAACAGCCCAAAAGCTGGGCCTAGGAACACCTGCCCCACCTCCCACGGGGTCTGGGCTTAGGAACACCAGCCGCTCGCCCGAACCCGGAGGGGTGGACCGGGCACGGGTGTCCCGCCTGCCGCTAGTGGTTGGGGAAACTGAGGCTGGGCTGACAGCCTCGGCCTGGGGCAGGGGTCGGACGGTGGGGTGCCTGGACCGTGGAAGGCGGGGCCTCTGGGGTGACGACCCCACTCCAGGCCTGGCGCTAGGACTTCCAGGATCCAGGCAGCCCCAGGGTCCAGCGCCCCCCCCCCCCCCCCCGTAGCCTGTCAGCCAATGGCATCTCCTGGCTTCGCTACTGGGCGGGGCCAGAGGACGGGGACCTATGGGAGCAGTGGAGTCCGGCCCTGCACCTGCAGCTCGCTCTCTGTGGGACAGGAAGGGATGGGCCGGCGTGGGAAGCGCAGCGAAGCCGGGAAGGGTTGGGAAACCCGCAACGTGAGCAGGGAACCCCTGTCCCCGCCTTTCCTACACGCTGTGTGTGTAGTACGTCGTCGTGGTTTTTGTTTAAATGTCACTTTATTTGGGCTAACTTGCAACAAAAAGCGGTCCGAGCTAGTACTCGCTTTGGAATCCCATTTTCCCTAAAGAAGCTCTCTCTAAATCTAACTAGAATCCTGTGCCTCAGTTTCCTCATTCTTAAGATATGCCCTTAGGGTGCTGTGATAATAAATGAATTATACCGAAGGGCGCCCCGGGGCAGAGAAATTGCTACATACCCCTGTGATCATTGCTATGGATATTGTGGTTAGGTGCCTGGCCCAGACAAGCCTAATTGTGTCTCCAGGCCACACCTCTGGGGCCAAAAAATAGAGAAACCCCTGAGCCGGGGCTGGTTTGGATTTCCAATAATTCATCTTGAATCGAGAGCCAGCTTTTCCTCTGGGAAATATTAGTTCTTAGGTTTACAAAGTGCCCGGGTTGTAAATACCCATAAAAACGACAATTTGTTGGGCCGTATTTATTCTTAAGCCAGTCAAAAGATATTAGTGCATCCTGACTGTGTAAATCTGCCACCCCTGAGCTGCTCCGTGCTCCCGGCACGGCCCCCCCATCTGGGCAGGGGTGAGAGCAGGACAGCCCGGCCAGGGCTGTTGATGGCCATGAGCAGTAAAGTGGGCATCTGCCTGGGGGCTGAGTCGTGCAGGCAGAAGGCAGGGCAGGCTCTGGCCCCGCCAGGGAGAAGCTCTCAGAGAGTGGTCCCTGGGGCTGGAACAGCCTCCAGTGGGGCCGGCAGGATCTGACTGCTCAGTGGAGGCTGGAATGGGGGTGTCGGGGCGAGCCAGGCTCCTGATAGTGGCCAAGAGGAGGTCACACGTTGACTTTTTTTTTTTTTTTTTTGAGACAGAGTCTCGCTTTGTTGCCCAGGCTAGAGTGAGTGCCGTGGCGTCAACCTCGCTCACAGCAACCTCAAACTCCTGGGCTCAAGCGATCCTCCTGCCTCAGCCTCCCGAGTAGCTGGGACTACAGGCATGTGCCACCATGCCTGGCTGATTTTTTTGTATATATATTTTTAGTTGGTCAAGTAATTTTTTTCTATCTTTAGTAGAGACAGCTCAGGCTGGTTTTGAACTCCTGACCTCCAGAGATCCTCCCGCCTCAGCCTCCCAGAGTGCTAGGATTACAGGCGTGAGCCAACACATTGACTCTTACTAGGGTATCTTCTGAGGAGCAGAACCATAGTTCCTGGTGCTCTCTGACCACAGCTCCCTGCCCTTCCCCACGTACTTCGCCTCCTGCCTCCCAGCTGCTGCCTCAGTGGGCGTTGCCGCCTCCGGGCCTTTGCCGCCTCCGGGCCTTTGCCTGGGCTGTGGCCAACCCCTAGAGCACCCTGCCACCTCTCTCCGCAGTCCTGACTCTACTCACAACTCACGGCTCGACTCCCATCCCTTCTCTCTGGGCTGCTGCAGCGCTAGTGGGTACCGCCTAACTTAAGTCCCGTCTCTTCCGCATGAGAGCAAACGTAACCTCGGGGCAGAGCCCCTGCGGTTTAGCTCTCCCGGTCCTCAGAACACCTGAGACAGGGCCAGGCAAATAGCCCCTCACCGGCGGCCACTCCTGGCTTGTCTTCTTGATGATGAAGACCAACAGAGCAGTCATGACGGCTGAGCTGGGATTGAAATCCGGGCCACGACCCAGCCTGCCTGACAGCCTAACTCTGACTTTGGGCACGTATTCCTGTGTCCAGAAACACAGAACAGAGGAAATAGTTATTGAAATGACTCAGGTAATTCAGGAAGGGAGGACTACTATTTACCGTGTTTCCCCGACAATAGGACAGGGTCTTGTATTTATTTTTCCTCAAGAAGACACCCTAGGGCTTATCTTCAGGGGATGTGTTATTTTTTTTTAAGTACGGTACAACCATCTACATTTATTCAAACAGAGTGAAGTCGTCTTCTTTTGGAACATCATCCTCACTCTCCAAACCCCGAATTCCATCCTGAATCTCTTGCGACTCTGTTTCCTTTAGAACCGACGGCCCCGATCTCTCCTGTGGAGCCACAGAGCTCTCACGGGGCGGATGAGAAGGGCTGCTCGTCTTCTTTCCCGCTCCAAGACGACACGCACGGGTCGTGCAGACGCGCTGCGCAGCCACGCCCGTCACTAGGGCTTATTTTCGGGGTGGGGCTTCTATTGGGCAAATGCTTAGAAACCCTGTTAGGTCTTATTTTCTGGGAAACACGGTAGGAAAGCAAGGCTTGGGCTCCAATTTCAACCCTCAATTTGTAGGTAGAACTCCCGAGATCCCAGGTGAATTCGTTTCTAGATGTTGATTCGCTCTTTGGGAGACACTGATTGCAAAGAGCAGAAGTCTTGCAGGAGACTGTGAGCTGACACTGACCCCAGTTCAGACTCACAGTTGGTATTCAGTAAAGGCTTGGCCTTGGTATGGATTCTCGAGTGACGCCAAGGCTTACAGCTCCATACAGAGCGTCCACCTTTCCTTCTGATGGGCGGTGGCACAGGCAGGGTTTCTAAGTATGAGGAAGAAATCAGAGAAAGAACAGTCTAGGGGCAGCTTTTAGGTGACTTGGGGTGGGGCAGGGCAGCACTAGCTGGACACCGGGTTTCACAGGTCAAGACATCAGGGACAGAGCCTGGGGTGGGTGGTGGGCCCCTGTCGGTGAGACCCTCACCTTTCCAGGTGGGCACTGCCCACGTCCATTTGCCAGACGGCCGGTAAATCACGCCTTCTTCCTTCCACGTAGACACTCTCTGCCTTTTTATTCCAAACGTTTCACTTGCAGAGTTGACAGAAAGGCTATAGATTTCCCCCCAAATATCCATTTGCCTTGCCATCTATCTACTTCGATCTGAAACACAGAACGTGGCGGGCGCCCTAGGTAAATCAACCATTTCCTGTCTCCCGAAATGGGTTTGCAAACGCTGATTTCACGCCATTACCATTTTTTCTGTTTCCAACGGTAAATCAAAAAAGTATCGCCCATTCATCCACTTTAGAAGTAATGTCTTTCTTATGCATAATTACACATGCCCAGTGGAGATCTCTGTGTGCGCTGTAAATCTGTTCCTTTAAAAGGTTTCCCCTTAAGTACACTGGTGACATAAATTGGTGTAGAGCAAATTTATTTATTTAATAGGTTTATTCTTTTAACTGGTCTGATAGCCATTACTGTTCCCTGTTTGGTTTGGAGGTGGAGGGAGGAAGGCAGGAGTTCTTATTAATTTATCTGATTTATTTCTATGGCAGATATTTATGTAAAAGGGGTTCCTGTGGAAATGAGGGTGAACGTAATTTATTGGTGCAGGGGGTTTATTCTTAACTGGCCTTCCGGCGATCCACGTGGCGCTCATAGAAATTGGGAGAGCATCTTAAAACAACTGAAGTCAGGAGAGCAGGCCCCCAAGGGACCAGAGGGTAGGACGATTTGGAAGCCTGCGTTTGGACAGAACTCTTCCTAAATACTGAAATAAAGGGGCACAAGAAGTAATTGGGGTGGGAAAAAAAAAAAGAAGGGAAAGGAAAGAAGAAAAGAAAGAAAAAGAGAGAGAAAGGAAGGGAGGAAGAGAAAGTCAGTCTCAACGATAACAACCCCGAAATGTTTTGGCAGATTGAAGATAAAAGAGAATCTGCTAATCAGGGCCCGTGTAAACTCCTTCGCTTTTGTAAATCTTGTTTGTAGCTCCTGATGGTGTTGGAGTGAAAGCAGACAGGCCCAGCTGGTGGAGGCAGGAGAGAGATGCTGAATTTTTAGCAGCTCAGGGTTATTTTTAGGCCTTTAAGGGTATCTTTAGCTCCCCAGTAAATGAGTCCATCAGAAGGCCACATATGAAATAATCAGGATGTAAAAATACAGAGCAGAGAAACCGAGGCCCCCACGCCCAGACGGTGCAACGTGGCCGCCCGCCTGCCCTCCCGCCCGCCGGCGCAGACGGGGCCAGGCAGGCTCCCTGCGCCCTCCCCAGCCCAGACCCTCCTGGAGAGGCCTCGGGGTGGGCTGGCCCCTCGGCACGTGGCTCTTATTGCTGCCAAGCTTGGGGCCTGTCCCCCCAGACGTCTGCCTTCCCTCCTTCTCCCACCGAGAGGCTGGCCAGGCCAGGCCACACCCTCAAGAGTGGTGACCCTCAAGAGTGGACCGGACAGTGACCTTCGAGGAACGGGGAGCTTGGCTGGGTGGGGGGACAGGGCTGAGAGCTGGCGGCAGCAGGCACGGCGGGGCCATGCTTTCTCGACGGGGGAGGAGGAGGGAGTCTTGGGGAATCTCTGGACTCTCAAGAGACCTCTGAGGTTGTCCCAGCCCAGTATGTCCTCCATTCACCCCGGAACCTTCCGGACCTCCCTCAGGAGCACTGTGATGCCCCAGGCACCGGGTAAAACGGAGCATATCTGACCATCATACCCTCGTTTTTTGGTTTTTGTTTTTTTTTTTTTTGAGACAGAGTCTCACTTTGTTGCCCAGGCTAGAGTGAGTGCCATGGCATCAGCCTAGCTCACAGCAACCTCAAACTCCTGGGCTCGAGTGATCCTCCTGCCTCAGCCTCCCCCAAGTAGCTGGGACTACAGGCATGCGCCACCATGCCGGGCTGATTTTTTCTATATATGTTTAGTTGTCCAATTAATTCCTTCCTAGTAGAGACGGGGTCTCGCTCTTGCTCAGGCTGGTTTCGAACTCCTGACCTTCAGCGATCCTCCCGCCTCGGCCTCCCAGAGTGCTAGAATGACAGGTGTGAGCCACCGCCCCCGGCCAGGACAGAAACATTTAGACCATAATGTAGTTTTGCGGGGAATTAGGAGACTTCCCCATGGCGCGGATCCATGCGCCCCTGGCCCTGTGAGCTCTGTCCCCCGCGCACCGTCCCGAGTGTGTTTAGCGAGTTTCCTAAGTGGCCCCCGGGGAGCTGTGTGCCCGAGAGGTCGGCAGTTAGGCCGTGCCCTCGCTCCCTGTGTCAATTTGCTCAGGAGGGGCGAGCCGTCCCTGTGCGGTGGGAGCGCACCCTCGCACTCCGCAGCCCCGGAGGGTCAGCGCTTTAAGCTGCGAATATTGTTATTCGTAATAGGTTGGCAAATATTTTCAGATTAGCTAAGTGTCGCACTCTGGAATTATGACTGTGAATCTTTTTTTTTTGAGACAGAGTCTCACTCTGCTGCCCAGGCTAAAGTGAGTGCCGCGGCGTCAGCCTCGCTCACAGCAACCTCCAACTCCTGGGCTCAAGCGATCCTCCTGCCTCAGCCTCCCGAGTAGCTGGGACTACAGGCATGCGCCACCGTGCCCGGCTCATTTTTTCTATGTATATTTTTAGTTGGCCAATTCATGTGTTTCTGTTCGCTCTGGCCCTGGCCCATCCAACAAACCCCAGGGCAGCCTGGAGGCGCGGGGGGAGCGAGAGGGTCACACGGTCCCTGGGAACTGTCTGCAGACGGGGGCTAGGCAGGAAGTTCCGATGATAAGGCCTTCTGCGGGCTCTTCTGAAGTCCCCACGGGACTGAGCCCCGGGCCCTGGCTGCTGTGCCCAGCCTCGACAACCCACCCCCGCCCCGGCCCGTCCTCCCCGCGTCACCACCTCTGCAGGGCCGGGACTGCCAGGGGCTGCAGTAAGTAGACGAGTGGGGTTTAGTCTCAGGTTGACGAGGATGGGAACACAAAAGCACGTGAGACACGAACACCAGGCGTGCATCGCTCAGACCTCGCAGCCCGTCTTGGAATTCCGTGCCCACCACAGGCTGCCTGCGTTTTCCAGACCCGGGCGCGCATCTGGAATAATTTCCCCCCCGGCAGAAACGGTGCGGGCAGGCGTGCATTACTGCAAAGCGAAACGCTCGGCCTGCTAGGTGACGATCGGCGGGGCAGCATCTTGAGCCGGCGCCCGGATTTCCTGACCGATGGCGCCGCCTAGTGTCGGCTTCCGCTCACGTCCTGCGCTCAGTGGGAAAGCCTGCATGCAACTGCACCTCCGCAAAAACAAAACGGTGGCTGTCTGAAATTTGTTACCAGGGAGAGGTTCCTCACCTTTGCTTTTTCTCTAGGGAGAAGTCATCAGATGTCTATGCACAGATTTACCTTTAGAGGGTAACTCGGTGCCACTTCTGTGTTTAAAATAGTCTCATGTGCCAACTAAAATAAAATCTTAAGGCTCCCCCCTGACCGGCTGACGGAATGGACCCCCTCGTGGCCAAAGGAATATCCTAAAACTAAATTGCCTGCCAGAAGGAGGGAGGTCAGACAGGCCCCATCACGCCCCCTCCCTTCCTGGGGACATCCTTTGTAACCCATTAGCAGGCCTAAGGGCCTGCAAGACACACCTGCAGGTCCTCAATTTAGACAGCAAATCTATGTTCTGTGGTTCATCTCTGATAACGGCTCCTTATGTTGAAACATTCCAAGCCTTTAGACAAAGCTTCACGTCTTTAACCAATTACAAGCCAAAGAATCTTTAAACCCACCTATAACCTGCAAGCCCCCCACTTCAAGATGGCCCACCTTTTCGGGCCAAACCAACGTACTCCTCCCACGTATCTATCTATTGATGACTTTACCTGTAACCCCTGCCTCCCTGAAACGTATAAAACCAAACTGTGGGCCGGGCGCGGTGGCTCACGCCTGTCATCCTAGCATGCTGGGAGGCCGAGGCGGGCGGAACGCTCGAGGTCAGGAGTTCGAAACCAGCCCGAGCAAGAGCGAGACCCCGTCTCTACTATAAATAAAAAGAAATATTAGCCGGGCATGGTGGCGCATGCCTGTAGTCCCAGCTACTTGGGAGGCTGAGGCAGGAGGATTGCTTGAGCCCAGGAGTTTGAGGTTGCTGTGAGCTAGGCTGACGCCACGGCACTCACTCTAGACTGGACAACAAAGCAAGACTCTGTCTCAAAAAAAAAAAAAAACATTTTACAGAGTTCGGCTCTTTTTATCCGTCGACACATGTCTGGTGCTGCATTGGCTCCTTCCTCCAGCAGGAGGTCACTGTGGGGGGCCCTGGGGTCTGGAGAAGGCGCCCCGCTAGGGCAGGAGGTTTCAGCCGAACACGCCACATCTCCACAGACGGACAGTCGGGGGGGGGGTGTCACACCGGCCTCCAGACAGAGGAGGAGGGGCCCGGCGGGTGCGGGGGAGACAGATGCCACCGCCCGCCTGGGCCCCACGTCGGGATTTATCGCCCCACCTGGCCCAGGACAGTTCCCGGAGCATATGCCGTCTTTACGGCCCTCCCCGCGGTCGATTTCCGAGCATCTGTGCAGGGGGGGCGTGGACCGTCCTAAATGTCTTCTAAAATAAAAAAAAAAGACGCTTGTGCCTCAAAACCAGGGCTAAGCATTCAGTTTAGCTGGGTTAAAGGCCTCACGCGGCACACTCGGGTGGGGCTTGCTCTCCTACACGCTGGGTAATTCGCATGCACGAGGAGACCTCACCGTTTTTGGTGCAGCTCTGAAAGGAAGTTTTAAGGGCGAGAATTTGATTTTAAGTGAGGGAAGGAAGAAAAAAAAAAAAAAAGGTGTGAATTTAGCTCCCGTCTCTGCAGAGGATGAAAGAAGATGTTATATTTCCGTCCGAGACGTTGCGAATCGCTCGGGGACGCCCTCTGAACTTCTCCCTCCGCCCACCTGTGCACGGGATGGCCCCGAGCCCCCGCTGCGCAGCTTCTCTGACAAACGGTCTTTGGAGAACAGACGATCTCAGCCCCTCACGTCACCGCACGGATGATGGTTCTGGAAAGAGGTAGTAGCGTCTATTGCACCAAAGCGTTTTGAAAGAAACTTAAGTTGTGTTTCCTCAAACGCCTTTTTCTTTGTTTTAACCAGCAACCTTGTGGGCATGTGTGTATGTGTATCTGTGTATAGCCCAAATGAAAAATGCTATTTAAAAAAAAAAAAAAAACACTTAGGCTGGGCGAGGTAGCTCATGCCTGTAATCCTAACACTCTGGGAGGCTGAGACGGGAGGATCGTTCGGGCTCAGGAGTTCGAGACCAGCCTGAGCAAGAGCGAGAACCCATCTCTACTATTAATAGAAAGCAATTAATTGGTCAACTAATATATATAGGAAAAAATTAGCCGGGTACGGTGGCGCATGCCTGTAGTCCCAGCTACTCGGGCGGCTGAGGCAGGAGGATTGCTTGAGCCCAGGAGTTTGAGGTTGCTGTGAGCTAGGCTGACGCCACGGCACTTACTCTAGCCTGGGCAACAAAGCGAGACTCTGTCTCAAAAAACAAAAAAAAAATACTTAGTCCGGGCGCCATGGCTCACGCCTGTAATCCTAGCACTCTGGGAGGCCGAGGGAGGAGGATCGCTCAAGGTCAGGAGTTTGAGGTTGCTGTGAGCTAGGCTGATGCCACGGTACTCTAGCCCGGACAACATAGGGAGACTCTGTCTCAAAAGAAAAAAATATAAAATCCATCTCATCCAGTCAACTGTTGTGCTGGATGGTTTGGCTCGCAGGGATGCTTGGGTCGTTGCAGATTTCTAGTTTGGGGAGGACCGAGGTGTACAGACCTCCAACCTCGGCACTTGGGGCTTGGCCTCCCCCTTGGCCTCCCTGGTTAACAGGATCCTGTACTGTTACCCTCTGTAGCATGATACTCTAATTGTGACGTGCATGTGTTCACTTCTGTTTCTTTCTCTGGAATGTCAGGGACTGGGGGGAAGGGAGGGTGGGTGACTTATCTGTCTTGGCTGTCATTCTATTCCCCAGGCCGGAAGAGGGGCTGGCACCGAGGGGGCCCTGAGTCCATGCTTGTTGGCTGGGACACCTTTGAAGGTAACTGGCCAATGTAGTCTGCATCGACCGGAAAGACAGGTAAGAAACGATGCCTTTGACCATGCAGCACTCGCCTCCAGACCTTCAGAAAACCCCCCACCAAACAACATTAATGATGCTCATTTGTGACACCCAGTCTCCCAGGTGGCCCCCCACGATCCACACCTGCCATGTTTCCCCAAAAAATAGGACAGGGTCTTATATTTATTTTTCCTCCAGAAGACACCCTAGGGCTTATTTTCAGGGGACGTGTTATTTATTTTTTTTGTTTAAGTAAGATATAACCATCTCCATTGATTCAAATATAGTGAAGTCGTCTTCTTCTGGGACATCATCCTCACTCTCCAGACCCCGAATCCCATCCTGAATGTCTTGCAACTCTATTTCCTTTAGAACCGTTGGCCCTGATCTCTCCTGTTGAGGCACAGATCTCTCACGGGGCGGATGAGAAGGGCTGCTCGTCTTCTTTCCTGCTCTGAGATGACCACACGCACGGGTTGTGCAGACGCGCTGCGCAGCCACGCCCGTCACTAGGGCTTATTTTCGGGGTGGGGCTCATATTGCACAAATACTTAGAAATCCTGCCAGGGCTTATTTTATGGGTAGGACTTATTTTCGGGGAAACGAGGTAGTAGTAGCCCCGTGGAGGGGCCCCTCCCCTAAGACGCTGAGGCCTCATTGCCAACTACGGGGACCAACTTGCCAACCAGTCAGCCGCCCAGCATCTCCCCCATCACCCCTACAGGTGACCGCACCCCCCTGAGAGAGCACACCCTAGAACCCCCCAGCTGAGGCCTTCCCAGATTCCTGGCCCACAACAGCTGTGGGAGGTGATAAATATTTGTCTTAAGCCAAGTTTTGAAGTCATTTGTTATACAGCAATAAATAACAACACAGTAATATTGATGCTGGTCCTTAATGCCAATTACTGATATTTCTCCCAGTCTCATATAAAGTTTAGAGAAGAGAATTCTAGAAAATACTATCTTTTTTTTTTTTAAAAAAGTTGCAACATAGGCCGGGTGCAGTGGCTCATGCCTGTAATCCCAGCACTCTGGGAGGCCGAGGCAGGCGGATTGCTCAAGGTCAGGAGTTCGAAACCAGCCTGAGCAAGAACGAGACCCGTCTCTACTATAAATAGAAAGAAATTAATTGGTCAACTAAAAATATATATACAAGAAAATTGGCCGGGCATGGTGGCGCATGCCTGTAGTCCCAGCCACTCGGGAGGCTGAGGCAGGAGGATTGCTTGAGCCCAGGAGTCTGAGGTTGCTGTGAGCGAGGCTGACGCCATGGCACTCACCCTAGCCTGGGCAACAAAGTGAGACTGTGTCTCAAAAAAAAAAAAAAGTTGCAACATAAAACCTTAGCAAACAACCTGGCTACTTTGCATACACAACTTTAAGAGAAGCCCCTTACCTTCCTTCCAACAACATTGTTGCCTCTGACCCCTTCTGCGTAGAAACTCGGAAAGCAGGCCTAAGACAGTGAGGGGGTTGAAGTTCTAGTTTGTTCCCAGGGGGCCCCGGGGGCGGGGGGGGGGGCGGGGGGGGGCAGCTACAACAAATGAAGAGTTTCCCCACAGTCAGCTCTCTGGCTCAGCAGAAAGGAGGCCTGGCCTGGCTGGGAGGGAGGCTTCCCGTAGCATGCTGAGCATCCTGCCTGGGGCCGAATTCTTTCAATAATCAAGGAAAGTAAGACTTTATGTAAATAGAACAAAAAGTCAGCCATCATTCATTTACTTTATTGAAATGACATGCAAATGACTCGAGGAAACTTAGCAGAAAAGCAGCTCTGTGCAAACGACAGGCATTGCTGTCATTTGAACGGTTTGCGTTCAGGTCCACGCGAGATGCTTCCCTGTTGCTATGTCCCCACTGCGGGCATCCCCGGCTGAGCTGTCTTAACCTCATTGCATGGTGAGTGGCAGCTCAGGGGAGGGGGGGCCAGGGCCTTTGTCCTGCGGGTGCAGCAACAAGACACAAAGCAGGGGCTGCCCAGCTGGGTGCACTTGAGGGCCCCCGGGGGGACTGGCTGCTCCCCTGGCAGCTGCTCTGGCAGGCAGGACAGCCCTTGAAAAAACCCCCACATCGGCCAGGGTTTTTTTTTTTTTTTTTGAGACAGAGTCTCACTCTGTTGCCCAGGCTAGAGTGAGTGCTGTGGCATCAGCCTCGCTCACAGCAACCTCAAACTCCTGGGCTCAAGCGATCCTTCTGCCTCAGCCTCCCGAGTAGCTGGGACTACAGGCATGCGCCACCATACCCGGCTAATTTTTTGTATGTATATTATTAGTTGGCCAATTAACTTCTTTCTATTTGTAGTAGAGACAGGGTCTCGCTCTTGCTCAGGCTGGTCTTGAACTCCTGACCTCGAGTAATCCACCCGCCTCGGCCTCCCAGAGTGCTAGGATTACAGGCGTGAGCCACCGTGCCGGCCTTAGGGGCCAGGGTTTTAGGGGCTGGCGCTTGTCCCTGGTAGAACTGGCTACGGGGGTGCTGGGCACCCACTCGGCACCCCCGAATTCCTGACCCACAGAAACTGCCAAGGACAATCCATCACGCTAGTCAGGGCCTGAACATGGAAGTGAACAGAGCATCATTTATGTGAGGCCCTCCGGCCCGGCAAGCACTGATGAAAAAACAGGGGGTGGTTTCCCTGGTATGAACCTTGGAGCAAAAGGAAACATTCTTCCATTGAACAGAAACAGACCAAAGTTCCGAAGAGAAGAGAAAAGAAACCCCCACCCCAAAATTCCAAAGCAGCATTAAAGTAAAAACTACTGGGAGAGAAAAAAAAAATTTCTATCGTATGAAGCTACTTGAAATAAAAATTTCAGAGTCATAACAGTGACTCTACCATAATTTTCTGTAATGAAACATCTATTATAACAGATACAGCAATACAATAAAGTCCTATTGTTCCAGAAACTGTATTATAACCGAAACAGGATAATTATAGAAATACTTGCACGAGAAGTGTGCATGCTCAACAGAACCATTGAAAAACGTTCTCTTCCCAGACTGAAAATATAAGTGTTCTGAGTGCAGAAGCCTCTTCAGCGAGGTCTGAAATGAAAGACAAGGCAAGGTGGATTTTTTTTTTTAAAAAATCTTTTATATAGCAGCGTAGTGACCTTCCGAAGTCCTGTTGGGACCATCTGGGACATGTTTCCAAGGGCCCACCGGGCTCCGAGTTCCACACTTTACTTGGAAGGCTAACATCTATTCGTGGATTTTGAAGTAGGGCGTCTCCGTCTAGTCTACATTCGATAGACAGATTTTTAGGGTGCATCTCGGTGCTATCGAGTTCATCTGTAGATCCTAACTTAGAATTTCTAGCTTTTGAGAACAGTCCGCCCGGGAATGTTTTGTAGAAATCCCATCGTATGTTGAAGGCACGGCTTGGTGCCACCACCCTCCCTGCTTTTTAGTTTTTACAAAGCACTTTTTGGCTTTTCCCCCTCATTTAGTCCTCACAGTAATCCCAGGTTGCTGAGAGCAGGATTCTCATCCTTAGTTTGCAATTGAGGAAACTGAGGATTATATCTGGTCAGGAACAGGGCCGGGGAATTGTCTGGAAGCTGTGTTTGCACTACAGGAACACTGTTTGTTTTTGTTTTTTTTGTTTTTTTGAGACATAGTCTCACTTTGTTGCCCAGGCTAGAGTGCCGTGGCGTCAGCCTAGCTCACAGCAACCTCAGACTCCTGGGCTCAAGCGATCCTCCTGCCCCAGCCTCCTGGGTAGCTGGGACTACAGGCATGTGCCACTATGCCCAACTAACTTTTTCTATTTTTTAAAATTGTTTGGCTAATTTCTTTCTATGTATAGTAGAGACGGGGGGTCTCACTCTTGCTCAGGCTGGTCTCGAACTCCTGAGCTCAAACAATCCTCCTGCCTCGGCCTCCCAGAGTGCTGGGATTGCAGGCGTGAGCCTCCGCGCCCGGCCCAGGCACAGTGTTTGGTCTATTTTTTTTTTTTTTTTTTTTTTGCTGTGGCTTTGGGGAAACTGATGAGGATTTGGGAGGAGTAAGGAGCCAGAGGGCCCGCCAGAACCATCCCTTGTCACCACTACGGACGCTTAACGTCCCATCCTGGGTAGCCCGGCAGGCGAAAGGTCGGGAACCTGGAGGAGATTCCCAAGGCAAGGACCGTGGCTGAGGGAGTGAGCCGGGAGAAATAATAATAATGATGGTAACAGGGAAGATAACACACAGCTCCACGCGACAGCAAATATGTAGAGTGGTGCTAAGTGGCGACTAAAGGGACATGATAACCGTCTACAAATATTTGAAGGATGTAAACACCACGGAGGAGGCCGAATTAATTATTTAAAAGAACAGCGGAGAAGCCTGGGATGAGATCATTACCAGCCCCAGAGCCGCCTTGTCCTCCGACAGCCCGCTCGGCATCGAGCTCTCCCAAGACCCAAGGCCGGCGGCAAGACCTGCACGCGGGCCGGGCGAGGTGGCTCACGCCAGTCATCCCAGCACTCTGGGAGGCGGAGTCAGGAGGATCGCTCCAGGTCAGGAGTTCGAAACCAGCCTGAGCAAGAGCGAGACCCCGTCTCTGCTATAAATAGAAATAAATTAATTGGCCAACTAATAATATATATAGAAAAAATTAGCCGGGCGTGGTGGCGCATGCCTGTAGTCCCAGCTACTCGGGAGGCTGAGGCAGGAGGATCGCTTGAGCCCAGGAGTTGGAGGTTGCTGTGAGCGAGGCTGATGCCACGGCACTCATTCTAGCCTGGGCAACAGAGTGAGACTCTGTCTCAAAAAAACAAAACAAAACCAAACAAGGACCATCTGGACCCCTACGCCTGACTCCTCTAACCTTCAGAACAACTGTATGAGATGGGCGGTGTTGTTACTGCCACTTCCCAGACGGGGACACTGAGGCACGGAGTGACTTTCCCCAGGTCGGCACTCGCATCAGCCGTATGCTGGCCTGTGCGGGGGCTGCCCGGAGAGTGCGGTGCACCCGTCTCTGGGCTGCCGCGGGTGCGACCTTGTCCCGGCTTTGCTGGTGTCAGGGTGAAGAAGGTCCCAGGTGTCGAGGGGCGGAAGGTTCCCCTTCTGCCTGCAGTTGGCCCCGCTTTCCAGCTGCGTTTGCAGTTGGCATTGTCCCTGCTCGGGGTCACCCCCACCCCTCCCCGCCTCCAGGGAGGAGCCCTGGGGCCGGTTCTCAAAGGTGCTGCCGGGAGGTAGCTGCCCTCTCGCAGGGAGGGGGGGCGGGGGAGGCGGGCAAGGGGTGCGCTGGGACCTTGGCCCTGTCACCTGTCGCTCTTGGTCACCACCCGGGCTCCAGCGGAAGCCCCTGGTCAGGAGCGAAAGGGGGAATCTGACCCTGAGTGGGAGCCCTGGGCTTGGGACTTCTGATACTTCCTCACTCTGGGGAATGGAGGGGCAGAGCAGCAGGACGGCCCTGGTGGGGGGGGGCATCTTGGGTGACACAGCACCTAGGTCAGGTGGGATCAGGGGGTCAGGGGGCCAGGCAGGGCGCTGCCACACCCCAGCACCCTGGGGGTCAGGGGGCCAGGCGGGGTGCGGTCACACCCCAGCACCCTGGGGGTTCACACGATTCCTGGACTGGCTGTGCCCAGTGCGCACCAAGCGCTAACCTGGCAGTAGCCCCCAGGTGCCCCTGCGCGCTCCCGCGTCCGGGGTGCGCCCAGGCCGGGCGCAGGGACAGGGTCTCTGGGAGGACCCGGCTGCGCAGGACCCCGGCACCCAGGCCGGCCACAGGGACAGGGTCCCCGGGAGGACCGGGCTGCGCAGGACCCCGGCGCCCAGGCCGGGAACAGGGACAGGGTCCCCGGGAGGACCCGGCTGCGCAGGACCCCAGCGCCCAGGCCGGCCACAGGACAGGGTCCCCGGGAGGACCCGGCTGCGCAGGACCCCGGCGCCCAGGCCGGGCCGCAGGGACAGGGGTCCCCGGGAGGACCGGCTGCGCAGGACCCCGGCGCCCAGGCCGGGCGCAGGGACAGGAGTCCCCGGGAGGACCCGGCTGCGTAGGACCCCGGGGCCCAGGCCGGGCGCAGGGACAGGGTCCCCGGGAGGACCCGGCTGCGCAGGACCCCGGGGCCCAGGCCGGCCGCAGGGACAGGGTCCCCGGGAGGACCCGGCTGCGCAGGACCCCGGCGCCCAGGCCGGGCGCAGGGACAGGGTCCCCGGGAGGACCCGGCTGCGCAGGACCCCGACGCTGAGGCGTGCGCGGCGGGTTCCCGCAGCCCAGCGGGTCCAGCGGGTCCGGGCCGGGCCGGGGCATGTGACGGGGACGCCCAGCAGCGCCCGCGAGCCCCGCGCCCCCAGGGGACCCGGCTCCAGGCTTGGCCCCGCGGCAACCCCGCGACCCGGAAGGCCCCGCGCAGCCGGAAGTCGGGGGGCGGGGCCCGCACGCCGGGGCCACCGGGGCCTGTGCGACCGCCGGGCGGGGACGGGGCGGTGGCCGGGCGGTGGCTGGGGCGCGGGCCTCAGTCTCCCTGCGGGCGCGGAGCCGACCTGTGACCTCAGAGGCGCGCGGCGAGCCCACCTGTCACTCAGGTAAAGGTGCGCTTCGGGGAGCTGGGGGAGGGGGTGGCCCCAAGCGGCGCGCCCCCATACCTGGGAGCGACCTGGCCCTCACGGTTTTCCATACGGGGAAACTGAGGCACGGAGAGGCCAAAGCCACACTCGCAGGGAGCAGAGCCGGGACCGTGAGACCAGGCCTGGCTGCACCCCTCGCAGTGACCGGGTGCGGGGTGCGGTGAGGAATCCTGGCCGGGCCACCTGGGCGCCCTTACTTAGATGCACGTTCAGGAAGGGATGGCTGAGGAGGCCAGGTTAGTTTGGCTGGAGGCACGTGGTTTGTTCATTCTTTCCAAAAAAAAAAAAAGTGAGTCCCAGCAGCTTGGGAGGCTGAGGCAGGAGGATCATCGGAGGCCAGGCGTTCGCGTTGTGCGCTGTGATCACACCTGCGCATGGCCACTGCCCTCCAGCCTGGCGGCAGACCCCGGCTGCGAAGAGCAGAAGAAAAGCAAGAAGGAAGCCTTGACAGGTGGTGAAGTCACCTGCCTGTGGGCCTCGTGGGCAGGTAAAGGTGCAGGGGCTGCGGCAGAGGGCAGGGCCCTCCTCTGTGTGTGGAGGGGCAGAGGGTGTCAGCTCTGTCACCCTGGCCTGCATCGCCACACAGAAAGGACAGGTCCAGTGTGGCCCGGTCTAATGATTTCTCAAGAGAAACCAGGAATCAGAGGCGTGTGTGAAATCCCCTGATTTTTTTTTTTTTGAGACAGAGTCTCACTTTGTCGCCCAGGCTAGAGTGAGTGCCGTGGCGTCATCTTCGCTCACAGCAACCTCTGACTCCTGGTCTCAAGCGATCCTCCTGCCTCAGCCTCCCGAGTAGCTGGGACTATAGGCATGCGCCACCGTGCCCGGCTATATATATTTTTATATATATTAATTATATAAATAATTAATTTCCACTTAATTTCTTTCTATCTTTTTAGTAGAGACGGGGGTCTGGCTCTTGCTCAGGCTGGTCTCGAACTCCTGACCTCGAGCGATCCTCCCGCCTCGGCCTCCCAGAGTGCTGGGATCACAGGCGTGAGCCGCCGCGCCTGGCCTGTGGGTTTGTTCTAAGGGCTCCACATCCTGTCCCCGGGATCCAGGAGGGCAGTTTTACATTGAGAGACTTGTGGTTCTGGGTCACCCTTCGGTCAGAAAAGCTCCTTATAGCCAACCAAAGGATTCTGAGCCGGCAGAATCTATCCCCAAACTTCCCCAGTCGAGTTCCCCTCGGCAACTCTCTGTGCCATAGCCTGGAGCGAAGAGGGGAGTGTGATGAGACGGGGTGTGCCCGTGGAGCCTGCGTTCCTGCTCAGGCTCTGGGGAGAATTCTCAGCTCTGCCTGTTGGCTCCCCCCCCCACCCCAGCCTGCCCTGGCCTTGCCAGCACTTCCCTGCCAGCCTTCGTGGCAGCAGTCCCCTGACCCCAGAGAGTTGTTGTTCCAAAGGTCATTGTTCTAAAGGTCCATCCATCCATCCGCTTGTGTCGCAAGCCCTTGGAACGGCTTGATTTATTCTGTTCTCCACTTGCTTCATCTCGTTGCTTTTTTTGAGACAGAGTCTTGCTTTGTTGCCCAGGCTAGAGTGAGTGCCGTGGTGTCAGCCTAGCTCACAGCAACCTCAGACTCCTGGGCTCAAGCGATCCTCTTGCCTCAGCCTCCCGAGTAGCTGGGACTACAGGCATGTGCACCACCATGCCTGGCTCATTTTTTTTTTCTGTATCTATTAGTTGGCCAATTAATTCTTTCTATTTATAATAGAGATGGGGGTCTCGCTCTTGCTCAGGCTGGTTTTGAACTCCTGACCTTGAGCGATCCACCAGCCTCGGCCTCCCAGAGTGCTGGGATGACAGGTGTGAGCCACCGCGCCCGGCCTCATTGCTCTTTTTGAGACAGAGTCCTGCTTTGTTGCCCCAGGCTAGAGTGAGTGCCATTGTGTCAGACTCTCACAGCAACCTCCGACTCCTGGGCTCAAGTGATCCTCCTGCCTCAGCCTCCCGAGTAGCTGGGATTATAGGTATGCGCCACCACGCCCGGCTCATTTTTCTTTTCTGTATGTATTAGTTGGCCAATTAATTTCTTTCTATTTATAGTAGAGACAGGGTCTGGCTCTTGCTCAGGCTGGTTTGGAACTCCTGACCTGGAGCAATCCGCCCTCCTCCGTCTCCCAGAGTGCCAGGATGACAGGCGTGGGCCACCGCGCACAGGCCGATGTCCCTGGTTTGTGCCCAGCACTCCACATCCGCCCACTTGCACTTGGCAAGAACCCAGCCTGTCGGTGGCTCATCTCCACGTTAGGGCGTGTCTGCCGCTCCGGGTCACGTAGCGGGCCGATGCCAGCGCCATCTCAGCCCCGTGTCCTTTCCCCTTCTCTGTCTTGGCACCGGCTCCGATGCCCTGTCACACGGAAAGGACACGGGGCTGGCGGCGTCCTGGTCTCCGGCAGGCTCTGTGTGCACAGGATCGCCCGGGCCCGCCGGAAGCCCACAGGCGCCAGAGGTCAGGCTGGCCTCCCCGGGGAGGAGCCGGCATGTGGCCGGGCTTGCTCCTTAATCTGCCGTAAATCAGCAGCTGATCAGAGGGCAAAGACACCCTTTCGTCCACGTCCACGCAGCTGCTTCTGTTGCTCATTAAACTCCGCCCTGCTCTTTGTACGGCAGAGAACTTTCCTCCTCCTCCTCTCCTCCTCCTGCTTCCTCCTTCCTCCGCTTCCTTCTCCTTCCTCCCTTCCTTCCTTCTTCCCCTTCCTCCTTCCTTCCTCCTTCCTTCCTTCTTCCTTCCTCCTTCCTTCCTTCCTTTTTCCCCCTCCTCCCTCCTTCTTCTTCTTCCTCTCCTTCCCTTCTCCCTTCGTTCCTCCTTCCTTCCTCCTTCCTCCTCTCTTCTCCCTCCCTCCCTCCCTTCCTCCTTCCTTCCTTCTTCTCTCTTCCTTCTTCCTTCTCCTCCTTCTCCCTTTCCCTTCCTCCTTTCTTCCTTCCTCTCTTTCTTCATCCTCCTTCCTCCCCCCTTCCCCTTCCTCTCCTCTTCTTCCTTCTTCCTCCTTCCTTCCTTCCTTCCTCCTCCTCCTCTTTCTCCCTTCCTTCCTTCCTTCCTTCCTTCCTCTCCCTCCCTCCTCCCTCCTTCCTTCTTTCCTCCCTCCTCCTTCCTTCTTTCCTTCCTTCCGTCCTTCCTTCCTTCCTTCTCCCTCCCTCCCCTTCTTTCCTTTCTTCTCCCCCCTCCCTCCCTCCCTCCTTCCTTCTTCTCCTCCTCCTTCCTTCTTTCCTTCCTTCCTTCCTTCCTCCCTCCTCCCTCTCCTCCCTCTCTTCCTTCTTTCTTTCTTTCTTTCTTTTTTCTTTCTTCTTTCTTTCTTTCTTTCTTTCTTTCTTTTCCTTCCTTCCTCCTTCCTCCTTCCTCCTTCCTTTGTTTTCTTTTCTTCTTTCTTTTCTTTTCTTTTCTTTTCTTTTCTTTTCTTTTCTTTCTTTTCTTCTCTCTCTCTCTCTCTCTCTTTCTTGTCTCGCTTCTGTTGCCTGGGCCAGAGTGCCGTGGCGTCAGCCTCGCTCACAGCAACCTCAGACTCTTGGGCTCAGGCGATCCTCCTGCCTCAGCCTCCCGAGTAGCTGGGACTACAGGCATGCGCCACCATGCCCGGCTAATTTTTTCTATATATGTTAGTTGGCCAATTAATTTCTTTCTATTTATAGTAGAGACGAGGTCTCGCTCTTGCTCAGGCTGGTCTCAAACTCCTGAGCTCGAGCAATCCTCCCGCCTCAGCCTCCCGGAGTGCTGGAATGACAGGCGTGAGCCACCGCGCCCCGGCTGGCAGAGAGCTTTCCACTGTCTGTGTTGCACACAGCGGGAGCTCCCGTTCGCTCCAGAAAATGCAGACCCTTCCTCTCACACCCCTGGGAAGAGCAACGTGTGGGTGGAAACGCTCTCACACTTGTTAAGACTCTCCCTCTGGGCCAGGCGTGGTGGCTCACGCCTGTCATCCCAGCACTCTGGGAGGCCGAGGCCGGAGGATCGCTCGAGGTCAGGAGTTCAGAAACCAGCCTGAGCAAGAGCGAGACCCTGTCTCTACTATAAATAGAAAGAAATTAATTGGCCAACTAAAAATATATATACGAAAAAAAATTAGCCGGGCGTGGTGGCGCACGCCTGTAGTCCCAGCTACTTGGGGGAGGCCGAGGCAGGAGGATCTTTTGAGCCCAGGAGTCTGAGGTTGCTGTGAGCGAGGCTGACGCCACGGCACTCACTCTAGCCTGGGCAACAGAGCGAGATTCCGTCTCAAAATAAATAAATAATATTTAAACAAACAAACAAACAAAAAACCCTCTCCCTCTGGGACGTTCCTTTCCAGGCGCCCGAGGATGCCCGTCGTGGTGGAGGACATCATGAAGCTCCTGTGCTCGGTGTCCGAGCAGAGGAAGATGAAGGCGGCTGTCAAGCACTCGGGGAAGGGCGCCCTGGTGACCGGGGCTGTGGCCTTCGTGGGCGGTCTGGTGGGTGGCCCGCCAGGCCTGGCCATTGGTGAGTCCAGGTGTCTCGCAGGGGCGGCTGGCCCGGCAGGTGTTGGGCAAAAGCTCCTTTGGAACCACGGGGAGAAACGAGCTTGCCAGAGGGGGTGCCACACGCCGGGGGGGGGGGGTTGTGGAGTTCAGGTTGCTTCTGCAATGTCATCCTTGCCTATACAGTTTGCCTGGTTAAAAATGCAAGCTGGCCGGGCGCCGCGGCTCGTGCCTGTCATCCCAGCACTCTGGGAGGCCGAGGCGGGAGGATCGCTCGAGGTCAGGAGTTCGAGACCAGCCTGAGCAAGAGCGAGACCCCGTCTCTACTATAAATAGAAAGAAATTAATTGGCCAACTAAATATATATAGAAAAAATTAGCTGGGCATGGTGGCGCATGCCTGTAGTCCCAGTACTTGGGAGGCTGAGGCGGGAGGATCGCTTGAGCCCAGGAGTCTGAGGTTGCTGTGAGCGAGGCTGACGCCACGGCATTCACTCTAGCCTGGGCAACAGAGTGAGATTCTGTCTCAAAAAAAAAAAAAGTTCGGTTGATTTTTCCCGTCGTTCCTCGGAGCTAGGCTGAGGTTTCTTCCTTTGGATCAGGACGGGAAGAATTTCCAGGCCTCGGAAGATCTGTGTGTGGCTCAGGGCTGTGGCCTAAACCGTAGGCTGGGATGGACTCAGAGAGCTCCCCGCCATGCGGGACTGGCGTTCAAGGACATTTCATTAGGCTAAGGCCACGGTGGGGAGAGAAATAAGCGTGCGAGGCCGGGTGCGGTGGCTCACGCCTGTAACCCTGGCACTTTGGGAGGCCGAGGGGGGAGGATCACCTGAGCTCAGGAGTTCGAGACCAGCTCTGAGCAAGAGCGAGACCCCGTCTCTACTATAAATAGAAAGAAATTAGCGAAACAACTAAAAATAGAAAAAAATTAGCCGGTCGTAGTGGCACCGTGCCTGCAGTCCCAGCTACTCGGGAGGAGGCTGAGGCAGGAGGATTGCTTGAGCCCAGGAGTCTGAGGTTGCTGTGAGCTAGGCTGACGCCACGGTACTCTAGCCCGGGCAACAGAGCGAGACTCTGTCTCAAAAAAAAGAAAAAAATAAGCATGTGGGTGGCCCCAGACCTTCCCTCTTTCTATTTTCCTCTCCCGATCTGTGAATTTTATAGTGAGTCCTGCCTCCAGCCCCTTGCTATTCAGCGAGGGAGGCAGATGAGGCCGTTTCCTTCCTCCCTGGTGACAGTCTCTGTCGTTAAGCGCTGGGGGGATCGGGCTCACAGGGATCACTTCATTACCTAGCCGTGCCCAGATGCCATTAGGGAGCTTGCATTTCATCCAGACTGAGTATCGGTGGGTTGGGACCAGGATGTCTGCAGAGAGAACCCCGGGGAGTCACCACCGCTTCTGGCCCCTGGCCGTGGGTGGGGAGCATCATTTTACCCAGAAAACAAAGGAATTCTCTCCTCTCCCGAGAGCCAGTGGTCTACTGGTCGGTGTTCTTGGCGACTTTCTGCGTCAGTCGCTGCTCCAAACCAGACACTGACGTCCTCGTAAAGGCTCAGTGCGGACAAGTGCAACTCCTGCCAACCCGAAGCGTCTTTCACTCGTGTCACGGGGAAAAGTTCAGCACAGCTTGTCATTTGGCCAGTTTTCCCTCCCAAGGGTGCTGCTTTCTTTTGGAGGGAGGGGGACCCTGTCCCCCGGGCCTGGGGCCAGAGGAGGCAGCTGTTCTGGGGCCTCCATGCTCGGCGTCCTCACTGGGCACTGGTCTTACCGCCTGTCGGCCAGTCCTGGCTGCAAGTGGGGTCTCTCTGGCCTGGGCTGCAATTTTTTTTTTTGAGACACAGTCTCGCTCTGTCGCCCGGGCTAGAGTGCAAGGCGTCAGCCTAGCTCACAGCAACCTCAGACTCCTGGGCTCAAGCGATCCTCCTGCCTCAGCCTCCTCCCGAGTAGCTGGGACTACAGGCATGCGCCACCGCGCCCGGCTAATTTTTTCTATATGTATTTTTAGTGGTCTAGCTAATTTCTTTCTATTTATAGTAGAGACGGGGTCTCGCTCTTGCTCAGGCTGGTCTCGAACTCCTGACCTCGAGTGATCTGCCCGCCTGGGCCTCCCAGAGTGCTGGGATTACAGGCGTGAGCCACGGCGCCCGGCCCGTGAGGCATTTTAAAGACGTGCGTCTGGCATTCCCCGTGGCAGCAGCGGGCTGGCCCGGGGTGGCCGCTTGCCCTGTAGACAGGGACCGCTCTGTCCGCTTCTGTCACACTTGCCCTTGGTGGCACCTGAGTCTGAGGCCCCTACTTGAGAGCACGTCCCCCACCTGCCCCATCCTGCCTGTGGCCTCTTTAGGTAGAGCTCTTCGCTGATACGAGGTCTTTTATTTATATTTATATTTATTTATTTTTTTGAGACAGAGCCTCCCTTTGTTGCCCAGGCTAGAGTGAGTGCCATGGCGTCAGCCTCGCTCACAGCAACCTCAGACTCCTGGGCTCAAGCCATCCTCCTGCCTCGGCCTCCCGAGTAGCTGGGACTACAGGCATGCGCCACCACGCCCGGCTAATTTGTTCTATATATATTCATAGTTGGTCAATTAATTTATTTCTATTCACAGTAGAGACGGGGTCTCGCTCTTGCTCAGGCTGGTCTCCAACTCCTGACCTTGAGCAATCCGCCCGCCTAGGCCTCCCAGACTGCTGGGATGACAGGCGTGAGCCACCGCGCCTGGCCCCTGAGATGGTTTCTCTTGAACATGCATTTGCTTCTCGGCCCTGTCCTTCGTGACGAGAGAGAGGTTTTTACGGGCAGCCCCGGGCACCTCCGCCAGCCCGCGAAGGAGATTCTAGTCGGCGAGGCTCTGAGCGCGAAGGCGGTGCGGGCTTTGCTTTGCATCCCCAGGTGTGGGGCTGGGGGAAGGGCACGTGTGGGCGTCATTCTATCCGAGCCAGACGGGGGAGGCCACGTGAGCCTCTGCCCCCCAGGCTGCAGCGTGAGCTGAGCCCGCCCCACCAGACCCCCTGCCTGCTCGTGCTGGGGAGGGCAGGCGTGCTCTCGGCGGTGGGGCGGTGGGAACGCGGGCTGGGCCCTCGCCGGCCGGGCGGGCGGGAGGCTCCGCCAACGGAACCCTCCCTTGTCTCCCAGGGGGTGCCGTCGGGGGCCTGCTGGGGGCCTGGATGGCCAGTGGGGAGTTCCAGTCCGTGCCGCGCATCCTCATGGAGCTGCCCGCGGAGGAGCAGCAGAAGCTCTTCCTGGAGGCCTCGGCCATCGTCCGCAACCTGGACTGGACGGACGCGGTGCAGCTCACGGCGCTGGTCATGGGCAGCGAGGCCCTGCAGCAGCAGCTGCTGGCCATGCTGGCCGCCTACGTCACCAAGGAGCTGCGGGCCGAGGTCCGGTACGGCGACTAGGCGGCCCCGGCCCGGGCGGGCTGCTCCTCCCCAGGCTCGGTCGGGTGGGGGCCCTAGACTGCGGGGGGAGGAACCCACGCCCCGTCACCGTGTCACCTCCAATTCGGAGGAGTCGTCGGCCGCAGGGGGCCGCCGCTGCGCCGTGCCGTGTCCCCGGACTTGTCTGAATTTCCCGGATTCAGTTGACCCTCTGTGGCTGTGGGTTCTGAGTCCTACGGGTTCAACCGTCGGATGGAAAATACGGGAAAGACGCCGTGTGCTTGTGTCCGTGTGCGGCCGAGAGCCAGGACAGCCCTCCGCCTGGTGGCCGGCCCCCCGCCCGCCCCAGGGAGAAGCTTCCTGCCCCGCGGGGCCTCGGTGGCCGTCTGCCCAGTGAGCCCCCTCCCCCGAGTGGGGTCTGGAGGACTTCGCCGCGTTCGGCTGACTTTTCTCCCATGACGCTTCGTCCTCCCCCCACGGGGTCTTCTCCTCCCCCTTGTGAAGACGCCTCTTCTTCCGGCACCCGTGTTGGGACTGGTCCCCCCCCTCCCCCATTGCCCAGGCCTCCCCTGGGGTCTCAGGACTCAGAGCGGCTGTGCTGGAATCAGGACCACCTCTCCAGAGTGCACCCCCCACCCTTCCCCCCGCCAGGACTCGTGGGTGGCCCCCCGGAGTGGGGCGTCCGGCCCCTCCCCCCACGCCTGCAGCCGGGGCTCCCCCCTCCCAGGGCCCTGCGTCCTCCGGCCCGGAGAGTCCTGCTGGTTCTCGAATTATGCCTTTTCGGTGCACTGTTCTCAGCGAAGAGTGCTGGCGTGCCTCGGAGACACACTGTGGGCTCGGGCCCAGAGCACCCCAATAAAGTGAGTGTCACAAGGAAGCGAAGTCACACATCTGGTGGTTTCTCAGGACCTTGTGAGAGTTGTGTCCACGCCATCCTGTAGCCTGTTTTTTGGGTTTTTGTTTTTTTTTTTTGGGGACAGAGTCTTGCTCTGTCATCAGGGCTAGAGCGCCGTGGCGTCAGCCTCACTCACAGCAACCTCAGACTCCTGGGCTCAAACGGTCCTCCTGCCTCAGCCTCCCCGAGTTGCTGGGACTACTACAGGCACGTGCAACCATGCCCAGGATCATTTTTTTCTATATATTTTTGGTTGTCCAGCTAATTTCTTTCCATTTTTAATAGAGACGGGGGTCTCTCGCTCTTGCTCAGAGCCGGTCTCGAACTCCTGAGCTCAAACGGCCCTCCCGCCTCGGCCTCCCAGAGTTGTTAGGGTTACAGGCGTGAGCCACCTCGCCCGGCCTTATATTATAATATTTTATTTATTTATTTATGTATTTTTTTTTCTCTTAAATTTCTTTTTCTCTTTTATTCCTTTTCAAAGCTGCATCCAACTGGGCACTGTAGGGTTTTAAATGTGTGTAATATGTCTGAAAAAAAAAAAAACAGCATGTACCTTAATTAAAAAATACTTTATTGCTAAAGAGTCCTGACACAGAGACGTGAGGCCAACACACAGCGTTTTGGAAGAATGGTGCCAGTAGACTTGCGGGACGCAGGGTCTGACGCAAACCCTCGGTCTGTAAAAAATCCCAGTACCTGCAAACTGCCGCAGATGGAGCTCTCGCCTCCTGCAGACGCGGCGTGACCCTAACTAACCCACCTCTGAGAAAGGTTCCCACTCTAAAAGATTTCCCGAATTCAGGTGACCCTCTGTGACCGTGGGTTCTCTGAATCTTACGGGTTCCACCATCGGACCGAAAATACCGGGAAAGAATTGCACCTGCACTGGGCACGCATGGACTGTTTCCTTGCCCTTATTCCTTAATATAGTATCGAACCTATTTGCGTGGCATTTGCATCACGTTACACACCTTAAGCAACGCAGAGGCGATTTAGGTGCGTGTGGGGTGGCACCCGAGGGTTACGTGCACACGCGTGCCGTCTCGTGTCCGGGACGTGAGCGTCCTAGGATTCCGGCATCCAAGGGGAGGTCCCGGAACCGCCCCCGCCCCGGCCCCCGCCCTGGCGGCTCCTAAGGACACTGTACTGGGTTCATGTTGCTTTCAGAGCCACAGCCAGAGTGCCATCTAATTGCAATACGTTTTTGTTTTTTTTTTCCCCTGAAAAGTCGCTTTCCCGTGTGTTCCGTGTGACTCGCCTCTAGCCTCCAGGCGTCCCGCACACGGAACACAAGGGGAAGGTGACAGATTTGTGGCTTTCTCCGCAGACCGGTCCCCGGAGGTGTGGAGGGGACACCCCTGAGGGCCAGCTGCAAGGGGAGCTGGAAACCTGGGCACCCCCCCCAACCCCCCGTGTGTGTGAGGAGCTCCAGGGCGAGTCGTGACCCACAGCGATCGATCGATCGGACGAGGAGGGACCGAGCCATTCCTCTCTCACCTGGCCGCATCTAGCACCAGTCAGGGGCCCTGGCTCAGCCCCCTGTCCTGCAGTTAGTGAAGCTGCTTTCATCATTTTTGAGTTGATGGGCAGGGCAGGGGTGGGGAGAGGGGTCCGTCCGTAAAGACACTGAGTGTGGCCTTTCTTGTCGACCCGATCGATCGTTTCTGCTCTCCCCCATACATAAGCCCCTCACGTGGTCTAAAATCGGAGCACGCCCCTCCCCCCCATCTTTATAGCTTTGGTGGGCCCCAAAAGTTGCCCTCTTTTTGCGGTAAAGGTAAAAAGCACCGATTAGCAGACAGCAAGCGAACGGAAACAGAACGAAGATTTGTGTGGTTCAGCGCCTCGAAGTTAGTTAGGGGGTACTCTTCCCATTTTCGAACTCCTGACCTTGAGCGATCCTCCCGCCTCGGCCTCCCAGAGTGCTAGGATGACAGGCGTGAGCCACCTCGCCCGGCCTATTTTTCCCATTTTGAACAACCCGCCGGATCCTGCAGTTGCTTCCGAACGATCCTCCTGTAAACACAGGGCAGGGACAGAGTTCTCTCTCTCTCTCTCTCTGTCGGGCGATGGGGCCTCCAGCCGTCCTTGCTCAGGTACCGGGTCCCGTTCTGTGCCTGGCCCAGGGGACACCCCGGCAGTCCCAGGTCCGAGGTCCAACACCCACTGGAGCACCTCCCCCAGCCTGCCCGCCTCTGCCCCCCGTGGAAAAATAACACCAGGGAGGGGCTGGCCCCGGCTCCTGACCGGTTTCGTGTCTGGTGGAGTGGCCTTGCCGGTGGAGACACCCTTGGCTGGCGGGATCCTGGGGTGAGTCGGTGGCTTTGGGCCCAGGAGGGCAGCCCAGCCTCCGGTCCCCGTCCCTCCCAGGAGCTGAGAGCTCCTTCCTGGAGCTCCTTCCCCCAGGGGGTTCTTCTGTTAGCCTCTCTTCCTGCCCCCCCCCCCCGTGGTTTTGTGTTTACATTTCTTGTGTCTTCTTTGCAAACATGTATGTATATATTTTTGAGTAGGTGACACCTGCCTGGTGCAAAACTCAAAAGCTCCCAGAGGGTACAAACCTTAAGGATCCCTTCCCTTCACCCTACCCATTTCTTGTGCATTCCTTTACTTCGGCTTTTAAACATGTCTTTGCAAACTGCTCATTTCCTATCATTTTGTCAACGTCGATTGCCAAGAACTTAGAAAAAAAAAAAATCCCGGAAAGTGTAACGAAATAAAAAACCACTGCAAAATGCACCACCCAGAAAACTGCTGTTAACAACTTTGGTGTTTTTCCCACAGTCCCTTTAATGCCGTGTATGTATTTCCCCAGCACACTTGCGTTTTTACCATATACACCTCTTCGAACACTTTTATCCGTTAACATGAGCGTTTTTGATGTTTAAAAAGCTCCTTGTGTGCACTTTGAAATGGCTGTAAGACGCCCCATGGCTAACCCACAGGCTTGGCGTTGTTCCCTTTTATATACATTTTTGCTGTTGCGATCCTGCAGCGAATATTTTTTTTGTGTGTGTGTTACTGTCTCAGATTGTGATACGTGGTTTTCAAGCCGAATTGCTCAGAGTGAAGTTGCTGGATTGAAAAAGCAGGCAACCCCCTTCCGGCCGGAGCCGCCATCCTCCAGTAATTTCGCCAAAATGAGGAACACAAAGGGAAAGAGGAGAGGCACCCGGCACATGTCCTGTAGGCCTTTTAGAAGACACGGAGTTGTCCCTTGGGCCACATACGTGCACCTCCACGAGACAGGTGACATTGTAGACATCAAGGGAATGGGTACTGTTCAAAAAGGCATGCCCCGCAAGTGTTTCCGTGGCAGAACCGGAGGAGCCTACGACGTTACCCAGCATGCTGCTGGAATTGTTGTAAATAAACAAGTCAAGGGTGAGATTCCTGCCAAGAGGATTGATGTCGAGCACATGAAGCACTCTAAGAGCCGAGGTAGCTTCCTGAGGCGTGTGAAGGAAAATGACCAGAGAAAGGAGGAAGCCAAAGAGAGAGGTACCCGGGTTCGGCTGAAGCGACGGCCTGCTCCACCCAGAGAAGCCCACTCTGTGAGAGCCAGTGGAGAGGGGCCCGGGCTGCCGGGACCTGTTCCCTGTGGATTCATGGCGTAGTAGGGGTCTCACACTCTGTGAGAAGTGACAGAAAGGAGCCCGAGCTGCTGGGACCTGTTTTCTGTGAATTCATGGGATAATAGGCATAGCACACCTGTGAGAAGCAAAGACAGGACCTTGAGCTGCTGGAATCTATTCCCTACGAATTCATGGCATAGGAGACAAACCGAATAAAAGCCGCTGGACTCTTAAAAAAAAAAAAAGAAAAAAAAGCACGCAACGTCTGTCTTAAGGGGGCGGTCCTGGCTGGTGGAGGGGGCTGTCCTGGCTGGTGGAGGGGGCTGTCCTGGCTGG
>NC_033681.1:29627603-29642343 GCF_000165445.2 Microcebus murinus
CCCACTCCTGGCCGCCGGTCGGGGAGGCAGCCCCGGCCGAAGCGGTTTTTGCACGCTTGTGGCCCGGGAAGCCACGGTCCTGGGCCGAGACTGGGTGGCCTGGGGAGCGCCTCCAGGACGCTCCGCGCGGTGGTGGGCGCCGGGAGTGGCCCTGAGCCTCCCGGCAGCCCTCCTCCGGCTGTGGGTTCAAAGGGCAGGGCTGACGGGGGAGGGAGAGGCCAGACTGGGGCGAGCGTCCCTAAGGGAGGCCCGGGACCGAAGCTCTACGGGGTGGGGTTGGGTGGGTGGCGGGCCGGGCAGCGGCCCACCTTCGGCGCCGTGCGGAGCTCCGGTGGGTGGAGCGCCTCACTTGCCATTTTCATCTCACCGCTTGGCCCACCTCCCGCCCCGTTTCCTACCCTGATTCATCTCTTCCTTCGACACAGAGGTCTAAGGCCCAGGGACGGTGGAAGCACCAGTCTCACACAAAGAGCCTCGGAGTCCTGGTTTCCCCGGAGCGCACAGCCAAACAACCGCTCTCCGGAAGCCCTCCCAGCTGTTCTGGGAATGTCCTTCCTCTGGCTGTTTCGTCGCTCTTGGGGCTCAGGCACACCTCCTTCAGCCTAGGGGTGGCTCTCGTTGTGACCTGGCTTCGCCTCAGCCCCCAGGAGCCGGGGCACACACGGGCCTCGGGAAGCCTCTCGCTTGCCACTGTTGGCGCCACTTGCACCCCCACGAACCATCATCAAGGAAGCCAGGGACTCGCTTGGGCGTCTCGGGTGAAACCCCTGATGAGCGTCCAGGCCTCAGCGCAGACGACACTCAGTGGTCTGTCACTGGCCACCCACGCAGGCGCGGCCCTTCGTTAAGGAAACTCGGGGGGCCCCCCAGAAATGCCAGCAGGGTCAAAACTCACAGCGCCGGGCGCGACTGGCTCACGCCTGTCATCCTAGCACTCTGAGGAGGCGGAGGCCGGGAGGGATTTGATCGAGACAGGGGAGTTTTGAAACCAGGCCCTGAGCAAGAGCAGACCCTCTCTTTACTATATAATAGGAAGAAATTAATTTGGCCAACTACTAAATATAAAGAAAAAAATTTAGCCGGCGCATGGTGGCGAATGTCTGTAGTTCCAGCGACTCGGGGAGGCTGAAGCAGGGAGGATCACTTGAGCCAGGAGTTTGGAGGGTTGCCTGTGGAGCGGGAGGCTGGGACGCCACCGGCACTCACTCTATTTGCCTGGCGGCAACAGAGCGAGACTCTTGTCTCGAAAAAAATAAATAAATAATTAAATAAAGGGACAGCCCACACCAAAGGTGTAGTGGGGCACAGTGCCAGGCCATGGTTCAGGGCAACCTGGACAGACCTTGTTTCCCAGAGGAAGCCCAGCCAAGGCTGTGACCGGACGGGCGGCTATACGCTGGGGCCGCCGGCAGTTCCCAGGGGGACCCGGTGCGGTCGGTGGACGGTGCTGATCTTTTGGCCGACCTTGTGCACGAGTTTCCCGGCCGTGTCTGAGGCAAAGAACGCTCCGGGACCTGTTGACCCCCACAAGTCAATACACTTTCCTTTTTATTATGAGGCCGGCCTGGGTCGGGCTTCTGATCCCTGGCCCCGAGGATCCACAGAGACGCTGGTTTCGCCGGCTTGGGCTGCGCCTGGCCATGGAGAAAGAGGGCAGGATGGAAGACCTGCATTTTGGGACACCTGGAAGGAAGGGGCGGAGCCTCCCTGGGGGAGGCCAGGGCTGCAGCCCCTGGACCCGAGGCTCAGCTGTGTCCTGCCTGGGCTGGAGGGTGCCCATGTGCCCGGACTGGCAGGGCCCGCCGGCCGGCTTGGCTTCCCGGACCCCTGCTGTCCCACGGGGCGGTGCTCGTGGGGGAGGGGGGCCAGGGTGGGGTCCCCCAAACACCCCTCATTCAAAGGCGGTTTTTCTGCAGCTGCAGCCAGTAGCGGCCCAGAAAACGGGCACTCACTTGTTTGTCCCCAAGAACCGGAGTGAGTTGGGTTGCAAACCGGACGGGTCATTCATTGGTCTTGAAATGGAGATTCCGGGAAGGGCCGCAGCGTGTTCCAGCACAAAAGGCACTTGGAATCCAGGGTTGGGGGGTAAGAGGGCACCCAACGGCTGCCTGCGGCAGGTCCCCCCGGGCACCTGCGGGCCCGCGCTTCCTTGGAGCTGCCCACGGCCGGTCACGCTGTGAAGGCGGACCCAGACACGCCCTCGGCCGTAAGAACTGCACTGCCGGCCGGGCCAGTCCGTCCCCGCCGCCTCCCGCTCTCGTCCGAGTCGTCGTCGTCCGAGGTTTCGTAGTCCTCCGCTGGACGCTGCGCACACGGCGCCCGGCGCGGCGTCCGGCTGGCCGCCGCGACCCCTGGCCCGGGGTGCTGCCCTCGGCCGGCCTCCACCTCGGCCTCTCCTCCGCTCCTTGGCGCCGCCAGGGTTCGCGGGTTAGCCACAGGCTGCAGACGCGCAGGGCTTGGGCGACAGGCGCGGCAGCAGGAAGCGCGCGCGCGAGCACCCGCGCACACCACGAAGCCGCACTGCGGCGAGTGGGTGCGCCGCGTGAGCGCCGAGAAGCGCGTCTGGGTGCAGCGCCATGCAGATGTCGGTCGCCTTGTCGGGCACCCAGGGCGCCGCGTGCTCCGTGGCGCGCGGGCGCCCCGTGGCCAGCAGCCGCCGCCGCGCGCATCCTCGATGTGGCCCATCCACTCCTGGCGCTCCGCGGCGGACGCGGCGGACACCACGAAGGACTTCCTGGCCGTGGCGGATCAGCCAGCGGTTCCTGGCCTGCAGCGTCTCCGGCAGCGGCTCGAGCGTCACCTCCTCCAGCGGCACGATGCGCTGGCCGCGGTACTTGCGCTTGCTGAGCACGATGCTGCCGTACACCAGGATGTCGTTGAAGAGGAAGAAGACGCGGCGGCTTGTGCTTCTTGCCGGCACTCTTGGTGAGCACCCCTCGCCCAGCAGCACCCGGCCCGGCAGCGCCAGCGGGCTGGCCCGACGCGCCGAAGCAGCTCTCCACGGCGGCGATGCGGCTCGCGTTGACCTCCGTGTTGGCCAGGTGGTCCACCATCGTCCCCGCGGCCCGGCTGCGGACGGAGGGCAGACAGGGGGCATCAGGTCGCCAGGGCACGGCCAGGGTGGGGCTCTGGACCGCGCTGCCCACCCCGGCTCCCAGCCAACCCACTGAGCACCCCGCTGTGCCCCAGGAATCACCGCCCGGCCACAGAAACCCACCGCCCCGGCCACGGCCTTCAAACCAGGGGACAAGGAGTTACTCAGGAGGGGAAAGGGGTTCCCCTAGGAGGGGACTTTGGGAGCCAGACCGGGATGGGAGGGAAGTGATAAGAAGTGGGCTACTACCACATGTACTAGTCATCAAGTTGGCACAAAAAAAAAAAAAAAGAAGTGGGTACTGACGGGCGCGGTGGCTCAACGGCTGTCATCCCGCACTCTGGGAGCCGAGGCGGGAGGATTCTCGAGCTCAGGAGTTCAGACCAGCCTGAGCAAGAGTGAAACCTCTCTACTATTACTAGAAAGAAATTAATTGGCCAACTAAATATATATAGAAAAAAATTAGCCGGGCATGTGCGCTATGCCTGTAGCCCCAGCTACTCGGGAGGCTGAGGCAGGAGGATCGCTGAGCCCAGGAGATTGAGGTTGCGTGGAGTTGGGCTGACACCACGCTAGCCCAGGGAACAAAGTGAGACTCTGTCTCAAAAAAAAAAAAAAAGAGACACACCAGCCACCCGTGGCTGAGTCCGCTCACACCGCGCTGAATCTGGGTTCACCGAGCTGCACTTCTGGAAGTTAAGTGCCCCCCCAAGCCTGGTGAGCGTTCAGAGCAGGGTGGGCGGATGCACTGTGTAAGAGGGGTGCCGGGGCCCCTCGAGTCAGGTATCCACTCCTCTTGTTTATTTATTTTTTTCTTGAGACAGAGTCTCACTCTTTGCCCGGTGCTAGGTGCCGGTGGCATAGCTCTCAGCAGCAACCCTAAACTCCTGTCTCAAACTTTTGAGACTCACTTGTTGCCCGGCTAGAGGAGTGCCGTGGCATCAGCCCAGCTTCACGGCAACCTCAGACTCCTGGGCTCAAGCGATCCTCCTGCCTCAGCCTCCCGAGTAAGCTGGGACTACAGGCATGTGCACCACCATGCCCGGCTAATTTTTTCTATACATATTTTAGGTGGCAATTAATTTCTTCTATTTTTACTAGAGATGGGGGTCTCGCTCTTGCTCAGGCTGGTCTTGAACTCCTGACTCGAGCGAATCCTCTCGCCTCGGCCTCCCAGAGTGCTGGGGATGACAGGCGTGAGCCCACGCGCCCGGCCATCACTCCCTCTTTAGATCACCAGGTGTCCCGAGGAAGGGCTGCCCGCACCACCTTACGTGAGAAACGCTATTTTTAGGTTGCGATCTTGGCTGTTATTGCAAACCCAGCGGGATTGTCCCCGACAGCCCTGAGCCCTTCCTGCTGCCGGGGCTGATCGGGGAGTCCCCCGGCTGATGGGCAGTCCGTCAAAACCAGAGTTCTTGTCCCGCAAGAGAGCGGTGACTTCAGAGACAAATGGGATCGCCCATCAGCAGGAAAAGCATGAAACGCAGGGCCTGCTCACGCAGGGGGGTAAGCAGGTCAACGTGGGGACGGCAAACGACAAACAACACCGGGGGCAAAAAAAGCAACTTGTGAGAAGACAAAGCGACACCATCGTGCAAAGACTGCATAACGTGTTTAAAGTGTTCAAGAACTCTACGAATAGTCTTTCCCTCTTCCATTTGAAAGAAAGGACCCTGGGGTTTTCACTCTGTTGCGTGATCAATCACAGAGCCTTCTGAGGACATTCCAAGACAGTATACGGTCCCGTGGTCTACTTGGAAGTCCGTACAGAGACATTTCAAGAGCGATACCCTGTTGGTTCTTGACTGGAATTCATATGAACTTTTAAAGAGAAGAGTGATAGAGCTAACCCTTATCTGTAAGTTTGAATTTGTATTGTCTCATCCATGTTACAAACCATTTTTTCCTACAAATAGTTTGTTTTGTTTTTCTGGTTATTTATTTATTTATTTATTTATTTGCTTTGGGTGGGTTGTAAAGGAAGGCCAGAATGTTTTATCATGGTTTTTGTTCAGCTTTAGGACAATATTAAAAGTCAATTTCTGGTTTGCAACTTTACTTTCTAAAAAAAAAAAAAAACAAAACAAAAAAAAACTCTAGTGATAAAGAGAGAGACCGGGAGCCGATCCTAATTAAAAGAAGAAACCCCATGCTCACTGTATCCTAGCACTCTGGACGGAGGCGGGTGGATTGCCAGGTAGGGGTACGAGAACAGCGAGGCAAGAGCGAGACCCCGTCTCTTACTATAAACAGAAAGCAAATTAATTTGGGCCAACTAATATATAGAAAAAAATCAGCCGGGCGTGGTGGCGCATTGCCTGTAAGTCCCAGCTACTCAGGAGGAGGCTGAGGCAGGAGGATCGCTTGAGCCCAGGAGTTTGAGGTTGCTGTGAGCGAGGCTGACGCCACGGCACTCACTCTAGCCTGGGCAACAGAGTGAGACTCTGTCTCAAAAAAAACCCCAGAGAGCCAACATGCCTCATTTGGGACAGGGGAGGCGAGCTGAGCCCTGGCCCCACTCATCTTGGCTTCAGGAAGACACTGAAGATGTCACCTCCTGGCAGCCTCAGGGCCATTATCTGAGGCTCCCAGGGCTGCTGACGGGGGCGGGGGGTGGCCGCTGCACAGGACACTAGGCCTGGGAGGCGGGGAAAGGAGCAGACCTGCACCCTTCTTCTCAGAAGCGGAGGGCTCCCGGCTCTCGGCCCCAGCACCTGATCTAGAGCTGAGGGTGGCTCATTGAGCACCGCGGCTGGGAGCCACATCCTGAGAGTCACCGGTGGCTGCGGACTAGGTGGCCAGGGCTCGGTGCATGAAAGGGAGGTGTGAACGTGACCCACGGCAGGGGCAGGAAGCCCACACGAAACCCGGCCGAGGCTGGCTTTGCTCAGTGCAATTTCCCTGCAGCACAGCCACCTGTGACCGGGACTGTACAGCTTAAAACCTAAAATGTTGGCCGGGCGCGGTGGCCCACGCCTGTCATCCCGGCACTCTGGGAGGCCGAGGCGGGAGGATCGCTCGAGGTCAGGAGTTTGAAACCAGCCTGAGCAAGAGCCAGACCGTCTCTACTATAAATAGAAAGAAATTAATTGGCCAACTAATATATCTAGAAAAAAAATTAGCCGGGCATGGCGGCGCATGCCTGCAGTCCCAGCCACTCGGGAAGAGGCCGAGACAGGAGGATCGCTTGAGCCCAGGAATCGGAGGTTGCTGTGAGCTAGGCTGACGCCACGGCACTCACTCTAGCCTGGGCAACAGAGTGAGACTCTGTCTCAAAAAAAAAAAAAAAAAATCTAAAACGTTTGCTACCTGGCTCTTTACAGAGAAGCCAGCCGCTGATCCACCCCACACCGTACAACGCAGAACATACCTGTCCCGGGACCACACCTGACACAGGGCTCTGACCCTGTGTCAGGTGAGGGCCCTTTGCTCTCTCCTGTGGCTTCCTCCTTGGGGCCGTCTGGCCCTGCAGCGGCCTCAGCCCCATGCCAGGCCCGCCCTGCCTCCTCATTCCCTGCCCGGCTCCACCTCCCACACCCTTCCTGCAGTCCTACTATGTGCCGGGCACCGCGCCAGGTGCCAGCTCGCAGCAGGGAGCGGGAGCCCCCAGGCCCTCCTTCTCCTCCCTGGGGGAGCCAGGCCAGAGGTAAACCCACAAGGTCCTTCCTGAGGGCCCGTGCCAGGCTGGCCTGCCCCGTGGGGCTGGCTGCTGGGGTCAGGGAAGGCATGGTAAGGAAGTGACCTCACCCCAGCCTGAAAACCACGCAGGAACCAGCCACGAGGAGTCCCCAGGGAGCAGCTGCAGGTGGGGAGAGCAAGGTGAGGCTGAAGCAGAAAGAGCAGGCGGTGGGGGTGGGGGTGAGGTAAGAGGGAGGGGGGGTAAGAGGAAGGTTCTCAGGGCCGGCAGGGGGCCTCCTGCGAGCACACAGGCCAAAGCGAGGGTCGGGCTTTCCCCCAAGTGCAATGAGGCCGGGACCCGAGCGTCCTATGTCCTGCCAGCCTTGCCCAGCCCCGTGCTTCCTGGAGGAAGACTAGTCCAGAAAAAGACCAGTAACGGGGAAAACCCTGGGGCCGCCATTAGCCAAGAGCTCGAGGCTGGCCAGGCATGACGTTAGGCATTGGACATGTAGCATCTCATTTAACCCTCACGGAAGCCCGGGCAGGGAAGCTATTACCACTGCCATCCAAGGCCCAGAGTGGCCAGGCGCGGTGGCTCACGCCTGTCATCCCAGGACTCTGGGAGGCCGAGAGGGGCGGATCGCTCCAGGTCAGGAGTTCGAAACCAGCCTGAGCAAGAGCGAGACCCGTCTCTACTATAAAATAGAAAGAAATTAATTGGCCAACTAATATATATATAGAAAAAATGAGCCGGGCGTGGTGGCGCATGCCTGTAGTCCCAGCCACTCGGGAAGAGGCTGAGGCAGGAGGATCGCTTGAGGCCAGGAGTTGGAGGTTGCTGTGAGCGAGGCTGACGCCACGGCACTCACTCTAGCCTGGGCAACAGAGTGAGCCTCTGTCTCAAAAAACAACAAAAACAGGCCCCGTATAAGGTCTCACATAAGCCGGGCTCCCAAATACCATGAGCTGCTGAAGGCTCTTTTCAACCAAAGACAGAACCGGAACCCCTGAGGTCCGGAGGGTGGGGGTGGGGTGTCTCCTCTCCCCATACCTGATCTCTCCCGACCCGCCCCTCGCTTGGTGCCTGGACGGGTTTCCTGGTCGCGCTGGGCAGCCCGACCTCCAGGCCACACGGGTCCAGCCCCGTCGTTCCGGCGGTCGGAGTGGTCCCGAGCCCGGCTGCCCTGCCTGTGTCTGCAGCCCCGAGGGCTGACGCGTGCAGGCCGGAGTCTCCCGGCTCACACAGGCGCGGTGGGGGTTACGCGCCGTGTAGACGGTGGCCCCCGCGGCCCGAACCCTCCCCTCCCGCGTGGCCTCAGACCCTCCCTGCGGGAGAAGTAACAGCTTTGCTCAAATTCCAAAAGAGGGGTCCCCTTGAGCCCGTGGAGACCAAGTTTCGGGGTGACCCCGAACCCCTGTTTTCCCAGCTGCGAAGGGAGTTGGTGAGGCCTCTCCAGCAGAGAGCGGCAGGGAGGGTCTCTCTGGGGGCCTCGGCCACTTCCTGGTGACGCGGGAAACGGGGCCGGCACGGTTCCCACCAAACCGCGTCAGGGGCCAGGCGGCTCCGGGGTTGAGGGCTCGCTGTGAACCAGGAACACCTGGAACACGCTGCCGTCTGGGCTCCCCCACGCCTGCCCAGGTGGGGCGGCTGTCCCCGGACGGGGACCAGGGAACGTGGCCCGACGGCAGCAGCAGGAGGCCAGGACGCCCCCAAGCACCACGACTCCCCACGCAGCACCCGCGCGCGGCCCTGCGGCCTCCCCGACTCTAACCTCGGCCCTCCCCCCAACCCCGATCCTCTGAGCTCCCACCTGCCCTCACCTGCGCGCCCGCTCCCAGCCCCGCACCCAACGGCGAGCGCCCTGCTCGGCCAGCCGGGGTCTACGCCGTCCTTGCCGCGCCCCGCCCGGCCGGGGCCCCCTGGACGGCCGCGGGCGCTGGGGCGCTGGGGGTGGCGGAGGGAAGTTGGATGTGGGGCTCACCTGCTCCGGCGGCCCGCGCCGCCGCCGCCGCCCTGCAGCCCGGTCCGCCTAATCCGCCCCGCAGCCCCGTCCGCGGGAGCGAACAGTCTCGGGATCCGCGGATCCAGCCAGGGCCCGCGCCCCCTGCGCTCCAGCCTCGCCCGACACGCCCCTCGCGGGCGGCTCGGCCAATCGGAGCCCTGGGGCGCGGCGGGGCGGAGTCTGGGCACTTGCCAGGGCGCAGCGGGGCGGAGTCTGGACCGCCCCAGGGCGCCGGGGGCGGAGCCTGGGCACCCCCAGGGCGCCGGGGCGGAGCCTGGGCACTCCCCAAGGCGCAGGGGGCGGAGCCTGGGCACTCCCCAAGGCGCAGGGGGCACAGCCTGGGCACCACCAGGGCTGAGGGGCGGACCCTGGGCACTCGCCAGCCGGCCCAGTCCCGGAGCTCAGCGCGCGCACTGCGGCACCCGGGTCTGCGGGCTGCGCTCCCTGCGGCCGGGCCGGGCTGGGCGCGGCTGGCTGGGCCCCCATACCCGGGGCTGGCTCCCCCGTTGGACCCCCGCCCCGTTTCCCTTTCCGCCGGCCGCTCCGTGCTGCTGAGACTGCGCCCCGACCTCCGCCCGGGTGCTGGGGGTGGCCGGCGACGGCGGGGCGACCCGGAGGGCGCTCGGGCCGGCACTGCACCTTCTGAAGCCTCCCGCGGGCCTCCCCCGCCCAGCCCACGTCGGCCCCCCACCGCGCAATGACAATCGCAGTACTGAAAGCCAGCAGCACTTCGTACTTTAAACTTTTTATTTTATTTATTTATTTTTTGAGACAGAGTCTCGCTTTGTTGCCCAGGCTAGAGTGAGTGCCGTGGCGTCAGCCTAGCTCACAGCAACCTCCAACACCTGGGCTCAAGCGATCCTCCTACCTCAGCCTCCCGAGTAGCTGGGACTACAGGCATGCGCCACCATGCCCGGCTAATTTTTTTCTATATATATATATATTAGTTGGCCGATTAATTTCTTTCTATGTATAGTAGAGACGGGGGTCTCGCTCCTGCTCAGGCTGGTCTCAAACTCCTGACCTGGAGCAATCCTCCCGCCTCAGCCTCCCAGAGTGCAGGGATGACAGGCGTGAGCCACCTTTCCCGGCCACACCGGGCCTTGGATGGCAGTGGTATGGTCTGGTCTCGAACTCCTGACCTCGAGCAATCTACCCACTGACTTGAGTCCTGAGGATGCGGCCAGGCCTCCACCCTGCACATCGTGGGAGGGACGAGGTCTGGGATCCCACAGGCTTAGTGACAGCCGGGACACGGGGACTCTGAGAAATGCCACCCCAGTGTCCGCTTAAGGCCTCCAAGTTCCCTGACTGGGCCAGCAGAGCCCAGAGCCCTGGGAAGGCGGCGTTGTCTTGGTGGCGTTGTCCTGCAGCCCACGCCGAGCCTGGTGGAAGAAGCAGGCATCCCACAAAGGGATTCGTGAGTCCAGAACACCAGTGGGTGGACGCACACCTGTTGGTCTTGGAGCCAGGAGACCCCCTGCAAGCCCAGTCGTGGTGGTGGTCCAGGGTCCGCTCAGGCCTCAGTCTCCTCCTCTGTTCTTCCCTCCAGCTCTGACTTGGAGCCCCGAGAAGAGGAAGTGCCCGGGAGGCAGCCCGGAATTGCGATCCCCCGGCTGCTCCAGCTTGGGCCGGCCTCCGTGGGGGCGGGAAAGCTGGGTGGAGGCCCAGTTCCTCCAAACAAGAGAGGAAAAACTCGTGACTCAGGGAAAGGCTGAGGTTGAGCCCGCCAAGCCACAGGCGGTGGAAAAAATGAGGCTTCCCTGAGGCTTTTTCTGCTCCTGGGGTAAGAAGCCGGTTAGTTCTTTCCAGGAAAAGCTGCCTTCTCCCCTGCAGGGCTTCAGGAAAACACCGAGCCTTAGGATTTTCTTTCTTTCTTTCTTTCTTTCTTTCTTTCTTTCTTTCTTTCTTTCTTTCTTTCTTTCTTTCTTTCCCTCCCTCCCTCCATTCCTTCCTTGTCTCGCTTTGTTGCCCAGGCTAGAGTGAGTGCCGTGGCGTCAGCCTAGCTCACAGCAACCTCCAACTCCTGGGCTTAACGGATCCTCCTGCCTCAGCCTCCTCCCGAGTAGCTGGGACTACAGGCACGCACCACCATGCCCGGCTAATTTTTTTTTCTCTCTCTCTATATATATTAGTTGGCCAATTAATTTCTTTCTATTTATAGTAGAGACGGGGTCTCGCTCTTGCTCAGGCTGGTTTCGAACTCCTGACCTGGAGCAATCCGCCCACCTCAGGCTCCCAGAGTGCTAGGATGACAGGCGTGAGCCACCGGGCCCAGCCTGAGCCTCAGGATTTTCAAGTGAGGGGTTCTGCCAGCCACCTCTGCAAAAAAAAAAAAAAAAAAAAAGCCAGGAATTTCGATCAGATCTTTTTATTAGGTTCCCTCTGCATGCCAAGTGTGCCAAGCACTGTGTGCTGACAGTTTTGTGTTATCTTATCTGTCCCCGCACCAGACCTGTTGTTCCACCTTCTGGTCTAAGAAATGCAGAGAGACACAGAATTATTTAGGGGGGAGGTACGAAAACAAACACAAATGTTTCAGCAAGAGACAGAGAAAACAAATGGGGCAAAACATTAATAATCGGTCAATCTAAGTCATGAGTGGCCGAAATTTTTCTGTCAAGGGCCAAATAGTAAATATTTTGGAAAAAAAAAATAACTGTTTTGGGCAACAGAGCCAAAATCTCTGTAGCAACGACACAACCCTACAACAAGAGCAGAGCTGAAGCAGCTGCAGGCAGCACACACAACAAGTGGACAAACTTCATTTATGGGCACGGATAGTTGAATTTCATATGGTTTTCGTGCATTATGAAACCTTCTTTTTCTTTCAAATATTTTTTCAACCACTTAAAAATGTTAGAGCAATGTAAAAACCACTCTTAGCTCACAGGTCAATGGGCAGATGGATGATCCCTGGTCTCTGGTTGTTCTTGCAACTCTTATGTTGGTTTGAAAACAAAAAGGAAAACAAAAATAAATTTTTTTTTAAAAAAGGAAACAGAAGTCCTCCTGTTTATAATGAGCAGATCTCTAAGTTGACTCCAAATCGGTCCCATGCCTGAACCACTCCATCAATACTATAATATGCTTGAGTCCACTGAGTGACAAAGCCGTGGAAATGCGGAAAGATTTTGGAAAGAGTTCTATGGAAATGGTTAAGAAGATGAGTTTTATTTCTGTATTTGAGATAGGGTCTTGCTCTGTTGCCCGGGCTAGAGTGAGTGCCGAGGCGTCAGCCTAGCTCACAGCAACCTCAGACTCCTGGGCTCAAGCGATCCTCCTTCCTCAGCCTCCTGAGTATTGGGGAATACAGGTGCCCACTATCACACCGAGCTAATTTTTAAATTTTTTTTGTAGAGATGCCATCTCACTGTGTTGCCCAGGTTAGTCTCCAACTCCTGGCCTCAAGCAATCCTCCCTCCTCGACCTCCCGAAGTGCAAGCATTACAAGCTACCGTGCCTGGCCAAGATTAGTTTTAAAGGAGGCAACCCTGAAATGTCTTAAAAAAAAACTGTGATTCCGGCCGGGCGTGGTGGCTCACGCCTGTCATCCCAGCACTCTGGGAGGCCGACAGGGGCATTTAGCTCAAGGTCAGGAGTTCAAAACCAGCCTGAGCAAGAGCGAGACCCCCGTCTCTACTATAAAAAAATAGAAAGAAATTAATTGGCCAACTAAAATATATATATAAAAAAATTAGCCGGGTATGGTGGCGCATGCCTGTAGTCCCCCAGCTACTTGGGAGGCTGAGGCAGGAGGATCGCTTGAGCCCAGGAGTCTGAGGTTGCTGTGAGCGAGGCTGACGCCACAGCACTCACTCTAGCCCGGGCAAGAGAGTGAGACTCTGCCTCAAAAAAAAAGAAAAAAAAAGAAAACTTCCAAGTTACTTATTTTTACTAGGGGGGTGTGTGTGAGGGGGGAGCATGCACAATTTTTCGTTGTCTGTAGCTCTCTCCTAGTCTGTTTTAGGTCATGTCCCTTCTTACACCTTCCTGGGGATTCTTCCACTTTCCTGAGAGGCCAGGGGCCAGAACTTCCTGTCTCTTTTCCAAAGCCGCAAGGGGGAATTTCCTGCCTAAGAAGGCAGATGGAGGACGCTCATCCCAGAATTTCGGTTCCCCAAACCTTAACAAGCAGATAAAGTAAAAATAAATCACAAAATCAAAGACACAAATAAAAAAAAAACAAAACCCCCCAAAACAATAAAACCCTCAAACCTTCCATACTAAAGAAATAAAACTAGAAAACAAAACAAAACAAAGAACAATCCGGGCATAGAAATGGCTCTAGAAAAACAAAAACAAAGGCAAAAGATATCCTGCCAAAACTCTTTCCGAAGGAGCAGCTAGAGTTAAGAAAAACAAGATTCGGCCGGGCGCGGTGGCTCACGCCTGTAATCCCAGCACTCTGGGAGGCCGAGGCGGGCGGATCGATCAAGGCCAGGAGTTCGAGACCAGCCTGAGCAAGAGCGAGACCCCGTCTCTACTATAAATAGAAATTAATTGGCCAACTAATATATATAGAAAAAAATCAGCCGGGCATGGTGGCGCATGCCTGTAGTCCCAGCTACTCGGGAGGAGGCTGAGGCAGGAGGATCACTTGAGCCCAGGAGTCTAAGGTTGCTGTGAGCGAGGCTGACGCCACAGCACTCACTCTAGCCTGGGCAACAGAGTGAGACTCTGTCTCAAAAAAAAAAAAAAAGAAAAAGAAAAACAAGATTCCAGAAATGAGCTTGGTTCTTCATGCTGGCCCAGCCCTGTGGGGAAAACCCAGTAACACCTTCCAATTATAGAAAAGCGGAAAAAGAGACCGAGGTTCTCAGCGACTCTGAGAACAGACGCAAGAAACGATTGCTGTGTTCCACACCCACCTCCTCCAGGGTCCCACTGGAGGCAGGAAAACCCACCTGGCCTCCCTCCTTTGGCTTTTCTGGCTGAAAGGCACAGCTGCAGAGGGGAGACGGCACAAGCATGTCGCCGATTGCTCTAATTCTCTCTAGCCGGAAAATGGGATTTTGGAAATGGATAGCAGCAGCCTGGCCCGAAGACAGGTAGGGACATCTCCCCCCACCCAGAGCCGTGCCGTATTTCGATTTCCTGGGATTGCAATGAAGAAAAACGTCCAGCCACCAGAGGCAGGAACTGTTCCCACTCTCAAGTCAGTACCAACGACCTAGCCCCTTCATGCCACCACCACGCCCGGCTAATTTTTCCTATATATTTTTAGTCGTCCAGCTAATTTCTTTCTATTTTTAGCAGAGACGGGGGTCTCACTCTTGCTCAGGCTGGTCTCGAACTCCTGACCTCGAGTGATCCTCCCGATTCGGCCTCCCAGAGTGCCGGGATCACAGGTGTGAGCCACTGCACCCAGCTAATTTTTCCTATATATTTTTAGTCGTCCAGCTAATTTCTTTCTATTTTTAGCAGAGACGGGGGTCTCACTCTTGCTCAGGCTGGCCTCGAACTCCTGACCTCAAGCGATCCTCCCGCCTCAGCCTCCCAGAGTGCTGGGATCACAGACGTGAGCCACCGCGCCCGGCCTGAGTTTTCTTTTCCCTTCACCGATTGTCCAGGCCCGGCACAGTGCAGCACCAGGCCAGCTTAGGGCGACCCAGAAAGCAAAAATCCTTTCCCTTGGGCAGGTGGTGGGAGGAAAAGGGGGGAGAGGGAAGGCTGAAAACTCCCAGACAGGACACTTTCAGTCTCTGTGGCTTCGGAGAGATGAATAGAGCCCCCCGGGAGTGGGGACGGCTTGTGCTTCTGGCAGGAGAAGAGTAAAGATCTGAGAGTGGGATTTCCTTGCACTCTTCTCTCTCTTGTGCCTCTGTCGAAACATACATGGGTCCCCCCCTGTGCGTGGGGACCCATTTATCTTTTATTTTATTCAGACAGAGTCTCACCCTGTTGCCCCGGCTAGAGTGAGTGCCGTGTCGTCAGCCTCGCTCACAGCAACCTCAGACTCCTGGGCTCAAGCGATTGATCCTCTGTGCCTCAGCCTCCCCGAGTAGCTGTGGACATCTCT
>NC_033681.1:29643659-29672473 GCF_000165445.2 Microcebus murinus
TGTGTGGGGGCGCAGTGGCCACAGGAGGTGGGGGCGCAGGGGTGGGTTCACTGGTGCGGCGCAGGCGCGAGAAGTGGCGGTGCAGGGCGTGGCGGTGCAGGGTGGGGCAGCAGCGGACGTGAGTGCAGGGGGTGGGGGGCGCAGCGGAGTGGGGGCGTAGGAGGGTGGGGGCAGCTCCCACCCGACTGCCAGAGGCGGCATTTCCCTCATCTCCCAGCGAGCCGCAAGCGTGGCAGCCCCCTGGGGAAGCCCGTCCCGCCCGGCTCGGGGGCGCGTCCCCTAACCACGTTCCGGGCTGATTTGAGCCGCTCGGCTGGGCCCAAAGGAGCGGCTTTATGAGGCAGCAGCCAGGCTCCGCTGAGCCTTATTGCTTAATTAAAAACAAATTCCCGAGCAATTTATTTATTTATTTATTTTATTATTTTTTTGCCTTCCAGCGGCACAGAGCGGGGTGGGGGGGAAGGCCGGGAGTCAGGGGCTGCCCTGTGGGGTGGGTCGAGGTTAAAGGGAAAACCTTCCTCTGGGGCCGGACCCCGCGGAGCCCCTCCGAGAGGTGAGGGGTGCAGCAGGGAGGGAGGCTGGCCGGGTGCCTCGGTTTACCAAACTACACCATCCCGCAGCCCACGGCCTGGGGAGTTTGCAGGCTGCAAACATGAGCTGTGCCAACCCTTGAGAACGCCACCACCCTAATGGGGGCCTCAAGCCCGCCCCTCCCCGCCCCCAAGCACCTGCCTGCCTCGCCCTGCAGGGGAACCCACCCCCGTGCCACCTGGCGGGTCCAGGGGGCGGCTCCGGGCACCCCCACGGCTGCTCAGGCTCCAGCTTGAGCCCCAGCATGACCCGGCCTGGGCTTCCATGGCTCCACCTGTCGCTCCCAGGATGACTCTGGGCCTCAGTTTCCTTCAATGAACAAGGAGGATAGACCCCATTTGCCTTTGACAAGGGAATCGGTGGCCAGCCCAGCCAGGGGGGCTGGGGCTCCCCTGTCTCTTGGAGGGAGACGGTGCTGGTGCCAGGTTGGCTCGAGCAAGGGGACCAGGGCCCACTGGCCAGAGAGGCTGGGAGGGGACAGATGTCTTCTCACTTTTTTTTTTTGGAGACAGAGTCTCACTCTGTTGCCCGTGCCAGAGTGCCGTGGCATCAGCCTTGCTCACAGCAACCTCAAACTCCTGGGCTCAAGGGATCCTCCTGCCTCAGCCTCCCGGGTAGCTGGGACTACAGGCATGTGCCACCACACCCAGCTAATTTTTTCTATATATTTTTAGTTGTCCAGCCAATTTCTTTTCTATTTTTAGTAGAGACGGGGTCTCGCTCTTGCTCAGGCTGGTCTCGAACTCCTGACCTCGAGTGATCCTCCCGCCTCGGCCTCCCAGAGTGCTGGGATGACAGGCGTGAGCCACCTCGCCCGGCCCCTCTCACTGCTTTGTGCCAGCCGGAGGTGGAGAAGCAGGGAGCGCGGAGAGGTATCCAAGAGGAGTGTGCGTGTGCTCGCATGTGCTCACGTGTGCAGGGTGCTGACGGCTCCTTTCCTCGTGTGCACATTGCTGTGTGAGGCTGCAGTCCGTTTATCACCCTTGCTGTGCAGATTTGCACGATAAGAACTTGCTGCCCTGCATTTGTGCACGGCCCGGGCTGCACGCCAGGGGCAGCTGAGAGTCTGGGGTATACAGACGGTGCTCTGTGAGCATTCTCCCACATGCCTGGGTGAACATTTCTCCCATCCCAGTACGAGCCAGGCCCGACCCTGCCTAGCTTCTGAGGTCAGACGAGATCGGGCGCGTTCAGGGTGGTGTGGCCGTGGACATACGGACCCGCCTCTGATGAGCAGACGTCCGAGACTGCAATCGCGGGCTCAGGGGCAGCACCGTGTCAGGCTGTCATGGCAACTGCTGCACAGTTTTCCAAAGTGGTTGCACCATTTGCCCATTTGCCAGCCGTGCACGGGGATTCCAGCTGCGCCAAAACCTGGCTGGCCTTTGACGTTCTTCTTCCCTTTCATTTCATCCATCCTTGTGGGCTTAGAATAATAATAATATTGTGGTTTTAATTAGAATTTCCCTAATGACAAATGACGTTGGGCTCCTCTTCCTGGGGTTTATTGGCCATTTTTGCATCTTTTGCCCATTTTCCCTATTTCATAATCTGCTTTTTCCTTATTGGTGTGTAAGCCTTTAAAAAGAAATGCAGTCTGGTTACGAATTTATTGTTGGAAATAGCTTGACCTTGCAAATGGCAAACACCTGTGGCTTGACTGTTCTTTCATTTAAGGTAATGTTTTGATGAGCAGAAGTCCTTAATTTTAATGTTGGGTAATACATTTTTTTTTTAGGTCAAACTAGAAATATACAGTGATATATTTTCAGCCGTTACATGGGCCTTTTGTTTTCCACTTTGCAGTTATGCTTCTGTCTAATTGTCCAGGTGTGTCTCACTTTAGAAGCAAAGACTTCTGCCAGGTGCGGTGGCTCACACCTGTAATCCTAGCACTTTGGGAGGCCGAGGTGGGAGGATCTCTTGAGGCCGGGAGTTCGAGACCAGCCTAGACAACACAGGTAGCGTCCCCTCTCTACAAAAAAAATTTTAAATTAACTTGGTGTGGTGGCTCATGCCTGTAGTCTCAGCTACGAGGGAGGCTGAGGCAGGAGGATCGATTGAGCCCAGGAGTTTGAGGCTGCCATGAGCTATGATGATGCCACTGCACTCTAGCCTGGGCAGGCGACAGAGCAAGACTATGTCTCAAAAAAAAGAAAAAAGCAAGGACTTCTTTAAAATTACATGCAATATAAACTTGTCCAACTCAAGTCACATTTTTCCTATAGTATTTAATGTTAAAAATTAAGGATGATAGGCTGGGCGCGGTGGCTCACGCCTGTGATCCTAACATTCTGGGAGGCCAACGAGGGAGGATCGCTCAAGGTCAGGAGTTCGAGATCAGCCTGAGCAAGAGCGAGACCCCGTCTCTACTAAAAACAGAAATAAATTATTTGTCTTTTTAAAAATATATATTAAGAAGAAGAGGGGATGGAGAGAGAGAGAAGAAGAAGAAGAAGAGGAGGAGGAAGAGAGGAGAGGAGAGAAGAGGAGCGAGAGAAAAGAGGAGGGGAGGAGAGGGGAGGAGAGGAGAGGAGAGCCAGAAATAAATTATTTTGACAACTAAAAGTATATAGAAAAAATTGGCGGGGCGTGGTGGCGCATGCCTGTATTCCCAGCTACTCAGGAGGCTGAGGCAGGAGGATCGCTTGAGCCCAGGAGTTTGAGGTTGCTGTGAGCGAGGCTGACGCCACGGCACTCACTCTAGCCTGGGCGACAAAGCGAGACTCTGTCTCAAAAAAAAAAAAAAAATACGTGGGAGGCATACATTGGTTTGGCCCTAAAAGGTGGGCCATCTCGAAGGAGAGGAGGGGCTTGCAGGTTACAGGGGGGTTAAAGATTCTTTGGCTTGTAATTGGTTAAAGACGTGAAGCTCTGTCTAAAGGCTTGGGATGTTTCAACACAAGGAGCTGTTATCAGAGACGAGCCACCTGACATGGATTTGCTGTGTAAATTGAGGGCCTGCAGGTGTGTCTTGCACGCCCTTATGCCTGCTAATGGGCTGCAAAGGATGTCCCCAAGAAGGGAGGGGGCATGATGGAGCCTGTCTGACCTCCCTCCTCCTGGCAGGCAATTTAGTTTTAGGATGTTCCTTTGGCCACGAGGGTGGGAGTTGAGGTTTACATTTTTACTTTAGTCCACACCCGGAATGGGGAAGACCCCCCCGGCCATCGTCCTGAGCCCAGGCCCAGGCTCCAGGGGGGCTGGAGCAGGGTGACCATCTCTGCTCTGGTTTGCACTGAGGGTGCAAACTGGGGGTGTCCTGTCCACACGTGGCCAGGACGGTCACTCGCCTGGGGCCAGAGGTCGGGAGGGAGCCTGGCCTGAGGTGCGGGGTAGGGGCAGGCAACACCACACGGGTCTCCTGGGATTATCTCCTGCAGTGCCTGCCTGCCGGGCACTGGGAGAAATACCCTCCATTCCCTCCCCTGCAGGGAGGCCCAGGAATGTGGCCGCCTGGGTTTCCTGGAACCCGGCAGCCCTTGGGGCCTAGAGGAGAGAACTTGGTGGTTGAGTCTGTCCTGGATCCGGGGACTGGATTCTGAGCTGCCCTCCTGTGCAGAGCCCCCCTCTGTCTGCACCATTTAGGGCCACGGCTTACCCTCGTGCTCAGCAAAGCCATAACGGGCCAAGGCCATAAAGCCCCCGGAATGGGGCCCAGGCGGCCGGCGCCACTGTGACCATCATTTACGCTAATTAGGCGGCCAGATAGTGGGGCTCTCGATGGTTATTGTAGCCTTTAAATCCTGCAGCAAACACCGCCAGGAGCCGGGAGCTGGCAGGGGTCCACGCGCTGCAAAAAACAGCCCTGCTCTCACTCTGGAAGGCAACTGGGCTTTAAATTCAGGTGGGAAAGGACGTGTCTCTCGAGTTCCGGAAGAATCGGAAGAATGGCTGATTTTTTTTTTTTTTTTTTGAGACATAGTTTCCCTCTGTTGCCCGGGCTAGAGTGCCGTGGTGTCAGCCTCACTCACAGCAACCTCAGACTCCTGGGCTCAAGCGATCCTCCTGCCTCAGCCTCCTGGGTAGCTGGGACTACAGGCACGCACCGCCATGCCCAGATAATTTTTTTTTTCTGTATATATTAGTCGGCCAATTAATTTCTTTCTATTTATAGTAGAGATGGGGGTCTTGCTCTTGCTCAGGCTGGTATCAAACTCCTGACCTCGAGTGATCCGCCTACCTCGGCCTCCCAGAGTGCTGGGATGACAGGCGTGAGCCACCTCGCCCGGCCCATCTGCTCCTTGTGCTTTATTCTTTTTATTTATTTATTTATTTTGAGACAGCGTCTCACTCTGTTGCCCGGGCTAGAGTGAGTGGCGTGGCGTCAGCCTAGCTCACAGCAACCTCAGACTCCTGGGCTCAAGCAAACCTCCTGCCTCAGCCTCCCGAGTAGCTGGGACTACAGGCATGTGCCACTGTGCCTGGATAATTTTTTTCTATATGTTTTTAGTTGTCCAGCTAACTTCTTTCTATTTTTAGTAGAGACGGGGTCTCGCTCTTGCTCAGGCTGGTTTCGAACTCCTGACCTGGAGCAATCCGCCCGCCTCGGCCTCCCAGAGAGCTAGGATTACAGGCGTGAGCCACCGCACCCGGCCTGTTCATACTTTTTTTTAGACTATAGCCCGGCCCTGGTTTCTGATATTTATTAAGCACCCGGATAATAGAGTCAGGGGTCCTGGTGCAAGCAACGTCTTACATTGACGTATAATATACGTAGGCCGGGCGCGGTGGCTCACGCCTGTCATCCCAGCACTTTGAGGTGGGCGGGTCGCTTGAGCTCAGGAGTTCGAGACCAGCCTGAGCAAGAGCGAGACCCCCGTCTCTACTAAAAATAGAAAGAAATTAATTGGCCAACTAAAAATACATAGACAAAAATTAGCCAGGGGTGGTGGCGCATGCCTGTAGTCCCAGCTACCCGGGAGGCTGAGGCTGCAGGATCGCTTGAGGCCAGGAGTCTGAGGTTGGTGTGAGGCACCACGACACTCACTCTAGCCCGGGCGACACAGTGAGACTCCGTCTCAAAAAAATCAAACGGTGCGTGGGGGGAAGGGCTCCCTCCAGCTGCTTCCCACGGCTGGAGGGAGGTGACGTCCGACAGGGGCACTGGGCGGCGGAACCCACCTGCGGCCTGCCCATCCAGGACCCCATCCCTGTGCCGGTCTCCTTAGCCGTTCTTGTCCTTCACAGCTCAGGAAAAATTACCCAGGACGTTATTGACTCCGATTTTAATTTGTCTAGCACTCTTGCTAATGATGTCTACTTAAGACGTCCATTAAAGGCCCATGAGGTTAATTAAATGGACAAATCCAATACGGTTCTATTAGAGCCCCCACTATTAAATTAATATTATGGACATTTAACAGATGTCTTAATTAGGCATTATGGCTGAGAAACGCAAACTAAATTAAAGCTAAAGCCGTTGTCCAGAAAAGACAAGCTTTTTTTACCGTAATTTATGGGTTCTGGGGGCGGGGGGAGGAGGCATGTTCCTGTTTACTCTTCACCAACCTGAGAGATCGGCCACTGGATGATCTCTCCCAGCATCCAGAAAACGCCAGCCCCGGGGGGTTCCCAAACCTTAGATTGATAGCAGCCCAGACGTCAGGGCTGGACGGAGGGACTTCAGACGCCATCTGGCGTCTACCAGACTCAGACACCACCGGGGATGGGAGAAACCAGCCGGGGTCTCGGATGAACGTGCGGCTCTCTCTGGGGGTCCCACCCCGGAGCCTGGCTCTGTAGGTCCGAGGTGCAGCCCGGGATCCGGCTGCCTTGGACGCTCACGGGGCTGGTTCGGATGCAGGGAGTCCCCAGCACCCCACTCCTGGTGAGGACCAAACTCTGATCTTTTTCTTTTGCTAAAAACTCCTTCCTAAGGAGGCCAGCTGGGTCAGGCTGACAAATTCCCACTAAGCAGCCGGTGGTTGACTTCCCAACCCGATTCTGGTATGGCAGTAACATCACCTAAAAGATAAGAAGGAAGCCCCTGTCTTAACTCAAGCATCCTAGCAGATGCCTAACATAATGCTGGGGGGCTAGACGGCACAACTCCCCGACCTGCTGCGTGGGTTAGGACTTCTCTGGCAATTGCTGCCATCGTCCCTCCCCTCCCACCAGGCTGGGCAGGACCCCAGACACCTCGAGTGGGTGAGACTTGGTGGCCTCACGCCCCTTCCCATGTTCCTTCCTGCCCGGCTGGGCAGACTCACCTCTCCTCCCATTCCTGGTTCCCCCGGCCCCTTGCCCTGACACACTCTTCCCAGCCCACAGCCGCCCAGATCCGGAGCCCCTCACCCCGTGGGCCTTCTCTGCCTGCCCTGCCCACCCGTGTGCACTTCCTCCCCGCACTGGGCTGTGCCTGGCCCCCGGTGGTGAGGGAGGAGCCAGCAGCTCAGCTGTTTGCAAAAACTGAAGGGGACCCTGGTAACGCCCGGGCTCCGGGGACTGAGGCAGCAGCCCTGGATCTACCTCCCTCACTGGGCCGGTTGAGCCAGCTTAGCGGTCCAAGGGCTCCCTAAGAGGGGCCGGGGCCGGGCTGGGCATCCAGCCTTCCCTGGAGGCACAACAGGCCCATCCTGGTTGGGGAAGCTCCGTGGGTCTTATGAGCTGGTCGTGGCCCCCCCCTCCCGTCCCCATTCCTGTGTTGAAGGGGTTAATGCCCAGTGTGAGTGTGTTTGGAGACAGGGTCTTCAAGGAGGTTAAATAAGGTCACAAGCCTGGGGCCCTAACCCAGCAGGACTGGCGCCCTTGTAAGAGGAGGAAACATCAGAGATCTCTCGTCTGTGCACAGAGAGGAAAGGCCGTATGAGGACACAGCGAGAAGGTGGCTGTCCACGAGCAGGGAATACAGCCCTCAGGCCGGGCGCGGCGGCTCACGCCTGTCATCCCAGCACTCTGGGAGGCCGAGGCGGGAGGATCGCTCGAGGTCAGGCGTTCGAGACCAGCCTGAGCAAGACCGAGACTCCGTCTCTACTAAAAATAGAAAGAAATTAGCCAGACAACTAAAAACATATATAGAAAAAATCAGCCGGGCGTGGTGGCGCGTGCCTGTAGTCCCAGCTACTCGGGAGGAGGCTGAGGCAGGAGGATTGCCTGAGCCCAGGAGTCTGAGGTTGCTGTGAGTGAGGCTGATGCCACGATACTTTAGCCGGGCAACAGAAGTGAGACTCTGCCTCAAAAAAAAAAAAAAAGAAATACAACACTCCCTGGAAACCAGCCCTGACTGACAGCACCGTGATGATCTTGGACTTCGAGCCTCCAAAACCGGAGAGAATAGACCTGTTGCTGGAGCACCCCCCCACCTCTGTCTGTGGCAGTTTGCTGTGATGGTCCCCGCGGACTGACACAACAGCCGTGACCCACGCTGCCCGCACTCTCCCCCCCAGGTGCTCCGTCCCAGCTCTGCAGGCCACGGCGGCCCCGGGGAACCGCGGAGGGGCCCCAGGGCCTGCTCATCCTTGGAGAACTGGGCGTCCCTGGGCCGCTGCTTCCTGGCCCTGCAGCCTCCTGTGTCCTGTCTCTCCGGGGGGCCTCTGCGGCCGCTTCCCTGGGGCCCGGGTTTCCCTAGGGCAGGGGTCCTCAAACTTTTTAAACATGGGGGGCCGGCTCACTGTCCCTCAGACCGTTGGAGAGTGCACACCGTGGGCCCGGGACGAGGCAGCTGCTAAGCAGGACAGGCGGCAGGGCGGCACAAACACCTGGAGGGCCGGATGAATGTGCCAGGCGGGCGGCATGTGGCCCGAGGGCCGTAGTTTGGGGACACCTGCTCTTGGGTGCGAAGGTTTCTTGGAGGCAGGTGCAGCTGTGTGTCACGTAGGCCTTTACGCCCAAGGCCTCAGCTCTGCCAGGGTCCTGCTCCTCGGGCAGCGAAGGTGGGAGATATTGGACCGCTAGGTGCCATGTCAGCCCCCGTGAGGAGCCCCGCCCGAGCTGCAGCCCAGGGGGACAGGGCCATCCCCGACCCCCACACCTCGGGAGGGACTCGGGCCTCACCTGTGCCAGTCAGCGCGGCCTCACCGGGAACAGGGCCGGCCCGGCCGCCGGGGAGGATGGTGTGGGCAGGGGGGCCCTGGGGACAGGTGTGGGCGGCAGCTTCGTCATGGCAGGCGAGCACTCTCCCTGAGTCTCCTTGCGCAGAGGAGAGTCGGGGAGAGAGGAGCCTGCAGACGAAACAGCCTCTCACTTGCACGGAAACTTGAGTCCCCGCCAAAGGGAAAACAGATTTCCGTGGCAAGCGGCACCAACAACTTTTCTGGAAGCGACTGCGTATTTACACAACACTGGGCGCCTCTCGCACTGCGGCGGGCGGGCGGGAACGGCTCGGTTCAGGGAGTTATAGCACCTACGCTGCCGCTTTCAGACGGCTGGGAGCAGAGAGGCTTCTTTGACCCCAGAGACAGAGATCTCCCAGGTAATACGGGGGCCACGCCGCCGGGCGCTTTGCCACAGTCTCTCCCACCCTGCAGCTTAAAGCTTCCTCCTAGTCTGGGCGCGGAGGCTCACGCCTGTCATCCTAGCACTCTGGGAGGCCGAGGTGGGTGGATCACGCGAGGTCAGGAGTTCGAAACCAGCCTGAGCAAGAGCGAGACCCCCGTCTCTACTATAAATAGAAAGAAATTAATTGGCCGACTAATATATACAGAAAAAAAAATTATCTGGGCATGGCGGCGAGTGCCTGTGGTCCCAGCTACCCAGGAGGCTGAGGCAGGAGGATCGCCTGAGCCCAGGAGTTTGAGGTTGCTGTGAGCGAGGCTGACGCCACGGCACTCACTCTAGCCTGGGCAACAGGGTGAGACTCTGTCTCAAAAAATAAATAAATAAAAATAAATAAAATAAAATAAAATAAAATAAAATAAAATAAAATAAAATAAAAGCCTCCCCCTAGAGCCAGATTATGAGCTTCAAGCCCCGGTCTACTCCCGGTCTACTCTCAGGCTGGAGGATGCTGCTGTCGGTTAATCCGCCCGCACCAATCAGCCATGAATAAGCACAGCCAGACCTGGCGTTTTGTCTCTGGGTCCCCTCCACCAGCTGTGACTTGTTTTTTTGTTTTTTTTTTTTTGAGACAGAGTCTCACTCTGTTGCCCAGGCTAGAGTGAGTGCCGTGGCGTCAGCCTGGCTCACAGCAACCTCAGACTCCTGGTGCTCAAGCGATCCTCGTGTCGCTCCTGAGTACGCTGGTCTCAGGGCATGCGCCCCATGCTGGGCTCATTTTTTCTGTTATTTTTTTAGTTGTCCGAGCCAATTTTCTTTCTGTTTTTAGTAGAGATGGGGTCTCGCGTCTCGCTCAAGGCTGGGTCTTGACTCTGAGCTCGGAGCCGATCTCCCCGCCTCGGCGCCTTCCAGAGTGCTGGCGAATTACAGGCGTGAGCCGCCGCGCCCGGTCCCGGCTGTAACTTGTGGGATGAGGACGCCTAAAGTCACGTGGCAACTTACGTGACCTTCGTCCGGCTCTCTGAAACAGAAGTGACCCGTGAGGGTCCACAGCCCAGACCACAGCTGGCGTCTTGACGGTGTGTTGCACTTACCATCTTGTTGGGGCACGACCCTTGCCATAGGTGCAGCTCTGGCTGCCCCTTCCCGGGCGAGCACCGGACGCGAGGCTCGCAGGAAGACGTCCTTTATCTTAAAAGGCGTTGACGCCCAAGTGTGTTTTTACTTTTCTGTTACAACCTATCATCACGAACGCTCGAAAGACAGTCCAAAAGGGATAGGCCGGGGCGCAGTGGGCCTCCAAGCCTTTATATCCTGAGCAGCTCTGGAGCCGAGCAGGCGGATTGCTCCAGGTCAGGAGTTCAAGACCAGCCTGAGCAAGAGGGAGACCCGTCTCTACTAAAATAGAAGAGATTAATTGGCCAACTAAAATACATTAGTATATATATATAAATTAGCCAGGCGTGGTGGCACATGCCTTGTAGTCCAGCTACTTGGAGGCCGAGGCAGAGGATTGCTTGAGCCCGGAGTCTGAGGTTGCCGTGAGCGAGGCTGACATGGCCACGGCACTCACTCTAGCCCGGGCAACAGAGCGAGACTCTGCCTCAAAAAAAAAAAAAAAAAAAAAATATACCGACAGCCTGCGATTCAGGCCGACCAGTCTGCAAGTCCTGGTGGGTTCTGCCGCGACACACGGCCAAGATCACCCGGAAACACGGGCCCCTCTGCTCCCCGACGCCCTCACCCGGCACACTGTGCGTCTTTCCCTGGCAGTCAGTGTCCTTCACTCCGGTCTTCACCGGCTGGGCGTTGCCTGTGACCAGGCTGGCTTAACCCTCTCTCTGCTGGAAGGTGGGAATTGGGGGTGCATCTTCAGTTTCCAGCGGTCGACAAAGCGAGGTGGCAAAGAGGTCACAGGTCGATCGTTCCCTTCGCTTTGAACTTCTTGGCAGACCGTTCGCTGGACCGGAGCTGGAACTTGCTCCCGTAGATGTAGGAAACGAAGCCGTCGATTTCCACGGTGAACACGCAGTTAAGCTTGGGGATAACTGGGGGGCGGGGGGCGGAGGGGAGAGGAAAAAAAAAAAAAAGCAGGAGAGAAAAGATGAGGGGAAAAAACCCCAGCAGCATGTTCACTTCCAGGTAGAAAGTACACATTGTTCACAGAACGTGTGCACTAAAAATAAGCTCAGAGGAAGCGGGGAGTCCGGCGCCAGGATCACACGGGGTCACCCTGCCCAAGGCCGGCCTATCCGCTTTCTAAATATAACTCAGCACCTGCTTCTCTTCTCGGGGCCAAAGGTGATTGAACCAAACTCCCGGGAACAGAAACTCCCAGAACAACTGCCAGAAACAGGTTTTCCCACATAACCCATGCTTGGCGTGGGAAACTCCTGTTTACGCCACTTTGTGTTCACACCACTCTCTGCGGTTCATGGGTTCACCAGGTGAGCAAAAGGACGGACAGGGGAGGGGAAGGCAAGGCAGCCACGGGGAAAAACTAAACTTAAAACTGAAAGGCATAAAACCTTCCGAGTGTGGTTCAAAGTCTCAACCGGAGGGCGAGGCGGTGCGTGGATGCCCTGGCGGACCCGGAGTGGCCGCTAGAGCCAGGCCAGCCGCCAACAGGACCCCTTGTGACTCCACTCATGGCCTGGCTCTCCAAACTCCAAAGACGGGTCCCGCTTCGGTTTCCTGTTACCTGTTCGGCTCGACCCCTCTGGCAGGTGGAGGTCCCGGTCCACCCAGGTTTCCATTCCTGAGGCACCACCAGGAAGCTCTTCCCCCTGCTCTGGCTGTGGTCACAAATGCCTCTGGGGACAGCCACGGTGTGTGTATGTGTGTGTGTGTGTGTGTGTGTGGTCCCCACAGGCTTGGCACGTAGGGCCAGTAAGTACCGTGTTTCCCCGAAAACGAGACAGGGTCTTCTATTTATTTTCCCTCAAGAAGACACCCTAGGGCTTATTTTCAGGGGATGTGCTATTTTTTTTTTTTAAGTGCAGTACAACCATCTACATTGATTCAAACAGAGGGAAGCCGTCTTCTTCTGGAACATCATCATCACTCTCCAAACCCCGAATCCCATCCTGAATGTCTTGCGACTCTGTTTCCTTTAGAACCATCGGCCCCGATCTCCCGTCGAGCCACAGAGCTCTCACGGGGCGGATGAGAAGGGCTGCTCGTGTTCTTACCCGATCTGCTTTGACGACACGCACGGGTTGTGCAGACGCGCTGCGCAGCCACGCCCGTCGCTAGGGCTTATTTTCGGGGTGGGGGCTCATATTGCGCAAATGCTCAGACATCCTGCCGGGGCTTATTGTATGGGTGGGTCTTGTTTTCGGGGAAACACGGTAGCTGTGATCCGTGCCGGTGAGAGGCCAAACTGAACCCCGGGAGCCCCCGAGAAAGGGCAGACGCAGCGGCCGGGGAGGTCACAGCCCACGGCGCCCAGGGAGAGACCGCCACCTACCTTTCAGGCAGTCGTCCTTGGTGATGATTTTGAAAACGTGCTTTGTTTCCTGCAGGAGGATCCCTGTGACGCCCACGTAAGAGGGGCACCTGGATTTCGTGACTGCAGAGGGAAAAAGATGGTTCAAGGCCCTGCCCTCTGGGGTGTGTGTGTGTGTGGGGGGGCACAGATGGGCAGGGGAGGCTGGTGTCACGCCCTCTGAGCGGGCAGGGGAAGGAAGAGAGCACCCAGGGGGTGGAGGCTCGGCCGTGGGTGCACTGGCCGCCCTGGACAAGAGCCCCGGCTGCCCAGTCCCTTGCCTGGGGGCTTGGTGGTCTCTCTGAGCTGTTCTCACTGGGGTCCTTCAGAGGACCGTGGCCGTGGGGGTCTTGGGCGGGATTCTGGAGCATAGAGGTCACACGTAGGCCCAGCACCATCCAGGAGCAGGCTTCTGCCTCTGTTTTTTTTTTTTTTTTTTGGAGACAAGAGTCTCACTCTGCTGCCCGGGTTAGAGTGCCGTGGCATCAGCCTCGCTCACAGTGAGCTCCAACTCCTGGGCTCAAGCGATCCTCCTGCCTCAGTCTCCTCCTGGGTCGCTGGGACTACAGGGATGCACCATCATGCTCAGCTAATGTTTTCGATATATTTGTAGTTGGCCAATTAATTTATTTCTATTTTGAGTAGAGACGGGGTCTCGCTCTTGCTCAGGCTGTTTTCGAACTCTTGACCTTAAGCGATCCTCTGGCCTCGGCCTCCCAGAGTGCTGGGATTATAGGCGAGAGCCACCGCTCCTGGCCTGTGAGTTTTGGCTGCTGGCATTTCTAGGGGCCGAGTTTCCTTAACGAAGGGCCCGCCTGCGTGGGTGGCCGGTGACAGACTCCTGGAGCTCAAGGGATCCTCCCGCCTCGGCCTCTTGAGCCAGGGCGCCCGGCCTGCCCGAGTGCTCTTAGGTGAATTACCTGAAATCGCAGCGCCGTGAAGATCCGCCTTCAGCAGCTTGGCCTGGATCATCTGCGGAGGCCTAGGAGGAAAACAGAGCCCTTGGCTCACACCACGGTAACTAACGAACGGGCTCCGAAAGACGCCGGCCCCTGCAGCCCGGCACCCAGACAGCCGCTTCCCAGAGCTGCGCTCAGACGGCCCTGGCACCTGGGACCTGCCCCAAGGGGCGGAGCTTCGGGGGCACGACTCACGTATCTGGCTTGAGGCCGTTGCACAGGTCCCGCACGTACTGTTTCCAGAGCTGGTGCAGAGGCAGAAAAAGGCTGTACCTGCAGGAAGGGCAAGAACAGGCGGGGAACTCAGGGGGCCACGAGAACTCAGGGTCCCAACGTCCCAACAAGCACAGGGCGTGGCTGGGCGCCAAGAGCCACGACCTGGGGGCCATCAGGGACCGCGGCGGGCGAGTCCTGTTCCCCCACTGACCATCTGGCACTGGCAGAACCTTCCCGAGGCCAAGTCCCTGAGGACTCGAGGAGGGAGGAGTGGCCTTCGTCCCTCCCTCTTTCCTGCTGGCCAGATGCGGCCGCGATGGCCGGAGCGCAGGCAGCCGGCTCAGCCCCGGAGGAGCAGCTCATGGAGGACGTGGGCTTCCCGGGTCAGAGGCTGGGCAGCTGGCCGCTACGCCGGCCCAGGGCGGTGTTCACCTGGGCCTTTTCTCACGAGACAGACAGGAACTTCAGCCTTGTTTAAGGCAGGGTCATTGGGGGGGTTTTCTTATGACCTGAAAACGAACTTGGGGCCGGGCGAGGTGGCTCACGCCTGTCATCCCAGCACTCTGGGAGGCCGAGGAGGGCGGATTGCTCGAGGTCAGGAGTTTGAGACCAGCCTGAGCAAGAGCAAGACCCCATCTCTACTATAAGTAGAAAGAAATTAACTGGCCAACTAAAAATATATAGAAAAAAATTAGCCAGGCACGGTGGCGCATGCCTGTAATCCCAGCTACTCGGGAGGCTGAGGCAGGAGGATTGCTTGAGCCCAGGAGTTTGAGGTTGCTGTGAGCGAGGCTGACGCCACGGCACTCACTCTAGCCCGGGCAACACAGTGAGACTCTGCCTCAAAAAAAAAAAAAAAGTATTGTTTTAGTCCTAATAATTTGTTAAGTTGCTATGATTTCAGATCTGTCATTTTTTTCAAATAAAACTATATTAATTCATTTAAGAAGTATTTATCGAGGCCAAGTGCAGTAGCTCACGCCTGTCATCCCAGCTCTCTGGGAGGCCGAGGCGGGAGGATCGCTCGAGGTCAGGAGTTCGAAACCAGCCTGAGCAAGAGCGAGACCCCGTCTCTACTATAAATAGAAAGAAATTAATTGGCCAACTAAAAATATACAGAAAATCTTAGCCGGGCGTGGTGGTGCATGCCTGTAGCCCCAGCTACTCAGGAGGCTGAGGCAGGAGGATCGCTTGAGCCCAGGAGTCTGAGGTTGCTGTGAGCGAGGCTGACGTCACGGCACTCACTCTAGCCCGGGCAACAGAGTGAGACTGTCTCAAAAAAAAAAAAACAACAAAAACCCCAAAAAAGCCACATTGGTTCCCCTTTCCTGCCTTACAAAGAGAAAGACAGACAGACAGCCCGTTGCCACAGCAACGGATGCACTCTGGGCACCAGCCCCCGCGGTCAAGGCGGGGAGGACTGCAGCCAGAGCCCTCCCCATCTCACCGCGGCCACCTGTGCAAGTCGGCCACCTGTGCAAGCCCGACGCGGACGGACTGGTAAAGGGAGGGCGCCCCCGTGTGGCGGACGGCGGGACGGCGGCTTCCCCGGCGCAGGTGGCGCGCAGGGGCCCCGCGGGGAAGGCTGAGCCCCCGCAGGTGGGTGGGGAAGGCTCACCTACCTCTGCTGCTCCGGCTTGATGTCGAAGAGCCGCAGCTCCCTCCTCTGCCTGGCGGAGAGGCCCTTGGCTTTCTTTCTCCGGTCCCTTCGCTTGGGGCGGGCGAAGTACTCGAGCACGACGGCCTTGCGCTGCAGCTGGTCCTCGCGCGCCTGCTGGCTCATGCGGGGCGTGCAGCGCTTCAGGAAGGCCCTCACGAAGGCCTCGCACCGCTGGGCTCCCGAGTGCTGCGGGGGGCAGGGGCGGGGGGCAGGGGTGGGGTCCCAGCACGGCCACCTGCCGCTCCCCCTGGAGCCATGGCAACAGCCTGGGCTGACCCCACCTGCCGGGTTTCCCCCAAAATAAGACCTACCCATAAAAAACAAGGAGCCCTAGCAGGATTCCTAGGCATGTGCGCAATAGAAGCCCCGGGGTTTAGGAGAGGGATGATGATGTTCCAGAAGAAGACAACTTAACTATATTTGTTTTTTCTTTATTTTTTTTTAATTTATTTTTCTTATTTTTTTTTTAATTTTTAATTTTTTAGTTGGCCAATTAATTTCTTTCTATTTTTAGTAGAGGCCAGGGTCTTGCTCTTGCTCAGGCTGGTTGCGAACTCCTGACCTTGAGTGATCCGCCCGCCTCGGCTTCCCAGAGTGCTAAGATGACAGGCGTGAGCCACCGCGCCCGGCCATTCTTAACTATATTTGAATAAACACAGATGGTTGTACCGTACTTAAAAAAAAAAACACATCCCCTGAAAATAAGCCCTAGGGTGTCTTCTTGAGGAAAAATAAATATAAGACCCTGTCTTATTCTCGGGGAAACACAGTATCTGCCCGCTGAGGCTCAAACACATTCTCACATGCCACGTGTGGCACTCTTGCGACTGTTGGGACATTCACGTGCCAGCGTGTGACAGTCTGTCACACACGACGGCCACATCAAACACTGGCCCCCTGTCCTGCTTCTCTGAGGTTATTCTGATGAGGATCAAAAAGCCTTTACGGCCGGGCGCGGTGGCTCACGCCTGTCATCCTAGCACTCTGGGAGGCCGAGGTGGGTGGATGGCTCGAGGTCAGGAGTTCGAGACCAGCCTGAGCAAGAACGAGACCCCGTCTCTACCATAAATAGAAAGAAATTAATTGGCCAACTGATATATATATATAGAAAAAATCAGCCGGGCATGGTGGCGCACGCCTGTAGTCCCAGCTACCTGGGAGGCTGAGGCAGGAGGATCGCTTGAGCCCAGGAGTCTGAGGTTGCTGTGAGCGAGGCTGACGCCACGGCACTCTAGCCTGGGCAACAGAGTAAGACTGTCTCAAAAAAAGACCATCTCAGGTCCAGCTCCCACCCTCTGCAACGTAAAGCAGCAGCGTCAAGTAACCGTGAATGAGCACAGGCTCTTGTGGGTCGTAACTGTCATAATTGTGTGTAATTCTGGAAAAAACTGCAGGCATCACTGCCTGTCAAGCTGGAGTTCCAATGGCCTATTCCTCTCCATTTGGCAGTGGCACCCTGCCCTCTCCTCTCCCACAGCCTGGGAATCACTCCCGAGCTGACGTCCTGCCTCTTGGCCATTTCCGGGGCCCTTTATGCAGTAACTGGAGTATAAATACTAAGACTGAAGTTAACTGACATATCGGTGCTAATCTGTCAAGAGTAACCAAGCCCCCCCATTCCCTGGGAGCGAAGCAGAAATGAAAACACGATACACATAATCTTCGAGGTAGACAGACCACAGTAAGGACGGCAGGAACTATGTCTGCTTCAGCTTTGCACCTTTAGATGCTAACTAAAAATAAATTCATCATCATCATTAGTACTACAAGAGGACAGTGATTTGACTCTTTAAAAACATATCTAAGTTGCCCCTTAAATATGTAAGTGGTCCCCCTCTTTCATGGGGAAGTAAATTAAAGGTAAACCGGTCTTTCGAAATCTTGATTTCAAGGGAATGCTCTTGTTATGAGCCACAAATGCAGCTTTTGCCAAACTGACAAAATGTGTTGAAGCATCCAGATATAATCTGTAAGTTCCACGTATGACATTCAACTTGCATGCCATTCAACTTGCATGCCTTCTTCAGAAATGAAGAGGACACAGTGACAAGGTCAAATGCTGGTGCTCACCAGGTGGGCATGGCTTGACGTCCCCTACATAGCGGGAGACGACATGAACAAGTCTTAGTTTACGAAACTTGACTTTGAGACAACGGGAAAGGAGGCTGGTATGTTAGGAATAACAGAGTAACAGACCCTGATCGAGCCTAAGATGTCTACTGGAAAAATGAGGAGTACGTCGTGGATGAGGACATCTAAACCAGAACTCGAGGCTTAGAAGCCACCAAGAGCCATCTTTGCCGTCACCTCTGTTGCTCCCAGACCAAGAACTGTACCTGAACACCGACCTCCTTTGCCTCTTTCTGAGAAAAGGCATGGTAGACCACACCTGGGGGATCTAAAAAGAAAAAAAAAAAAAAAAGGAGACACGATCAATTCTTATTGGGTATGGCTACAAGACCCAAGAGTTTTCTAACTACAAAAAACAACTATGCTTATTCAGAGATAGGAGAAGATGGGGTTGGTACAAAGAGCAAAGCTTCAAAACCTTCCTGGTTGCCTCTTTTTTTTTTTTTTTTTTTTTGAGACAGAGTCTCACTTTGTTTCCCAGACTAGAGTGAGTGCTGTGGCATCAGCCTAGCTCACAGCAACCTCAAACTCCTGGGCTCAAGCGACCCTCCTGCCTCAGCCTCCCGAGTAGCTGGGACTATAGGCATGCACCACCATGCCTGGCTAATTTTTTCTCTCTCTATATATATTAGTTGGCCAATTGATTTCTTTCTATTTTTATAGTAGAGACGGGGTCTCGCTCTTGCTCAGGCTGGTTTTGAACTCCTGACCTTGAGCAATCCGCCTGCCTCGGCCTCCCAGAGTGCTAGGATTACAGGCGTGAGCCACCCTGCCCGGCCCCGGTTGCCTCTTATCTTGCCCTCTGGCCACATCGACCCTAGAAGTTCTAAGGGTACGGTTAAAAAGAGTGCTTCTCAGAATTCAGTGTGTGTAAAAAACTCTGGGATCTTATTAGAATGTAGTTTCTTGTTCCTCACTCCCAGATCCTGCATTTCTAACAAGTTCTCAAGTGCTGTGGCAGGTTAGTGGATCGTATTTTGGGTTGCACTGGTTTAAAGTACCACACGTTTAGAAGTTCGAGCAGTCGTTCACTAAGTCTAACGAAGTAACTCATTTAACAGTTATATGATACAGCTGTCCAGGATGCAGGTGGATGGACATAAAATTTTGCTGTTTGTAAGATGTTCAAGAAAGGGCTTTTCACATTTTAATCTATGAAATTGGAATGTATCATATAATTGATGGTGTCCTGAACTGATAAAATACGATAGGTCTTCAGACTCAAAATACATATTGATAGATGTGGTTTCAACCTCTAAAACGATTCCACACTCCTGTTTCTTACTTAGTCTGAATAAGAAAACTGTGGCATTGGAGACAGAGGACAGGTGTGAAAGGAGTAAGAATGGGACAAGGGCCTGGTGTAAGGGCCAAATGACTCCAAAATTCGATTCGCACTACACTGTAAATTTCATCCCGGCTCTCTTGCGATTCCCTGAGCATGCTTGAGCAGCAAACCAAGCTGGTTTCGAGTTTTATATAGAGTCTAGTTCTCCCTCAAATGGAAGATGGGGATGATAATCTATTTGCAGAGAGCAAGTTGAAGGGCCTGAAACCCCAGGAATGACTTCGCTTCACCTGTTGCAGGTGCTCAGCATCAAGTCTTTCTGCAACAATACACATCTAGCAGTTATTTGAAGACTCATTACTTGCCACACACGCGATTAAAGGCTACACATAATTTAACTTAAGTGTAATTAAGTGCAATTTAATTACACTTATGCACATGAGAAATTGAAACTCAGATATGCTGAGACCCTAATCTTTTTTTTTGAGGCAGAGTCTTGCTCTGTTGCCCGGGTTAGGGTGCCATGGCCTCAGCCTAGCTCACAGCAACCCCAAACTCCTGGGCTCAAACGATTCTTCTGCCTCACCCTCCTGAGTTGCTGGGATTACAGGCATTCACCACCCGTACCCGGATAATTTTTTCTATATATTTTTAGTTGTCCAGCTAATTTCTTTCTATTTTTAGTAGAGACGGAGGTCTCGCTCTTGCTCAGGCTGATCTGGAACTCCTGACCTCGAGCGATCCTCCCGCCTCGGCCTCCCAGAGTGCTGGGATGACAGGCGTGAGCCACTGCGCCAGGCCGAGACGCTGATCTTGATCATACAGGTAGGCAATGGCAGAGGTGAAAAGCCAAAATCCTGACCAAAGGCCCGGTTTTAACAGTGTCTACACTCCCCTGCCCTGTTGCTGGCTCCCCTGCTTGGGAGCCCCATCTCTTCTCCGCGCCAAGACCCAAAGCTCTGGGTTCGAGAACGCGGTTCACAACAATCCCTGCTCGTTCTGCAGCAGCTCCCAGCGTTTCACATCACACAGGGGTGGAAGACCAGGTAGAAAAGGGGCAGGGCCTCGACCGCCGGGCCAAGGCCGTGGGCCCTGCTCTAGCACCGCTCACACCTGAGCAGCCCGGGGAGAACCTGGCTGCTTCCAGCCCTCCCATCAGCACCTAGCTCAGCGACTGCCGTGCACTCGGGCCCTCAGTTTCTCTTGGGTCAGGTGCGGCAATCCCCGCAGCGACAGGCAGCCCGCACCCATTCCCCTCTCCCCCATCACCAGCACCACTTCCCCGACCCGTAACATCCCCGCATGGCCCCGCTTACTCTTCATTTTCGGGCCGCTTCCGGGGCGCTCTGATGACGTATCCTTCAGTTACCGCGCGCTCCTTCCCTTTCTCCACTTAGTTCAGCCGCGCGGCGGGCGCCGGAAGCGCTCGGAACTCGGAGGCGGCGCGGCTTGTGACGTCACGCCCGTGCGCCGGCGCACGGGTGGGCGCGACGGCGTCCTCGTTGCTTGGGGCCTTTCGAGCTCGTGTCCTTTGTACCCTGAGCTGTAGCCTTGGCGACCCCGTCAGGACCCGGAACGGGGATATTTCCTCGTGGAGGAGCCGCGGGACCTCCAAGGCGGGGTGCGGCCCTCGCGGAAGACGGAGCAGCCGCCCGAAATACTCACTGCAGCGTCGCCGCCATGGCTGGATCTTCCCAGGGCCCCGGACGCTCTTGTTCCCGTCCCCCTCGGGCCGCGTTTTCCTCTCGCTCTCTCCCTCGTTTCCCTCTCCCTCGGCCTGGCTTGGGGCCTCTGGAATACGGGGCTCCATCCCCGTCCGTGCTGAGCTTTGAGAGCCCCCCTCTGACGGACCAGGGCGCATGGGTGGGCGCCGGGACCCGTGGACCCGGAGCGCAGCTGCTGGGGTGACCTGCCGCTGGCCCGGAGGTTCCTGGTTCCTCCTTTCTTCCTCTTTTCTGTTGAGTCCTCATCCCCCAGACTCCCGTTCCCCTGGTGGTCTCTGGGAGCCCCCTGCAGCCCTATTCCCCTCAACCAAAGCACCCTTGCTCCCTCCGGCTGGAAACGGTCCATCTCGACCAGGGACTTGTCCCATCCCGAGCAGACCTAGTGGCTCCGAGGCTCTCCCTGGCAGAGGACCATTGAGTGGTGGGGGTGTCGGCTCTGCAAACGGGCGCAGGGGTTGGGAGGCTCGCAAGTCTCTTTTTCTCCTCCCTCTTTCTCTCTCTCTTCTTTTTTTGGGACAGAGTCTCACTCTGTTGCCAGGGCTTGAGTGCCGGGGCATCAGCCTAGCTCACAGCAACCTCAGACTCCTGGGCTCAAGTGACCCTGCTGCCTCAGCCTCCCGAGTAGCTGGGACTACATGCATGCGCCACTGTGCCCGGCTAATTTTTTTTCTATATATTTTTAGTTGGCCAATTCATTTCTTTGTATTTTTAGTAGAGACGGGGGTCTCCGCTCTTGCTCAGGCTGGTTTCGAACTCCTGACCTTGAGCGATCCTCCCACCCTGGCCTCCCAGAGTGCTGGGATGAGAGGCCTGTGAGCCACCGTGCCCGGCCCCTCTTTCTCTCTCTCTTTTTTTTTTTTCCTTCTCCTAATCTTTCCATGTGGACCGGCCCCTCTTTCTCTTTCCACTCTTCTTTCTCACATTTCCCTCTTAGGAGTCACTTTCCCTTTCAATCTGGCTCCTTGTCTGAGATCCGCCCAAAATTTCCTACTCTCCTGTGTCTTCTTCCTAGAACAAAAGGGAAAGGTTTTTCCCCTTTACTTCCCTTTTAATCGCACCCTGTTGTCCAACCAGAATCAAGCATTCTTCGTTTTTTTCTAGTCCGGGGAATTCCTCCCAGACAGAACACCGGGTGTGTTTTCCTTTTCTCAAGGCTCTCCCCAAGCTCTTTACTTCATTACACTTGAACTCCTCACCAGAATACCAGTGGCTCACGCCCTCTTCATTTCACCCAGCTATCCAAGAGCTTCCCTTCCACATGCTTTTCCATAGCCCTGTTCCTTCCACCCCTTCTCCTCCTAATTTGGGCCCTTCTGGCCTGGGCAAAGGTAGAATTATTGCTGTTGTCTGACAGCTCGATCCTTCAGCTTTTGCTTTCTCCTCCTTCTGACACCCTGGGCTCCAAACAGGGCAAAAGCAAATCTAAGCAGTGGGGACCTTGTTTCTCGAGGGCGGAAGGTTTTAGCTTGATATCTGCCTCCCAGCCAGGCAGGTGCAAGTCAGGTGCAAGTCAGGTGCACTCTCGTAACTACAGACATGGAGCCTGTCCCTTACCTTGCAGTCACACATAAGGAGCCCACCCCCTACCAGCTTGTGCACCACTGCTTCTGTTGTTTCTGTTTTCCCCTTAGGCCCCCAGGGACCAAGATTCCGTCACCCAAAGGAACCCTGGGCTGACTGCTGGTCCCAAGGAGTCTCAGATTACGTAGAGGTTCCTTTACAGAGGTTTTGCCCTACTGTGGGACTCCCAACCGAGGGTCATAGAAGGGGCAGAGTTAGACATGGGCCACACTCCCAGTTAGCATTCTCTCTCAGGCAATTTAAGCTGGATAACCTAAAGAAAAAGCAGCTGGTCTTATTTTGTAATAACTTCTTGGCCTCAGTATGCACTGGGAGACCAAGAGCAGTGGCCATTAAGTGGGTCTCTTAATACTGTTTTATAGCTAGACTTGTTTTGCAAACAGTCACAGAAATGGGGAGAAATCCTCTACGTGCAAGCTTTTATGAAATCGTATCTAGATCCTGAATGACGGGACTCGTTGCGTACGTGTGGTATTTACCACGCCCAGATCATCTCCCGAGGCTGAAGAGCCAGAGCCAGATCTGCTCACTGATCCACTTTTCCAGCTGCCTCCCCAATCTCCCTGGACCCGAGTCTGGTCTGCGGGAGCCTGTTAACCCTCCTTCAGCCTCCAAGCCAACCATACCTGGATCAGGTCCCCAAAGAGCCTTTCAGGCCAGAGCCCACAAGGCTGCAGCCCCCACCGCTACTCCCAGTGGGGTTTCAGAGTGGCACCTGCCTTTACCTCCCCACTGGCCCTGGGGTCCTTATTGCCTAAGGGAGACAGCCAGTGGTCAGCAAGTGATGTGGGTTCGTGCCCACTTCTCCATGGCAGATCTGAAAGCTCTGGCAGGTTCTCAGAGGGCCCTGATAAATTTAGGAAATAATTTGTAAAGCAGAGTCTGAACTTTACCTTAACCTGGCAAGCCGTGATGGTGATTTTAGCCAGTTGTTGCACCCCAGATGAAAAAGCTGCTTTGTACAGGCAGATACCCCACATTCTGTTTATCGGGGGAGGCAATCCCAGAGCCGGACCCCCTGGTGGGGGTTCTTGGAGGTGAGATAGGCAAACATAAGATAGTCACTTTATCACCTGCACAGTTGAAGGAAGGAGGAAATGCATGAGGAAGCCTGTCAATTATGACAAGGCTAGGAAAGTCACCCAGATCAGGAAGGGAAAAAAAAACAAAACAGCAGTCTTCTTCCACCATGTTACTGAAACCAGAAATTATACCAATGTTGACCCAGAATTGTCAGAAGGAAAGGCCTTGCTACTATGCATTTTATCATCACTCCAGTCTGTTCTGGAGAAGAAAGCTACAAAAGTTAGAGGCAGGACCTGAAACCCTCACTGTCCACATTGCTAGAGGAGGCTTTTAAGGTTTTCAGAAACAGGGACAGGAAGAGAAAGATGACCAGCTAGTAGTTAAGAAAATGCAGCTCTTGGCTGCCTTGATTAACCCGCCACCTTGTGGCAACCCAAAGAGGCAGAGAGGTCCGGCTGGGACGAGAGATGTCTAGCCATCGTGGGACCCAACCAAATGCACTTATTGCCGGAAGGAAGGATGAGCATTGGAAAAGGGACTGTCCCAATCGCCCCAAAATGGGGAGATGAGCCGATTTCCCAGCCAGAAACCCCCTTCTTGTCCAATCTCTCTGAAGGGAGAGCTGGTGCCTCTGAATGACAGGATCCCAGAGCCTGCCCGGCTCTGACTTCCACCATCCTCATTCCTTGCGGGTCCTCAGGAGCTACGAGCTGTGGAAGGAATGGAGGACACAGCTGTAGCACACACCGGGAAGCCCATTGGTCCTTCCTTTTGGAGCCTGAAAGGCTGTAAGGGACGTCCTTGTACCTTTCCCAGCAGGAGCCAAGACGAGGGCTGTAGTTGGGTGATGGGACCCTGTGAGGGGACAGACAGCTGGAGGTGCCCAGGAAGTGCATCCTTCAGCCTTTTGACAAAGGTTGAGGCTGGGCACGGTGGCTCACACCTGTCATCCTAACACTCTGGGAGGCCGAGGCGGCGGGATGATCGCTCAAGGTCAAGAGTTCGAGACCAGCCTGAGCAAGAGTGAGACCCCCATCTCTACTAAAAATAGAAAGAAATTGAGGCTGGGCGTGGTGGCTCATGCCTGTAATCCTAGCTCTCTGGGAGGCCGAGGTGGGTGGATCGTTTCAGTTCAGGGGTTCGAAACCAACCTGAGCAAGAGCAAGACCCCGTCTCTACTATAAACAGAAAGAAATTAATTGGCCAACTAATACATATAAAAACAATTAGCCGGGCGTGGTGGCCCATGCCTGTAGTCCCAGCTACTCGGGAGGCTGAGGCAGGAGGATCGCTTGAGCCCAGGAGTTTGAGGTTGCTGTGAGCTAGGCTGACACCACTCGGTGGCACTTTAGCCCGGGTGACAGAGTGAGACTCTGTCTCAGAATAAAAAAAAAAAAAAAAGAAAGACAAAGGTCGAGCCAGCTATGAAAGCCATTTTCCTATTAAGGAATATTTTCCTATTAACGAGGTTGCCTCAGTGCCTGAAGAAGAGCTCGCTTTAATGTTAATTTGGCCATTTGGACCGTGACAGGTCCGGGAGGGCTTACCACGTTAGACATAAAGGCTGCCCCGTGTGCGGCAGGGCCCACGCCCGTCGCTGGGTGGCAGGCTGACACAGGAAACGCCACGGCGGCTGGCCGGCGGCTTCTTCCCAAGCCCGGAGTCACTTCCCCTCCACGCCTGTCAGAAACCCAGTTTATCAGCCACTTCAAAGGATCACAGCCCTTGTGCCCAGAGACTGCGCACATCCGGGAGCCGCGTTTATTTCTCTGCAAGCAATGCAACTGAATTTTGATCAACAGTCCAGAGCAGGCAGCACGGAGTCCAGCGATTTAAATAAGAGAGGTTAGAAGGAGAGAAATTACAAGCCCCTGGGGAAGAGGCGTGACTGCCGGTGACATCCAGAAATTGGGGGCAGGTGCCCAGGTGGAGGGAGGGCGGCCAGGAGCGACCCCCGACGGCAGGGTTCAAGGGTTGCCAGGACGAAGGCCAGGGGTCGATTGGCACTGATTTCCACTCCAGTCTGGTGGGTTTTTTTTTTTGTTTTGTTTTTGTTTTTGGAGGTGACCTTTCTCCCCTTTTCCTATGAAACGATTTTCCGCCCAGTGACCTCCTTACTGGGATGGGAAGAGACACGCACACGCCGCAGAGTAAATAACGCCGCCTTGGGCAGTGATGTATGGGCATGAGCTCATGAATTCCACGTGACAGGCGCCCTCTTCCGCGTGGAGTTGGGAACGGAGACAGAGACAGGGAGCTGGAGTTACTTTAGCAAAATTGCTGCCAGTTAAGCTTTATTTGTTTCTGGGCGGTGGTGGCTAGCTGGTGACATTTATTGGTGATATCTGGGTTGAGTAAGAGCCACTTGACCGCAATACGCCCTCCTCCTCGTCAAGGGCAACAAGTGCTGGTGGAGCAGAGGCCGGAGGCGGAGGGAGGGGACGGCGGGAATGGTGAGGCCCTGCCTGGAGGGGTTAAGCCCTCACTCTCAGGGCACAGTGCCCGAAATTCCCGCATCGGAGGGGCACTCTTCCAGGTGGAGCTTTGCTGTTTCCGGGGTGTTTTATTTCGAAATGCAGACACTTCCAGCGAGGGTAATAAATAAGCCCAGCGGTGTGACAGGTGCCCCCTTGCAGGGCAGCAGAGCTGTGACTGATGGGGGGAGGGGAGTCAAGCAGGAGGAGCTCTGGGAGGAGAGAAAAAGCGGAGAGACAGGACTGAGGACACACCTGGGTGATTTCACCCTTTTGCCTGCAGGCGGGAAACCTGGAGTTGGAATTCCACCTGCCCTGGGGCAGAGTCCCAGAGAGTTTGACTTATCTCGGTTGAATGCAATGGATGGGGTGAAGTGAATTCTTGTTTTTTGTTATTTTTTGAGACAGAGTCTCACTCTGTTGCCCTGGCTAGAGTGAGTGCCGTGGCGTCAGCCTCGCTCACAGTGAGCTCCAACTCCTGGGCTCAAGCGATCCTCCTGCCTCAGCCTCCCGGGTAGCTGGGACTACAGGCATGCACCATCATGCCCGGCTAATGTTTTCTTTTCCTCTATATATTAGTCGGCCAATTAATTTCTTTCTATTTATAGTAGAGACGGGGTCTCGCTCTTGCTCAGGCTGGTTTCGAACTCCTGACCTCGAGCAATCCGCCTGCCTTGGCCTCCCAGAGAGGTAGGATTACAGGCGTGAGCCACCGTGCCGGCCCAGCTAATGTTTTTAATATATTTTTATTTGGCCAATTAACTTCTTTCTATTTTTAGTAGAGACGGGTTCTCGCTCTTGCTCAGGCTGGTTTCGAACTCCTGACCTTGAGTGATCCTCCTGCCTCGGCCTCCCAGAGTGCTAGGACTATAGGCGTGAGCCACCGCGCCCGGCCTTGAAGTGAATTCTATTTTCTTATTATTCCCTGGTCTGCCTCCCACAGAGGATCCCAACAAACCGGGGCACAGAGATGCCCAGTACTAGACAGCAGGTGTGGGGAACTGGCCACTTCCACAAGGTGGGCCACTTTGCCTTCTCTGGCTGTGGCAGGCACCAGGTTCTGTCTGTCCTAGGCCTGGTGGCTTTGCTTTGGGAGGTGCCTGGTTGCTTTGGGAGGTTCCTGGTTGCTTTGGGAGGTGAGGGCCTTCCTCTCCCTCCCCCTCCTGGAGACCCATGTGCTTCCCCCGGGAAGCCTAGAGCAGGAGTTTTTCATTGTGCCTGGAAGGTCGTTGCAGAATCCCAGCACAGGGTCAGCCCTGGGGTGCACGAGAACCTCGCCAGGAGAAACACGAACTCACTCTGATGCCAGGGTCCTTTTTTTTTTTTAAATTTTCTTCATTAGGTAATCGACCAGCAACATTGATGCGAAAAAAATTATGCCTTGTTGACCATATTCTTGGATGAAGACCAACGATGTTAATTTTCAGTACATCCGTTCTCTCTCGGGGCACTAATTGGAGGGATAAGGCTCTGAGATGTGCCGTGGGGTGGGGGTGGGGGGACCCGGGAAACCACACTCTTAGAGAGGGGGCCGGGAGAGGTGATTTTGCCAACATATTCAATAAAGCGGGAAATTGCACCTGGCCAGAGGGCCCCTGAAGATAGAGATTTAAGGTGCCCATCCTCTGGTACTAACGCCATTCGATGCTCCCTGGGCTGTTAATGAGAAGGAAAAAACCACATGGCAGAGATTGGAGCAGCCTCTGCTCTTTGTGCTCCAGAGAGAAGCCTCCTCCTCCTTCCCACCAGGTACAGACGTAGTTTTCTGTTCCTAAAACCCTGCATTCGTATTCACCGCGAGAGAAAGTGAGTTGAAAGGTGACAATTGATTGCATCAAATATATACATAGAGCCAGGGGGCGGTGGCTCACGCCTGTCATCCCAGCACTCTGGGGAGGCTGAGGGCGGGGAGGATCGCTTGCGCTCAGGGAGTTGGAAAACCCAGCCTGAGCAAGACCCCCATCCCTACTGAGTGAGACCCCCATCCCTACTAAAAACAGAAACAAATTAATTGGCCTACCAAAAATATATACAGAAAAGAATGAGCCGGGCGATGGTGGGTACATGCCTATTAGTCCCAGGCTACTCGGGAGGGCTGAGGCAGGAGATCGCTTGAGCCCAGGAGGACTGGAGGGTTGCTGTGAGCGGGAGGCTGACGCCGAGGGCACTCACTCTAGCTGGGCAACAGAGCGAGGGACTCTGTCTCAAAAAAAAAAAAAAAAAAAAAAAGACCCGGTTCTCAGTTCTCCGGGACCATTGACGGTCGGTGACACCCTACCCAGTCCTTGGCACATTCGGAATGGAGCATAGCTGATCTCTCCGCGAGAATGCCTAATGCAAGCCTCTCGGGGACAGGGGTCTGCGTTGGTCGCCTCCGCAGAGTGGCAGGCAGGTCGTGGGCATGCGATGAGCAGACAGTCCGAAGCCCGTGACTCAGCAGGGACGGGGCACGGGCCACGCAGCTGCTTGTGCTTGGTCTGTGCTGCAGTGAGCTCCCTCCTGGGATATCAGAGCTGCCTGCTGGACCCAATCTCCTGCAATCCATTGCATCGACCCGTTGAACTGCCTTTGCCAAGGAGTCGCAGATTTCTCCCCAAGGAGCAGCCGCCCGAACTACAGCAAACTAGTTGAGATCTGGGTTGATAACGGTTTCCGTTCATTGGAAGAGCGAGGTCTGCTTGCTTCTTGAGTGAGAGGAAAGATTTCTGGGAAACGTGAATCGCACGGGGTTACGAGTGCTCCCAGAGTTCCTACCGTACTGGAGGAAATTCAAGGCTGAGTAATAGGGGTGTTGTTTTTTTTTTTTTTTTTGAGACAGGGTCTCGCCTTGTGTTGCCCAGGCAGAGGAGGATGCCAGTGGCAGTCCTAGCTCACAGAACCTCAGACTCCTGGGGGCTCCAGCGATCCTCCTTGCCTGGAGTCCCGAGTAGCTGGGGACCATGGGCATGCCGCCCCACCATGCCCGGCTAATTGTTTCTATATATATTAGTTTGATCAATTAATGTTCTTGTCTGATTTTATTAGGCAGAGACGGGTCGGGCGCTTGGCTCAGGCTGGTTTCGAAGAACTCCTGACCTCGAGCGATTCTGGCCCGCCTCGCCTCCCAGAGAGCCAGATTATAGGCGGTGAGCGCCACGGCCCGGCCCGTAAATGGAGGTTTGTTGAGCGTGTACAATGAGTGGGGGAGTTAAGGACATGGGCACTTACTTGGAGGGATTGATTGCAACCTGGTCTCTGTCGCG
>NC_033681.1:29722552-29732681 GCF_000165445.2 Microcebus murinus
GGGTCTCGCTCTTTGCTCAGGCTGCGTTTTGAACTCCTGACCTCCAGCGATCCTCGCCTGCCTCGGCGTCCTCCCAGAGTGCTGGGATGACAGGGGTAGAGCCCTCCCGAGCCGGCCGTGCTGTCTTCCAGAGAAGCCCCGGTCCGTCCTGTCCTGGTCTCAACTTGGTTGCAGCCCCCCCCGCCGCAGCTGCAGCAGTGGCAGGTGGCGTCGGAGGACCTCAGAGCTCAGGATTGAGCGTCATGTTCTCCTGGAGGGGTGTCAGGGCCCTTGCAGGTCTGGGCAGCCCGGAGTCGTCAGTGCAGTGCCACTGCTATAGTTGTGATGAGGACACACCTGGGCAGATGCACAGGTACGGGGCAGAGGACGCACCTGGGCAGATGCACAGGTACGGGGGAGAGGACACACCTGGGCAGATGCACAGGTACGGGGCAGAGGACGCGCCTGGGCTGAAGCACAGGTACGGGGGAGAGGACACACCTGGGCAGATGCACAGGTACGGGGCAGAGGACGCGCCTGGGCAGATGCACAGGTACGGGGGAGAGGACACACCTGGGCAGATGCACAGGTACGGGGCAGAGGACGCGCCTGGGCAGATGCACAGGTACGGGGGAGAGGACGCACCTGGGCAGATGCACAGGTACGGGGCAGAGGACAACCTGGGCAGATGCACAGGTACGGGGCAGAGGACACGCCTGGGCAGATGCACAGGTACGGGGGAGAGGACGTGCCTGGGCAGGTGCACAGGTACGGGGCAGAGGACACACCTGGGCAGATGCACAGGTACGGACTCCCACCTGGCCCGAGCAGCCCAGGCCCCCGGCCATCTGGGCCCCGCTGCCCGCCATGCTGCCGCCGGGGCTGGTGGGGCTCCCTGGCGCTGCTGGACCTTCGCGCTGCCCGGCGCGCCCTGTTGCCCTCCTGTGATGGAGCGGCAGCTGCCAGCCCCGCTCGGCCTGTGAAATGTCAGCGGTTTCATGTCAATCCTGGAGGTTTTATTGCCTTTCCCCCCCGTTTTCCGGTGGGATCTCGATCCAATCAAGGCCGACACGGAGTGACGGCAGATTTGTGTTCCTGTCCGAAGTTGGGGAAAGGTCACCAAGCGCGGGGAGCGAGGGGGGGGGGCGGGGGTGACACGGTCCCGCGCCCCGTGGGGCCTCAGGCCGCGCCAAGGCGCCTGGAGTTTAAACTCAGCAAGTGCCGGCCACAAAAGGAACTGGTTTTGTTTGCAAAACGTCTATCATGCTTCAGACCTAACTTAATTTTTTTGCAGTAATGTTTAAAAATGTCATTTTTCCCTTTCTTTTTGTTTTGAGGCAGAGTCTCGCTTTGTCGCCCAGGCTAGAGTGAGTGCCGTGGCGTCAGCCTGGCTCACAGCAACCTCAAACTCCTGGGCTCAAGCGATCCTCCTGCCTCAGCCTCCCGAGTAGCTGGGACTACAGGCATGCGCCACCGTGCCTGGCTAATTATTTCCATATATTTTTAGTTGGCCAATTAATTTCTTTGTATTTATAGTAGAGACGGGGTCTTGCTCTTGCTCAGGTTGGTTTCGAACTCCTGTCCTTGAGCAATCCTCCCGCCATCGGCCTCCCAGAGTGCTAGGATGACAGGCGTGAGCCACCTCGCCCGGCCTATTTTTCCCTTTCTAAAAAAAAAAAGGTTCTCTGCTTGCGGAGAGCTCCGGAGAGGGCCGCGCTGGCCCGTGCCCCTGTTCTCCCTCTGGCCGGCTTCCTGGGCTCGCCGGGAGAGCCCCAGGCTGTCTGGCTCCTTCTGGGACTGGGGGCCGCGGGCAAGGGGGGAGACCCAGTGCGGGGATTTTTGTAGAGGTTTGAGCTGGTGCCGTGCCGCTGCAGAGAGGTGATATCCACACTGAACCCTGCTTGGTGAGGCTCTGGGGGCCAGCTGGCTCGGGGAGGGGGCCGTGGGAGGCAGACAAAGAGGACCCTGGTGGCTGCAGGCTGTCCGCCTTGCTCTGGAGGGGTGGCCCACCATGGGCAGGTGGCCGCAGGGGCAGAGACGCAGCGTGGCTTCCGGGGCCTTCCCGGCCGGGTTGGGCAGCGGGAGGCTGCGGGGAGGGAGGGTGGTAACCGGGCTGGGGGTGTCTTGCGGTCAGACGGAGAGGCAGAGGGCACCTGCGGGGCATCTGGAGGGGGGACAGAGGATCGCAGTTTCCCCCACACCTGCCTCCCTGTCCCTGGGCCACACCTGGGCTGGCCCCGAGCACCGCCCGTCCCACTCTGCGTGTTCTCGCTCCTGTCTCCCAGCCTGTCCCTGTGGGGACGAGCCGGTGCGGGCAGCATTCTCCAAAGGGACCCCCGACCTTCCACCCCTGACCCTTTCCTCCAGGGACTAGGGTGCTAGGGGTGTGCCCTCAGGACACGGGTGGTGGCAGGTGCACAGCGTGTGTGCAGTGACTTGTGTGTGTATACACGCATGTGCAGACAGTACAGCCGTGTGCAGATAAGGTGCCTAGTGGGTGTGGGGATGTGGGCCCTCTGTGCATGCATGCATGTGTGCATACGTGTTTGTATTTGTTGTGCATATGTGTGCATGTGTGTGCATACATGTGTGTAAACAGTACAGCCGTGTGCAGATAGGGCGCCTAGTGGGTGTGGGGAGAGGGTGCCTCTGTGCATGCATGCATGTGCGCATACGTGTGCACACGTTATGTATATGTGTGCACATGTGTGCATACATGTGTGCAAACAGTACAGCCGTGTACAGATAGGGTGCCTAGTGGGTGCGGGGAGAGGGTGCCTCTGTGTATGTGTGTACATGTGTGTATACATGCGTGTGTGCATACATGTGTGCAAACAGTACAGCCGTGTGCAGATAGGGTACCTAGTGGGTGCGGGGAGAGGGTGCCTCTGTGCATGTGTGTACATGCGTGTATACATGTGTGTGTGCATACATGCGTGCAGGCGTGTGCGCACAAGTAACATTTGCTGGCAGAGACAATGAGTGACAGCTGGCGTGAGCAGACAGCACAGGTGCATGTAACGACGTGCATATGCCCAGACGGCGTGCGTGCAGATGGCGTGTGTGTGTGTGCAGAGCATGCATATGTGTGCGGGCTGCGTGTGTGCACACAAAGGCGGGGAGGCAAGTTGGAGCCCGGCGCTGGCCTCTCCCTTGGGGCAGAACAGGAAACTGAGGACTCTGCTCTTGAAATTGGCCGTCTCCTCCCCCTCCTCCCCTTTGTCTCTCTCTGTCTTCCTCCTCATCCTCTCTCCTCCCCTCCTGTGTTTCCTCTCCCTTCTCCCCCCGTGTTCTAAGGGCACGTTCCCTGCTGGGACCACGAATCTGCCCCTGCCTCGTTGCTCAGAGCAGTCCCTTGTCCGGCCGGGCTGCTCTCGGGGAGCGGTGGACAGTGACCCTTCCCTGTCCACCCCAGGCAGGCACGAGCTGGCCAGAGGGACCTGCCGGGCCTTGTCCCTCCCGCAGAAGAGGGGCCGGCCTGCCCGTGAGGCCAGAGGGCTCCCTCCCCACTCCTGCTGCCCCTGGGGTCTCTCTCGGAGGCCTGGGGCCCCGCAGGTGGGTCTGCAGGTCTGCAGGGCCAGGCAGACAGGTGCAGGGCTGGACGGGCAGGTCTGCAGGGCCTGGCAGACAGTGCAGGGGTGGAACGGGCAGGTCTGCAGGGCCAGGCAGACAGGTGCAGGGCTGGAAGGCGGCGGTCTGCAGGCTGCAGACCAGGTGCAGGGGTGGACGGGCAGGTCTGCAGGGCCTGGCAGACAGGTGCAGGGGTGGACGGGCAGGTCTGCAGGGCCAGGCAGACAGGTGCAGGGCTAGACAGCCGGGTCTGCAGGCCTGGCAGACAGGTGCAGGGGTGGACGGCGCGGTCTGCAGGCCAGCAGACAGGTGCAGGTGGCAGGGCGGGTCTGTAGGTGCCGGCGCCGGCTCCCATAACTTGCCACCCCGCCTGTTGTGTGCACACGGCGCAATGCCCGCACACATATGCACACTCTGCACACACACCACACACACACGCCATCTGCCACGCGTTCTGGGCATTGCCACGTCGTTATCATGCACCTTGCGTCTGCTCCACCCAGCTGTCACTCGTCTGCCAGCAAACTGCACTTGTGCCGGCACACGCCTAGCCACGCATGATGGACGAACACCTCATGTATACCACTCATTGTACATGCATGGCACAGAGGTAACCTGGGCTCTCCCCACACCCACTAGGCACCCTATCTGCACACGCGCTGTACTGTTTGCACACATGTATCACACACGCTGGTATACACACAGTGTACACACATGCACAGAGGCACCCTCTCCCGCACCCACTAGGCCACCCTATCTGTACACAGCTGTACTCGGTTTGCATACCATGGTATGCACACATGTGCACACATATACCATAACGTGTGCACACGTATGCACACATGCAATTCATGCACAGAGGCACCCTCTCTCCCACACCCACGTAGGCACCCTATCTGCACACGGCTGACTGTTTAACACAAGTTGCTGTGGAGCCTAGGCCTGACGGTCAATGCGGCACTCACTCTAGCCTGGGCCAACCAGGAGTGAGACTCGTCTCAAAACAAAAAGAATAGGGAAAATGACATTTTGAAACATTACTGCAAAAAAATTAAGTTAGGTCCTGAAGCAATCCATAGCGTTTTGCAACAAAAACCAGTCCTTTGTGGGCCGCACTTGCTGAGTTTTGAAATCCAGGGCCCGCCTTGGCGCGACACCACGGGGCGCGGGACGTACACACACACGCCGCGCCCCCTCGCTTCCCCGCGCTGGTGACCTTTCCGCCCAACTTCGGCAGGGAACACAAATCTGCCGTCATCCGCGTCGGCCTTGATTGGCATCGAATCCCACCGGCAAAACGGGGGGGAAAGGAATAAAACTCCAGGAATTGGACATGAAACCGCACTGACATTTTCACAGCCGAGCGGGGCTGGCCAGCTGCCGAAGCTCCATCCACGGAGGTGCAAACAGGGCGCGCCCGGCAGCGCGAAGGTTCCACCCAACGCCAGAGGAGCCCCACCCGGCCCCGCGCAGCATGGCGGGCAGCGGGGCAAGGTGGGCCGGGGGCCTGGGCTGCTCGGGCCAGGTGGGACCCTGCATCTGCCAGGTGTGTCCTTGCCCTTACCTGTGCATCTGCCCCAGGTGTGTCCTCCTGCCCAGTACCTGTGCATCTGGCCCAAAGGTGCTCCTCTGCCCCGTACCTGTGCCATCTGCCAGGTGCGTCCTCTGCCCCGTACCTGTGCCAATTCTGCCAACAGGTTGCGTCCTCTGCCCCGTACCTTGGTGCATCTGTCCAGGTGCGTCCTCCCGCCGTACTGTGCATCTGCCCAGGTGGTCCTCGCCCCGTACCTGTGCCAGTCCTGCCCAGGTGCCGTCCTCTGCCCCGTACCTGTGCATCTGTCCAGGTGCATCCTCTCCGCCGTACACCTGCTGCCATCTGCCCAGGTTGCGTCCTCTCCCCCCGTACCTGTGCATCTGCCCAGGCGTCCTCCCGTACCTGTCATCTGCCCAGGTGCGTCCTCCGTCCCGTACCGTGCATCGTGCCCAGGTGCCGTCCTCATCCCCCCGTACCTGTGCATCTGCCCAGGTGTGTTCCATCCTCCCCGGTAACCTGGTGCCATCTGCCAGGCGTGGTGTCCTCTCGCGGTACCTGTGCATTTGCCCAGGTGTTCCTCTCCAAAACTAAGCAGGTGCACGACTGACCTCCCGGGTCTGCCCAGACCTGCAAGGTGCTGACACCCGGATGACGTCAAATCCTGAGCTCCTGAGGGTCCTCCACCCCACCCTGCCACCTGCCTGCAGCTGCGGCGGGGAGGGGCGCAACGCAGGTTGAGACCAGGACACAGGACGACCGGCCCTTCCTCTGGAAAATCGCCATCTGGCCCGGGCACTGGGACCTCACGCCTGTCATTCCCAGCACTCTGGGAGGCCGAAGGCGGGAGGTATCGCTGGAGGTCAGCGCAGTTCGAACAGCCCGAGCAAGGTGACGACCCCGTCTCTACTATTAAATAGAAAGAAATTCAATTGGCCAACTAACTACACTATATAGAAAAGATGAGGCCGGCGTGGTGACCAACATGCCTGTCGTCCCACCTACTCTAGGAGAGGCCCAGGCAGGAGGACCGCTTGAAGCCAGGAGTCTGAGCGTCCTGCTGTGCACTAGTGCTGACGCCACACGGAACTCAACTCCAGCCCTGCGGCGACAAGGCCGGAGACTCTGTCTCAAAAAAAAAAAAACAACAAACAACAATCAAACACAAAACGATTAAACGACACACACACAGCACAAGAGGGCTGTAGTGGAGATCCACTCGGTTCTGGGGCCCCCTTCCCTCAATGGCGCAGCTCCCTCCCCGGCACCCAGACGCCATGGCACGAAACTGCCCCAAGCAAAGCCAGCAAGGCCAACCCTTTCCAAATGCAGACCCCGGCCTCAAAACGAACCCGGTGCTATGCAGCAGCCTCTCGGAATCAATCCCCCGTTCACCCTCGCGTACCCTATTTTCTTTTTTTTATTTTTTTTTTTTTTTTTTTTTTTGAGACAGGCGTCTCACTCTTGCATCCTGGCTAGAGTGAAGTGCGGTACGTCCGCCAGCTCGCAGCAACCTCAGGACTTCCTGCTCAAGCGATCCTCCTGCCCTCAGCATATACACCCACAAATCACTAAGCATAGCACGCCACCCACCGCCTAATACTATTACATATATATTTTTACTTGGCAAATATAATTTTCTTTCTATTTAGTGACCACATTCTTGCTCAGGCTGGTTCTGGCAACTCACTGACCTTGAGCGATCGCCTTGCCTCGCCTCCGGAGAGCTAGGATCGATCAGCGTGAGCCCGCCGCGTGAGCTCAGAATGTTTAGCCGCAAGCAGGCTCCCCGATGTTTCCCCTTCATCCCCTTTTTCTAGAACACGTGCCGCGGAGGCCCCAGTGCGTCCGCGCGGGTGCGTGTCTGGACGAGGAGAGCAGTCCAGTGTGGTCCCCAGGCTCTGGGGACCCACAGTTGATGGCACCATGGGGCAGGGACGGGCCAACCCCTGGGATCCCCGGCAAGCTGCCGAGTCTTCGCTCTCTGCGCGTGCTGGCCCACCCCGGCGGATCACGGCGCCAGGGCCGGTGGACGGGCAGGTCTGCAGGGCCAGGCAGACAGGTGCAGGGGTGGACGGGCAGGTCTGCAGGGCCAGGCAGACAGGTGCAGGGGTGGACGGGCGGGTCTGCAGGGCCTGGCAGACAGGTGCAGGGCTGGACGGGCGGGTCTGCAGGGCCAGGCAGACAGGTGCAGGGGTGGACGGGCGGGTCTGCAGGGCCAGGCAGACAGGTGCAGGGGTGGACGGGCGGGTCTGCAGGGCCAGGCAGACAGGTGCAGGGCTGGACGGGCAGGTCTGCAGGGCCAGGCAGACAGGTGCAGGGGTGGACGGGCGGGTCTGCAGGGCCAGGCAGACAAGTGCAGGGGTGGACGGGCGGGTCTGCAGGGCCTGGCAGACAGGTGCAGGGCTGGACGGGCGGGTCTGCAGGGCCAGGCAGACAGGTGCAGGGGTGGACGGGCAGGTCTGCAGGGCCAGGCAGACAGGTGCAGGGGTGGACGGGCGGGTCTGCAGGGCCAGGCAGACAGGTGCAGGGCTGGACGGGCGGGTCTGCAGGGCCAGGCAGACAGGTGCAGGGCTGGACGGGCGGGTCTGCAGGGCCAGGCAGACAAGTGCAGGGGTGGACGGGCGGGTCTGCAGGGCCAGGCAGACAGGTGCAGGGCTGGACGGGCAGGTCTGCAGGGCCAGGCAGACAGGTGCAGGGCTGGACGGGCGGGTCTGCAGGGCCTGGCAGACAGGTGCAGGGCTGGACGGGCGGGTCTGGGAGGTGCTGGAGCGCTGGGGGGGCTGCAGCCTCCCGGCCCTCACGCCCCACCTGGCGGCCAGCACTGCTCAGCTCCGGCCTGTCGTTGCCGTGTGGAATGTCGCTCTTGCGTGTTTTCGTGCAGAATCTAATTTTCGCGCGTTGGTTCTGCTGCATAAACACACCCTGCTGGGCCTGCAGGCTGGGTTCGGCTCCTCGCGGTCCGGCGAGCTTGGCCTCTCTCCCCAGCCCAGCTAGTCCCCTGGGCAGGATGCCCTGGCGGGGGGCGGTGGGGTGGCCCGGCCGGAGGCCCCAGTGTCCTGTGTCCTCGACCCTCTCCCGTCCTGGCCTCATTGGAAACCTGTGTGGCGACAGGACTGGGGGCCTCCCTTGTGGGACACTCGCGTCCTCTGTCCGCAGTGGGTTTTCCCAGACTCCCCCGAGCTTCCTGTCTGTTTCAGGTTTGGCTGAGGACAGGTTGTCTCTCTGAGTCTGGCCTTTTTTTTTCTTCTGTCCCGGGTTCGAGTCACCCTCTGGCCTGTGCCTGGCGCCCAGACAGAGCCGAGGCTGGTGGGGCTGGGAGAAAGGCGTTTGCACGGGAGCAGGGGAGAGCGGCGTGCGCGCTCAGCAGGGGTGGGGCACGCCGTGGGGTGGGGCCCACGGGGCATGGCAGCCCCGTGTCTGGAATTCCTGTCCCTTTACCAGACGAGGAAGCCAGGCTCCACACGGGAAGCAGCAGCCGGACCCCGAGCTTTAGGTCCCTGTGCCGCCCGCCGGGCGCCTTGCTCTGGGCTGGAGTGTCCGGGGCTGCAGAGGATGGAGCGCTCGTCTCATTCCCGACCTCCCTGCACCCGCCTCTCTCCTCCCTCCCGATGCCAGATGACTGCGCCCCTGTCCCCTGTGTCTGTCCCCCACCTGCCGGTCCCTCAGCCCGGCTCCCACCTGCCCCTCCGCTAAGTGGAACTACCTCGGTGCCTCGGGGGGGGGCTCTCAAGTTCAAGTGCACCGTCCAGCCCCATCCCGACCTCCCTGCACCTGCCTCTCTCCTCCCCTTCCTGATGCCAGATGACTGCGTCCCTGTCCCCTGTGTCTGTCCCCCGCCTGCCGGTCTCTCAGCCCGGCTCCCACCTGCCCCTCCGCTGAGCCGGGCTGCCTCGGTGCCTGGGGGGGGGGTTTCTCAAGTTCAAGTGCACCGTCCAGCCCCATCCTGACCTTCCTGTCCGCTGGGCACTCCCTGCTCGTCTGAGAGCTCTTCTCCCTGCCTCTGTCTCTCCTCCAGCCCCGGTGACCGCCGCTGCCTCACCTGCCTGTGCACCTGCCGGCTTCCGTCTTTGCCAAACCCCTGAGTGTCGGGGTCCCCGAGGCTCGGGGCCCTCTCGTTCCAGACGACGGGGTCCTTTGTCTCCGTGGGCTCCCGTCGCGGTGACACCAGGGAACCTCAGGACGTCCACACGAGGCGTGTGGTTTCCGTCACCAGCCTGGCCCCGTGCAAACACCTGCCACACACCTGGCGGCTCCCTCTCCCTCCACGGTGGCCCAGAGAGGGGGGACCACGTCTCTCCCACGCCCGGGCCAAGTGATTTCGTTACACCTTTGGGACGTCTCTCAGGTCTGTCCTTTTCTTGACGGCCCCCCGGCCCCCACGCCAGCCCTGCCTGTCACCTCTGCCCCCGGAGAAGCTCCCTGCACGGTCGGGGGAATCCTCCCTGTGCCGACCGACCGGCGGAACCTTCCGGATCTTTCCCTTGGGGCTCCGGCTCCTCTGATCTCTCTCAGCCCGGACAGGCAGCGTCACCCGGCCGGGACACCCACTGCCGCCCCCACCTGCTAAAACGTCCACGTGCGTCCTCCTCGTCTTTGTAATCGTCCGTGCCGTTTATTGAGCCGAGACTACCCAAAACCAATCCAGCTGGACACTAACAACCTATACTACCGAGACACAGAAATTAGGCCGGCCATCTCGGTGGCGCATGCCTGTAGTCCCAGCTACTGCGAGAGCTGAGGCAGGAGGATGCTGCTTGAGCCAGGAGTTTGAGTTGCTGTGAGTCGAGGCTGACGCCAACGGCACTCACTCTACGCCGGGCAACAGACGCCGAGATCTCTGTCTCTTGAAAAAAAAAAATAAGGTCTCAGCTGAAACGAGGCCCCCGCCCTGCTTCTGGAAAGCTCTGCTGATCTGTGGATGGCCTCGGTCGTCATGCCCACTGGCCCGGAGCCGTCCCCTCCCACCCTCTGCCATGGCGGGGCGGGCAGGTGGGCAGGGAGTGGGGGATGGGGGATGGGGGTGGTGGGCGTTGGGCTGGACCTGCC
>NC_033681.1:29744371-29776179 GCF_000165445.2 Microcebus murinus
CACTCGCACTCTAGCCTGGACAACAAAGCGAGACTCAATAAAAAAAAAAAAAAAAAAAGAATGGACACCCTAAGGCCTTGATTCTCAGGGGCATGTGTCATTTTTCTTAAAGTTGTAACCTACGGCAACAACCTATCTACATGGGATTTCACAGTAGCAGAGTGAAGTCGTCTTCTTCTGGAACATCATCCTCACTCTCCAAACCCCGAATCCCATCCTGAATGTCTTGCGACTCTGTTTCCTTTAGAACCGTTGGCCTCGATCTCTCCTGTGGAGCCACAGAGCTCTCCCGGGGCGGATGAGAAGGGCTGCTCGTGTTCTTTCCCGCCCCGCGACGACACGCACGGGTTGTGCAGACGCGCTGCGCAGCCACGCCGGTCGCTAGGGCTTATTTTCTGGGTGGGGCTTCCATTGCCCAAATGCTTAGACATCCTGCCAGGGCTTATTTCATGGGTAGGTCTTATTTTCGGGGAAACACGGTAGCTGGCGGATCCCAAACCCACTGCCTGTTCTTTCCTGGTTTGCTTGACAGGAGCCGGCTGACAGGCCCAGTGTGGGTCACCTCTGGCAGTTTCCACGGCAACCCTGAAGGCTGTGGGGGAAGAGCCCCGGGGACGGGTCCCGAGAGGAACTGAGACCTTCAGAGTCATCCTCAGCATCTTCTGGGCTCGGCAGGCGAGAGAAAGGGGCCTCAGGACCCCCAGCTCCCCGGGGTGGGGGTGGGGGTGGGGGCGGCACCGGGCACCTCCCCTCCCCCCGCTTCCCGGGAAGCTGCCGCCTGTCTCCCGGGGCGGCCGAGCTCTGAGCGATTGTGCGATTGCGTTTGTGAATGTGGTCCTCTGGGGCCTGACTCTCATTATAGCCCAAATCCTTTCTAGCAGCTTTCAGGGAAATAATTTGTGCAGTGAAGTAGGGGGAGGGGTGTCTTAGGGCTGCAAGGGTTTCCGGATTCGGGGCACAGGAGGGTGTGTCTATCTGCCCCCTGGGACCCACCTGGGGCCTTGGCGCTTTCTTAAAAGGGAGATCACAGGGTGCAGTTCAGGGCACCCTAAAATCAAAGGTCCCCCAACAACTTTGCAAGGACCTTTTCTCCTGGTAACTGCTCAGCTCCCAATTGTCCATTATGCATTCTTTTTATTTTTCTTTTTTTTCCCTTGAGACGGAGTCTCACTCTGTTGCCCAGGCTAGAGTGAGTGCCGTGGCGTCAGCCTAGCTCACAGCAACCTCCAACTCCTGGGCTCAAGCGATCCTCCTGCCTCAGCCTCCTCCCGAGTAGCTGGGGCGACAGGCATGCGCCACCATGCCCGGCTGTTTTTTTCTATATATATTAGTTGGCCAATTAATTTCTTTCCATTTATAGTAGAGACAGGGGTCTCACTCTAGCTCAGGCTGGTTCAACTCGCTGAGGCTCGAGCGATCATCCCCCTCGGGCCTCCCAGAGTGCTAGGATTACAGGGGTGAGCCACCTCGCCCGGCCTGGGGCACCCTTAAATCAAAAGTTCCCCAACAACTTTGCAAGGACCCTTTTCTCCTGGTAACTCTGCTCAGCTCCCAATTGTCCATTATGCGTTTTTTTTTTTTTTTTTGAGACAGAGTCTCACTCTGATGCCCAGGCTAGAGTGCCATGGCTTCAGCCCAGCTCACAGCTACCTCAGACTCCTGGGCTCAAACGATCCTCCTCCCTCAGCCTCCTCCCAAGTAGCCGGGACAACAGGCATGCACCACCATGCCCGGCTAATTTTTTCTATATATTTTTAGTTGGCCAATTCATTTCTTTCTATTTTTTTTTTAAATAGAGACGGGGGTCTCCCTCTTGCTCAGGCTGGTTTCGAACTCCTGACCTTGAGGGATCCGCCCGCCTCGGCCTCCCAGAGTGCCAGGATTACAGGCGTGAGCCACCGCGCCCGGCCCAGAGCCTTTAAAAATCAGTTACCACTGCTAACGAATTTGGGCGCTTTCAGACAAGAATGGGGAGTTCCACTTTTCCTGGAACTTGCCCTATGGGACGGGTGGAAGCCGGGCTGAGGCTTGGGGCTGGCAGGTCTGGGGTCCTGGGCAGAAGGTCAGGGGGCCGGCTGTGCAGAAGGTTCTCGTCCTCCTCCTGTCCCTCCTGGGACCGCAGGGCTCTGGCCGGTGTGTGGAAGCCTGCCATGCCTCCCAGAGCCAGTTCCAATGTTGAGGAATAAGCTGCCCCGTGGTGGGTTGCCTCCTGCCTAGATCTTAAGAGGGCCCCTGCTGCTCTAAGTACTGTGTGTTTTTCCTGATGGAGATAAAAAAATGACTAGCCCGGAGCTCCACAGCCACCGATCCTAGTGCATTGGGGAAATAGAGTTAAAAGCAGCCGGAAGGGGACGGATGGGACTAAAACACTGGGATTTTCTCATTCCCGTTCATTTAGCGTTTTCCAAGGCACTTCAGCTCCTCATATGTTAACATTAAGTGCCAGACAATTAAGGTAGGAGTGGGAGGATGGGGCGGGCATGGGCAGCTTCTCCTCCTTCCAAAGACCCCTGTCTCCTGGGTGGGGCTGCAGGGACGGACGGGCTGTGGAGAGGCTGACCTCCAAACAGACTCCTCCCGTCCCTGCATTTGGGACTGCTCTATGGGAGGGTTGAGGACTCCAGGGAATGTTCTGTACCTCCCTGTGCAATATCATTCCCTCCTTAGCCTGATTCTGGTGTGCCTGCCATTCCACCAGCAGGGCCCGCACTGGCCTGCCGGGGTGTGGGCTCTCCCCCGTTTATTAGCTGCTGGCTCTGGCCGAGTTAACTCTCTGCTCTGAGTCCCAGCGTTTCCACTGCACAGTGGAGACGGGACCGGGGGGAGTCTCCCCGAGTCGTATAAAAGCCACTGGGGGATGAGCTCTGTGAGTGGCCGAGCAGGTGCCCACAGGAGGGACACAGAGTCACGCCCACGTGGTGGGTGTTTTAGGGGACACCTGGTCCCACATCCTCAAGTGCATCAGGGGGCCTGTGATAATTTGGCTACGGGGGTAGGGGAGAGGACAGCCACCTCCATTTCCAGAGATATTTCAGGGAGAACAAGAAGGCTGAGTTTTATCTCCTGTTGCAGCCCTTGTCCTCGGGGGAGCCTGGCAGAAGGATGGAAGCTTCCAGAACCCTCGCCTCTGGAGGCCAGGGGTGGCTGCACTGATACCAGCTGCAAATTTGCTCGTTCACTTATCGGCTCCCCCAGAAACCTGCCCTGGACCCGTCACCCCGGGAGCTGGCCCCGTGTCGGAAATGTCCGCGGTCCAGGCTTTTAAATCACGGCAGCTCAGCAAGGTGCTTTTAGAAAGAGCGTTTACTGTTTCTGTGCGGCTTGTAATCGTCATGCATGCTTATTGGGGATAATTTAGGAAATACGAACAAATGCAAATAAGAGACGCAAATGCACATGCCCCACCCTGAGACGGCTGATGCAAACATGCTGGTGAATTTCCACCTAATCTTTTCCTTCCCACCTCATCCCTTCCTTCTTTTTCTTACCTTTGTGATGAAATAATTCAAACAACATGAGCGACATATGGGAAAACACAGCAATGATCCCTGTTTCCTTGCCCACCTGTATTTTTAATCTCCTCCCTTCCTCTCTGCTTTTAATCCTCGTTCTTCTTTCTTGAGGAAAATGGTGCCAGGGCTAAAGCCTGCTTTCCACCACCCCTCTGCCCGGGGCCATGCCTTGGAGTGGAGTGAGACCTTCCTTGTCAGATTTCCACACTTTTGCCCCGTATGTGTGTATCCCTGAACAATATATGTAATTGTTGTGTGTGATCCACATGTTAAGAAAATGGTGTCATATGATATGTGCATACTTGCAACTTTATTTATTTTTTTTTATGCAACATCATGCTTTTTTGAGCTTTATCCCTGTCGAGATAATCCAGTTCACTCATTTCACTAGTGGGGTTATGTTTTGTCTTGTGAATATGCTACAATTGTTGTCCACGTTCCTGTGGATGGACTTCACACTACAGCAAGAACCAACCTTGAGCAGATCTCCCTGACCTGCACACTACATTCCTCTTTGGCACTCGGAGGTGCAATTACAGAGCATAATAGGGTGCCTGCACTCTCTCCCTTATTTTATTTTGCCAAATTGTTTTTGAAGGTGGTTACATGAGTTTTAATTTCCACCAGCACCTTGTGAATGCTTTCATTTCCCCTCGACTACAACTGCCACTTGATATTGACAGATTAAAAAAATTTTTTTAGCCAATCTGGTTGATATGCTCTGATACAGAATTGCATCTCATTGTTTTGATTTGCATTTTTTCTGAATATTAGCAGAATCGAGCAGCATTTCATATGCGTTGGTTCATTAGAGTTTTATCTCTTGTGAATGTGACCATTAAACTATTTGTTTCTAATTGCCTTGTAGGAGACTTTCATTGACACGTCTTTGATATCAATTTGCCATGTTGATTATACGTGTTGGGATATATAATCCTAGATTACGACTTATCTTTTGCCTTTGTTGAGAATATCTTGAGCACACTGAAGTTTTAAAATTTTAATGTAATCACATTTATCATTTTATTCTTTTTGATGGTGTGTGTTCTTTTTTTTTTTTTTTTTTTTTTTATTGAGACAGGTTGGCACTTTGTTGTGCCCAGGCTAGAGTGAGTTGCCGTGGCGTCAGCGCTAGCTCACAGCAGCCTCGACTCTGGGCTCACGCGATCCTCCCTGCTCAGGCTCCCGAGTAGCCTCGCGGGACTACGGCATGCGGCCAGCCATGCCCGGCTGATTTTATTCTACGTGTATTATTGGTGGCAATTACATTTCTTTTATATTATTAGTAGGATGAGGGGGTCTCGCTCTTGCTCGGCTGGTTTCGGACTCCTGAAACCTGGAGCAATCCGCCGCCTTCAGCCTCCCAGAGTGCTTTAGGATTATTAGCGTGCAGTCACCATACCCGGCCGGTGTGTGTTCTTGATATTGTCTTTAAGAAATTCTAAGGCCGGGTGCAGTGGTTCATGCCTGTAATCCTAGCACTCTGAGAGGCCGAGGCGGGTGGATAGCTCAGACTAGGATTTCCGAGACCGCGCTGAGTTAAGCAAGGCCCCGTCTTACTAAAAATAGAAAAAAAATAGCTAGGCAACTAAAATACATATAATAAAAAATTACGCCGGCGCATGGTGGCGCATGCCTGTAGTTCCCAGCTGACCAGTTAGGCTAGGCGGAAGGAGAATCGCTTGAGCCCAGTAGTTTGAGGTATGCGCTGAGCGTGGGCTTGCACACGGCACTCAATTCTGATCCTGCGGCAACAAGAGGTGGAGACTCTGTCTCAAAAGCAAAAAACAAAAGCGCAAACAAAGAGCAACAAAAAAATAAAAGGTAAAGAATTTTTTATTTAAAATTTTTTCAAAAAAAGAAATGAAACGAAAATTAAAAATAATTCTTGATATTGACATCGCAAATACACAGAAATTAAAGAAGTGGAATTCTTAAGCAGGAAGATAAAGAAGTGGATACATGGAACTAGAAGTTTCTGCCCAGCAAAGGAAGCAATCAACGAGATGAAAAGGAAACCTCTGGAATGGGAGAAGATATTTGCCAATCACATATCGGATGGAGGGCTAACATCTAAAATACACGAGGAACTCACACAACTCAATAGCAAAAATACAAATAGCCCTACTTGCACTGGGCAAAGGACCTGAATAGACTTTCTCAAAGAAACGAGCAAATGGCCAGCAGGTATATGAAAAGGTGCTCAAGGTCACTAATCACGAGACGGACGCAAACCCAAACCGCAATGGCATTGCCCCTCACGCCTGTTAGGAAGGCTGTTATCCAAAAGACAAGAGATAAGGAGCATCAGTGAGAATGTGGAGAAAAGGGAACCCTGTGCATTGTTGGTGGGGATGTAAACGGGTGTAGCCGTGATGGAAAGCAGCACCGAGTCTCCTCAAAAAATTAAAAGCAGGACTGCTCTGTGATTCAGCGATCCCACCGCTGGGCACAGAGTAGAAGGAAATGAAATCAGTATGTCAGAGAGAGAGAGAGAGAGAGAGAGAGATCTGCTGTGTTCATTGCAGCATTTTCCCTAATAGCCAAGAAATGGAAACAACCTGAGTATCTGTCACAGGATGAATGATAAAAGGAGATGCGGCGTGTATATGCAAGATGGAAAACTTGAGGGAATTATCCTGAGTGAAATAAGTCAGGCAGAAAAAAGACAGATACTATAGGATCTCGTTTATATGTGGAACTCGGAGGAACAGAGCGAGACGGTGATTTTGCAGGCTGGGGGGGGTGGGGAAAATTGGGTAGATGTCGGTCAAAGGGTGCAAACTTCCAGTTGCAAGACGAATAACTTCTAGGCATCGAATGAATAGCACGATGACGCAGCTGATAATACCGTATGGTATGCGGGAAATCTGCTGCGGGACTAGATCTTAAATACTCTCACCCGCAGCCAAGGTGACCTGTGAGGTGAAGAAAGAGTGTGTTAGCTGACTTAATGGTGATAATAATTGCCCAATAAACATGCACACCAAGGTGTGCATCATGTCGCACACCTTAAATATGTACGAATTTACCCGTCAAATAAATATACTTCCCTAAATCTGGGGAAAGAAAGTGAAATTCTCTAAATCTTTGCGTATTTTCACACTTACGATTTTATAAAATTTAGAATGCTTTTTTTTGTAAACAGTGAAACGTAGGAATATATATATATATATAGTGTGTATATAGCTATATAAAATATACAAAATATAAAATAAAATAAATATATATAAAATAAATAAATAAAAATATGAAATAAATATTTTTATATGTACACATGGAGAAATAACATATCAGCACCTCTGCATTTTATATGCATGTGCACATACACAGATGTACATACGTGTACAGGTTTCAGTGCTTTCTCCGTGTGCCACGGATCTGCTTGTCTTCCCGCATAACACACGTGGTTTCCATGACGTTGGTTCTTATGACAGATCTCCTGACCTGACCACCCTTTACGTTCTTCATTCTTCCTTTCTAAAATCATCTCGTCTGCCTTTTTGCCCCCACCTGCGAGAACTGTAAGATCAGGTGGCCAAGCTCCATCTAAGAAGTGTTCCCATCTTAATAGGACTACTTTTGATTTTATAGTTTAATAGAAGAAAATTTGACATCTTTGTAACAGTGAGTCTTCTCATCAATGAACATAGTATATATTTTCATTTATTCTGGTGTTTTTATTTTCTTTGTAATATTTTTCATAAATACATTAAACAGCTTTTTTTGTTTTTATTTCTAGTTTTTAATCGATACTACGAGTGTTACTTTTAAAAATGACATTTTCTGGCCGGGTGCAGTGGCTCACGCCTGTAATCCTGGCACTCTGGGAGGCCGAGGCGGGAGGATCGCTTGAGGTCAGGAGTTCGAGACCAGCCTCAGCAAGAGCGAGACCCCTGTCTCTACTAAAAAATAGAAAGCAATTAGCTGGACAACTAAAAATATATAGAAAAAAATGATCCGGGCATGGTGGCACATGCCTGTAGCCCCAGCTACTCGGGAGGCTGAGGCAGGAGGATCCCTTGAGCCCAGGAATTTGAGGTTGCTGTGAGCGAGGCTGATGCCAGGGCACTCACTCTAGCCTGGGCAACACAGTAAGACTCTGTTTTAAAAACAGATATTTTCTAATGTTTTATTGCTGAATTCCAGAAAAACTATTGCTTTTGTGTGCTGGTCCTGATTCCATGATTCTTGATGAACCATCTTATTATATATAATATATAATATATGCAGATATATTTATATACACATGGGTGTGAACAAGTCTGTCCTTGTCTTCTGGTACTGTCTTTATCTGGTTTTGGTGTTGAAGGTATAGTAGTCCCATAACATGAATGGGATATTTTCCCTTTTTCTGTTCACTGAAATAAGGTTTGTTTATTTATTTATTTATTTTGTATTTTTCTGAGAAAGAGTCTCGCTCTGTTGCCCGGGCTAGAGTGAGTGCCGTGGCGTCAGCCTCGCTCACAGCAACCTCAGACTCCCTGAGCTCAAGCGATCCTCCTGCCTCAGCCTCCCCCCGAGTAGCTTGGACTACAGGCACGTGACACCGCGCCCGGCTGATTTTTTTCTATATATATATCAGTTGGCCAGTTAATTTCTTTCTATTTATAATAGAGACAGGGTCTCACTCTTGCTCAGGTTGGTTTCGAACTCCTGAGCTCAAATGATCCTCCTGCCTCAGCCTCCCATAGTGTTAGGATTACAGGCGTGAGCCACCCGCGCCCTGCCTGAAATAAGGTTTTTATGAAATTGTTTTTACTAACAGGGTGGTATGTTTAGAATCTAGGAAAGATTTGCATGTAAAACCATTTTGGCTTGCTGTATGTTGAGGAAGGAGCTTTTTGGCTGGCAAAATATACAATTTGTTTAACGGTTCTTTGAACATCCAAGTTTCCCTTCTCGTTTTGAGTCAGTATCAGTCATTTATATTTTTCTCAGAAATTGTCTCTATCAAGTATATTTTCAAAATTACTGGCATGAAGTCATTCATGTTGTTTTCTTATGATTGCAAAATATTGTTTCTGCGTCTGTGATGCTCTGTCTCCTTCGTGTTCAATGCCGTTTCTATAATAAAATTGTTTTTGCTCATTTTAAATTTACACATGGTAAAATGTATCCTTTTTGGCGGACAGTTCTGTGAGTTTTGACAAATGTGACTCCCACCACGGTCAGGATATGTAGTGGAGACCCATCAACTCCCCCCACCCTGAGCCAATCACCTCTTTTTTTTTTTTTTTTTAAAAAAAAGAGAGAGATTATATATTAGTTGACCAATTAATTTCTTTCTATTATAGTAGGAGGGTCTCGCTCTTGCTCAGGCTGGTTTTGAACTCCTGACTTTGAGCAATCTGCCGCCTCGGCTCCCAGAGAGCTAGGATACGCGTGACACCGCCCCCGGCCCAATCACCTCTTTTAATTAACTACTTTTCTTATCCTTAACCTCTAGCAACTATCCTCTTATTTTGGCTCTTCCAAAATGTCATATGAATAGAATCATACAATATGTATGTAGCCTTGTGAGTTTGCTATAAAGCAATATAATGCATTTGAAATTGATTCATGTTGTATCTTCAAAATCGTATTTTTTTTTTTTTTTTGAACAGAGTCTCTCTGTTGCCCAGCTAGAGGAGTGCCATGGCTCAGCCTCACTCACAGCAACCTCAAACTCCTGGGCTCAAGGATCCTCCTGCCTCAGCCTCCCAAAGTAGCTGGGACTAACAGGCATGCGCCACCATGCCCGGCTAATTTTTTTTTTTTTGTATATATATTTTTAGTTGGTCAATTAATTTCTTTCTACTTTTGGTAGAGACGGGGGTCTTGCTCAGGCTGGTTTCGAACTCCTGACCTTGAGCAATCCGCCCGCCTCGGCCTCCCAGAGAGCTAGGATTACAGGCGTGAGCCACTGCGCCCGGCCCCTCGTGTTCTTTTTCTGTTGTTAAATAGTATCCACTTGATGTCTACGCCACAATTCATCCATGTACCAGTTGAAGACATTCCACCTTGTTTCCAGTCTTTTGATTATCATGAATAAACATATACGTACAGGATTTTATGTGAACATAAGGTCTCAGTTTGTTGGTGAAGTAGCTAAGCCTAGCATCGCTGGATCACATGGTAACTGCATGTTTAATGTCATGAGAAACAGCTAAACTGCTTTCCACAGTGGTATTACCATTTTGCATTCGCCCTGTCCAAGTGGATTGCTGGACGAAGTTCTCCTGGCGTCTCTGCTGTCCCAGACGGCAATTGGAATGGTCAGGTTTAAAAAAAATTTTAGTCATTTTGGCCGGCCGCGGTGGTGGCTCACAGCCTGTATACAGCACTCCTGGGAGACCGAGGCGGGAGGATTGTTAGTCGGAGTTCGAGACCAACCTGAGGCAAGAGCGAAGATCCCCTCTCTACTAAAAATAGAAAAAATTAGCAAACAACTAAAAATATAGAAAAATTAGCCAGGTGCTGGTGGCGCATGCCTGTAGTACCCAGCTACTTGGGAGGCTGAGGGCAGGAGGATCGCTTGAGCCAGGAGTTGAGGTTGCTGTGAGCGGAGACTGACGCCATTGCAACTCCTAGTCACTTTAGTAGTGTATTTAGCCAATATCTCACTATGGCTCTAATACCTATATTTTCAGTGGCTGATGATGTCTATACGGCACCTTCCACCTGTTGTGTGTTGCCACCTGTATACATCTTTTGGCCAAAATCCCTTTTCAAATCTTTCCACCCCCATTTGGTATTGCCCTTGTTAGCTTTTCTCGATTGTTGAGTTTGAGAATTTTTAAAAATCATAGCTTAATGGATAGAAGCGCCGAGGCTTTCCATCCCTTCCCACCTCCAGGCAGCCCCGTAAGCTCCAACAATGCTGGATGGAAGGGTTCTGGCCTCTTTTGCAACAAGGTGGGGCAAATTGTCCTGTCCTTGTTGTGTTTCCCCACTTTCTTTTTTTTAGACAGAGTCTTGCTCTGTTGCCCGGGGCTAGAGTGCCCATGACGTCAGCCTAACTCACAGCAACCCTCCCCAAACTCTGGGCTCAAGCAATCCTCCTGCCTCAGCCCTTCTGAGTAGCTGGGCCTACAGGCAGCCCCACCAGTGCCCGGCCCTAATTTTTCCTAATATATTAGTTAGCCAATTAATTTCTATTTTTTTTAGTAGAGACAGGGTCTCACTCTTGCTCAGGCTGGTCTCGAACTCCTGACCTTGAACAATCCTCCCGCCTCGGCCTCCCAGAGTGCTAGGATGACAGGCGTGAGCCACCGCGCCTGGCCTTCCTACTTTCTTAGCAGTTTCTTCTGAGAGTACTTCCTCAATAAACTACTCACATTCTCGTCCTTCACTGAGATTGTTTTCATCCTTTTACTTTTTTGACTTTAATTTCCCTCTTGAGGTGTCTGACATTTATTTTCATTCACCTTATTTTTAACTTAAATAAACTTATCAAGAACTGTATTGATAAGTACTTACAATATGTAGAAATCTTGTTGTCATTTAGCCCTGAATATTTTAATATTTTACGATTTGCACTTTTCACCCATAAGTAATGTAGAAGAGTCATTTAAGAACGTACTATAGTTATCGATTTCTAATTTAATGACATTGGGGTTTGGGAATATTATTTGTTGATATTTGATTTTCTGAATAGTTGTTGGGACGATTTGTTGTATTTCTACTGCAAGGTTGGTTATTTGTAAATATTTTCTTGAAAATAATGCACATTTTCTATTTTTTTTTTTTTTTTTGCCTACATGATTCTTTACATATCTATGAGATCAGGCTTGCTACGGTGGTGTATGCATTTTCAATATCCTAAGTAATTTTTGTCTGCAGAAAGAGTTTCTGGCACAGTGAGTTAGAATCTCCCACACTGATTATAGATTTATCAGTTTCCTCTTGTAATTCTGTCAGTCTTACTTTATATATTTTCCAGACTCATGTTGCTGGGAGGTACATAAAATTCATGACTGTTATATCTGCTTGGTGAGTCCTTTCCTTTTATAATTACTTAGAGTTCTTTATCTCTATAAATGCTTTTTGCCTTCAGTTTGATTTTATCTGCTGCTAATATTGCTATCCTGTTTTGTTCTTGTTCCAATAATACCCTTTTCCATTCCCCTGTTTTCAGCCGTTCTGGGTCATTTGTCTTACTGTGTCTCTTGTAGGAAGCGACATATATCGCTAGATTTAAAAAAAAAAAATCCAATCTGTTAGACTCTGTCTTCTAATTGTAAATTAAATCTGTTTATGTTTGCATCTGAATATTGACACATGTTTACGTCTGAATATTGACACGACCTATTTGCACTTAGTGTCTTATTTTGTATGTTTCCTTTGCCACTTTTTCTTTTTCCTCTCCAACCCGTCTCCTGCTTCACATTTGATTGCTAAAGCTTTTATCACTCTCTTTTCCTGGTTTGGAAATTACAGATTTTTATTTCTATTTTTCACATAATTATTCTTATTTTTCTTAAAAATATCTTTGAAGTTTAAGTTGTGTAAAATTACAAAAAAAAATAAAAATAAAAAAAACCATTAGTATGCCTACTACCAGAAATTAATCACTTAATATCTTGGCTTATTGTTTTTAGGGAACCATTCTACTGCTTTTATAAAAATGAAACATCCTCATTATAAAGACATCAAACAAGGCAGCAACATACAATGAAGAATTTTTAAAAACCTCTTAAGTCTCAGCAGTCTAGGCAAATGTAATTCCAGACACTTATCTGCATACAGATAGAGGCTAACACAGACACATCGACAGACATTTACCTTTATAGAAAATGATCGTCTCCAGATGTTATTTCAAAATATAAAGTATTCTGTTTAATTTTACTAGAACTTCGTAGAAGGAAACTTAACTGAAGTGAAACTGAGGGAATTGTGAGCTTCAAATATTTGTTTAAAAATTATTTCCTGGAAAATACCTTAAAAATAAAAAAGAGACTGTGAAAAACACCAGGAGTTTATAGTCAGTATTTTAAAAAAGTATTTATTTCAAGTTTGCTTAAAAGCTTCAGGTTCAGGCCAGGTGCGGTGGCTCACGCCTGTAATCCTAGCACTCTGGGAGCCGCGAAGGCGGGGCGATTGTTTGAGCGCCGAGTTCGAGACCAGGCCTGAGCGAAAGATCGAGAGCCCGCAGTCTGGCTGAGCGGTAAAAAAAAAGAAGAATAGAGAATAGGAGAGAGAAGGATGTAGCGTGACGAGAGTGCAAAAAGAGGATAGCGAGTACAGTAGTATGACACAGCAGCAGCCAGCACACACGATAGGGTATATATAGATAGGTGAGGTAGTATGATATAGGGTAGTAGTATGGTTAGCGCATGGTGCACATGCGCTGTAGTCCCCGCCCCCCCCCCCCCCCCTGCTACTCCGGAGGGCGGGAGCGAGGGAGGAGGTTGCTTGGGGGCCCAGAGTTGGGTTGCTGGAGCTAGGCTCACGCACGCGGTGATGCGTAGGCCCAGCGTGAGCATGAGCTTGACTCGTGTCGTGCGAGAAGAGTAGAAAATGAGAAGGTTTGGTGATGTGGTGTAGTTCCAGGTTGACTGCTTGCAGCAGAGGCTTGGGATGTGAGGGTGCGGTTTCCGGGTGTTCTGCGCTGGGTTGATGGTGAGTAGTTAGTGCTGCTTAAGTGGTGCCTGATTTAGATCGGGAGGAATGAGGTCAGTGTGTGTGGTGGGTGGGCGCGCTCGTTGAAGAAAAGGCCAAGTGAAGTAGTTTCAGGGCTTCCAGGAACGAGGTTGTTTCGCTGCAGTTTGTAGTGTAGCAAATGACCTGGGCTGGGGGTGTTGGTGGTGGTACATCGTCGGTTGAGCTGTGTTGTGCGTGTCCTGTGCCAAACAGCGTAGACAGGATGCGTGTGTGTGGTGTGCGTGGCTGGGGTGGTGGTGTGCCTGGATAAAGTCAGAATTCGCGTGCCGTGTGGTTCCCGGGTTGTAGTGTGAGTTGCGCTTTGTCCGTCTGCGTTGAGTGCATGAAGAGTTGTCTGGGGTAACTGTGAAGTGTTAATAGACTTAATTGGATGAGGCGTCGTCGTGTGTTGGTGTATCAGAATGGTTTCCTAAAGCACATTGCGGCTCGTGTGTGTGTTTTGTTGTTTGGCTTTAGCGATGCTCAGTTTATTGTTGTTTGCGAGTCCAGCGAGAATTTCGTTGGTTGATTGGATGATCTTGGGGAGATACATGATTTTTGTCGTGGTGCAGTGTTTTGTTGGGTTTTCCTCCTTCGGAACACCAATTATTCTTAAGATAAACCGTCTTTTTCTTTTTTTTTTTTTTACAGTCAGTGTCTCTGCAATGGTCTTAATTTCTTTTTTATGCGCACTCATTTTTAGTAGTCGGTTACGTACGATATCATTGTCTCTATGTCAGTAATTAGATTATCAATTGCGTCTATGCTGTTCCGCTATAATAATGCCACTCGGGCTCTAATTTTGCTTCCCCAGGTTTCTAATCTCATTTTCTATCTCGTCCTGCAGTTGTATCATCTCATCTCTGAATTTTAATTTTTTAATTTTTTATTTTTTTTTTGAGACAGTCTTGCTTTGTCGCCCAGGCTAGAGTGAGTGCTGTGGCGTCAGCCTCACTCACAGCAACCTCAGACTCCTGGGCTCAAGCGGTCCTCCTGCCTCAGCCTCCTGAGTAGCTGGGACTACAGGCATGTGCCACCACGCCCAGCTAATTTTTTCTATATATTTTTAGTTGGCCAATTAACTTCTTTTCTATTTATAGTAGAGACGGAGTCTGGCTCTTGCTCAGGCTGGTTTCGAACTCCTGACCTCGAGCAATCCTCCCGCCTCGGCCTCCCAGAGTGCCAAGATGACAGGCGTGAGCCACCCACCGCGCTGGGCCTGAATTTTGATTTTATCGAATGCATGCCTCTATTGATTGCATTTTTCTCTGACTTCAAGCAACTGGGGGCGATTTTCTTTTGTTCCCGGAGAGAACGATTCTGTCTCGTGGGGACCCCTTCTCTCTGGTGCGCTATGTTCCCAGCCCTCTTCTTTCCCCTTTTGGGTTTGTAGAGCTTGAGCGCAGGGAGGGGGCGGTTCATCTTGCTCACCCGCGAAGACGCTGCCTGTCTGTCCGGGCGTCCATTCTGCCGTGATCACTGCGCTCCAGGTTCCCCCGTCTTCTCTCAGCCCCAGAGCCGTGGCTGCGTTGTTTGCTGCCCGTGCAGCGTCCCGGGGGGAAGGTGAGGGAGGGTGGGAGAGTCCGGGGATGGGGGGCTGGTTTGCAGACTTGTCAGACTGTGCCGTTCACGCGGGGGCCGCCCCGGGCTTCCCAGTGAAGGTTTACCTGGCGCTGTTGCCGATGGGCGGCCTGACACAGTGGCAAGCTTCTTACCCCAGGGAGGGGAGATCGTTCTGCGCAGAGCGAGCACCCGCCAAGCTCCGCACCTCACTGCCTGCCGGGGGCAGGGGCGGGCCGCCCAGGCTGGAGGCAGCACCCTTCTTTTGCAGAAGGAGCAGCCAAGGGTCAGCGGTGATGAGAACCTGACCCATAGCCCAGAGCTGGGTGCTGCAGGCCAGTCTTGTCTCTGTGTCTCTGGTCTCTTGGCTGGTGGCTCTGCTGACGCCCTCGGGTAGAATTCTCAAGGGGAGGCCGGGGACCCCGGCCCGTCTTTATTTATTTATTTATTTTTTTGAGACAGGGTCAGGAGGGGGGGTCATTGTCCCTCTGTGGGTCCTGCCACCTCCTTGCTGAGGACCAGACTGGCCAGTTGCACCCTCCCTGGGGAGGGGGGACGTCTCCCTGGTCTGGACCATTTTCCTCCCACTGCCATGGAGCAAATCCCTCCGAATATGGGCACCTGCCCTCAGGTGTGCCGGCTGCGGGCAGTAACTGCGGACGCCTCCTTTCTTATGACCATGCTTCAAGGAGGCGAGTGCTGGGAAGTGTCCGCAAATTGTTAACACCGGTGGCTGCAAGTCCCTTCTGCCTGTGAGTGTGTGTCCAGGGCGAGCAGGACTTTTCAAAGAGCACCCGCGAAGCAGATAAGGTCCGACCTGAAGGGTCTCAGGTGATACGAGTTTGCACAGGGCTCATCCGTGGCTCAGCCTGAAAAGCAAAGGGCTTCTGCAGTTGGGCAGACAGGGTGGCCGGGGAAACCTCCAGCAGCCGGTCCGCACTCTGTGGCTCTAGCCCCCTGGGGGTGGGGCAGCCACACCTGAGATACCTGGCAGTCCCCTGGGGGTGGGGAGGCCACACCTGAGACACCTGGCAGCCCCCTGGGGGTGGGGAGGCCACACCTGAGACACCTGGCGGCCCCCTGGGGGTGGGGAGGCCACACCTGAGACACCTGGCGGCCCCCTGGGGGTGGGGAGGCCACACCTGACATACCTGGCGGCCCCCTGGGGGTGGGGAGGCCACACCTGAGACACCTGGCGGCCCCCTGGGGGTGGGGTGGCCACACCTGAGTCCTGACTCTGGTGTCCAGAGGTGACGTTTTTCGGCACGGACCCCGGGTGCTCAGTCAGAGGATGGGCCATCCCTCAAGCAAGTGGCAGTTACTACCGTGTTCCCCCGAAAATAAGACATACAATAAGCCCCGGCAGAATGTCTGAGCATGTGCGCAATGGAAGCCCCATCCCGAAAATAAGCCCTAGTGACGGGCGTGGCTGCGCAGCGCGTCTGCACAACCCGTGCGTGTCGTCGTGTGGCGGGAAAGAAGACGAGCAGCCCTTCTCATCTGCCCCGTGGGAGCTCTAGGGCTCGACACGAGAGATCGGGGCTGACGATTCTAAAGGAAACAGAGTCGCAAGACATTTGGGATGGGATTCGCGGTTTGGAGAGTGAGGATGATGTTCCAGAAGAAGACAACTTCACTCTGTTTGAATCAATGGAGATGGTTGTACTGCACTTAAAAACACACACACACACACACACACACACACATCCCCTGAAAATAAGCCCTAGGGTGTCTTCCTGAGGGGAAATAAATACAAGACCCTGTCTTATTTTCAGGGAAACACGGCAGTTCCTCCTACCTCGGCTTCCTGCGAGGGGCTGTCCGGACGGGGCCGAGCGCACCCATTTTTAGGCAAGGAAGTTGAGGCCCGGAGGGGCGAGCGTGTGCTCAAGGCTGCACAGAGACGGGACCAAGGCGCGGTCCCAGGCAGGCCCCCCAGTCTGCAGGCCGAGGAGCCCCATCTGCTGCAGGAGCACAGCCCGCAACCCCTGCAGAGGGAGGATGGGGCCTGCCTGCTGCCCAGAGCCAGGAGCCAGGGGCCGGGTCAGCCTCAGCGGAGCGTCAGAGCCCAGCGGGGGGCTTTGGGAAGGAGGGATTGGAGGAGTCAGACCCAGGGAAAATGTCTTATTTTCTCTTCCTTGGGAAAACCATACGGTTCTGGCCTAAAACAGGCTCTGGCTCTTGCTCAGGGAGCCCAAGCCGGAAGTGCCTGCAGGAGAGCAGCCCGGCTGGTGGGCTTTGGCTCCCAGAGGGACCCCTGCCATTCACCCACCAGCCTCCCCCAGGCCTCCCTGGCCTTCCCCCTGGCCTCCCTGGCCTCCTCCTTGGCCTCCCCCTGGCCTCCCCGGACTCCCTCTGGCCTCCCCGGCCTCCTCCTGGCCTCCCCCCTGGCCTCCCTGGCCTCCCCCATGGCCTCCCCCTGGCCTCCCCTCTGGCATCCCTGGCTCCCCTGCCTCCCTGGCCTCCCCTGGCCTCCCTGCCTCCCCCTCGGCCTCCTGGCTCCCCCTGGTCCTCTGGCCTCCTGCCTCCCCTGGTCCCGCCTCCTCCTGGACTACCCCCTGGCTCCCCTGGCCTCCCCCTCGAGCCTCCCCACTCTCCCCTGCTCCCCTGGCCTCCCCCTGCCTTCCTCTGGCCTCCCCCAAGCTCCCTGGCTTCCCCTGGCTCCCCCTGCCTCCCCCCTGGCCTCCCTGGCTCTTGACTCCCCCCTGGCCTTCCCCTGCCTCCCTGGCCTCTCCCTGGCCTCCCTGGCCTCCTCGGCCTCCCCCTGGCCTCCTCGGCCTCCCCCTGGCTCTCCCTGTCCTCGCTCCTGGATCTTCCCTGGCTACTGGCTCCTGGCCTCTTCTTGCTCCTGGCTCCTAGCCTCTTCCCTGGCATCCTCGGCCTCCCCCTGGCCTCTTCCCTGGCCTCCACCGTCAGCTGTGAGCTGCTGGAGCCTCACCTGGAGGAGGGACCTCACCAAGCGCAGGTAACTTCAGGGTAACCCCAGGAAGTCGAGATTCTTGTGCCCATCTCACAGACGGAAGAACTGAGGCCTGGAGGGGACAAGCAGCTCCTTCAAGGTCCCCAAGGGGATTTCTGTGTAGGGCTGACGGTTGTTTCCTTTTGGGGCGGGGGCGGCCCTGAAATGCCCCCCGAGATGCCAGCTCTGGGTGGGTCCTGCTTGCTCATCTGCGTCCCCCGATGCCTCCCGGGGGTCTCGCCTGCCTCCTGGGGTGCCGGGAGAGGGCTAAGCCGCATCTTCAGACCCTAAAACGTGGCGCTAGATTGGGGCGCAGAGATGGCTCCTTCCTTGCTCTGGGCATGAGGGTGGGCTGAGGCCCTGGGGCAGGCGGCCTCGGGGGGCCCAGGTGACCCCCAGTCCGGCCCAGCCCACGTTCCTGCCTGGTGGGCAGAGTTAGATGGCTGCCGAGGGTCATCACCTGGTCCCCGCTCGGGGACGCTGAGCCCTCAGAACACCAACATCCTGGTGGCCGCGCGGCTGGCAACATGCCTGTCGTCCCCAGCGCTCGGGGAGCCCAGGCGGGAGCGATCATTCTGACGCTCAGGAGTTCGAGGACCAGCCCTGAGCAAGAGCGAGACGCCGTCATCTACTAATGAGAATAATAGAAAGAACCTTAATTGGCCAACTAAAAATATATATGACAGAATACACTTAGCCGGGCGTCCGCGTCGCTGCATGCCTGCCAGTCCCCAGCTACTTCGGGGAGGGCTGATGGCCAGGAGGATCGGCGTTGCCCAGGAGTCTGAGGTTGCTGTGAGCTAGGTCCTACCGCCACAGCACTCACTCTAGCCCTGGGGGCGACACAGACGCTGAGACCTCTGCTCCAAAAAAGAAACCAAAATAGGAAGTAAAAAAATAAATGATACAAACAGCCAGAGCTCTGTCCCTTTCTGTGCCTCGCTCCCAGCAGACGCTCGGGGTCACGTGTGTGTGTGTCGTGTGCGAGATTAATGCGATCCGTTTGCCACGGGGAAGGTGGCTTCATTTACACGGGATACTGTCCGCGCGGCGCCCTTTCTTCCCAATGTGACCGCTGGGGCTGAGACCTCAGCACTGGCAGAAGCCGGGGGAGAGGGCTGCAGTCGGCGGGCACAGCACGTGCCAAGGTCCTGGGGCAGAACCGAGCGAGCTTGGAGATTTTTGTGGCACAAAAAGTCACGCTGGGGCTTATGGAAGAAGGGGTGAGGGAGCGATGGGGCAGGGAGGTGGCGGAGACGAGACGAGACGACAGCAGGCCCCGTAGACCACGGTAGGGGCAGGAAATTTCATTCTCATTGTAGCAGAAATCCACAGGGGAGTTTCAAGCCAAGCAGTGTCGTGCTGTGTGACCCGCTTGTGTCAAAGCTCACTCGGCTGCCCCCCGGTGTGGGGAGGATGCCCCCGGGAGGGGGTTCCTGATGCCCGGCCCTTGGCTGCAGGGGTGCTGGCGAGGAGAAAGGGGGACATGCAGTCTGGGGTCACGGCGGCCCTCTTGGAGAGAACGGATTCTTGTCTCCCTTGCGGGGCAACATGCCTGTCTCCCTCCATCTCTCTTTCCTCCCAGCCGTCAGCCCTCCGAACCCCAGCTCTGCATAGTCCCCGGGTACCTGGACCGGGCCCTGGGGCTGGGGCTTCAGATGGAAGCCAGAGCCCGGCTCCCACCGCTTGCCCGCCGCGGGGAGCCCAGCCCGGAGCCTGAGTGTCGGCACCGCGTGCTGCACGGCACCTCTCCCCCTCGCTGGCTGCACGGCCCGTGGTCGGAGAGAGACGCCGCCGGCACGGCCTCCTCCATCAGCCTCCGAGGTCCCCGGCTCAATCTGAGTAGTTCAATTCGCCACGCACCGAGTTCAGTGTGTGGCTTTAAACGACGCCGGCACCAGCCCCGCACGGTGTCACCCTGCCATCCTGCGCTCTGGAAGGACGCTTGAGGTCAGGAGTTCGAAACCTAGCTCTGAGCAAGAGCGAACCCCGTCCGTCTACCTAATAAAATAGAAAAAATTAATTGCCAACTAATAATATATGAAAATCAGCCGGGCATGTGGGGCGCATGCCTATAATCCAGCTAGTCGGGAAAAGAGCTGAGGCAGGGAGGATCGCTTGAGCCCAGGGAGTCTTGAGTTGCTGTGAGCGAGGCTGACGCCACCACTCACTCTAGCCTGGGCAACAGAGGAGACTCCGTCTCAAAAAGAAAAAAAAAATTACAGCCGGCCGGATAGTGATTAACTAATCACCATGTCACTCCTTCCCTGTTAGGAACAACCTCGTTAATCCCCGTCTGCGAGGCTGCGGGTGTCTGACCCACCACCCCTCACACGGGCTCTCTCCCCCACCCCTCTCTGTTTTGGCTGCCTGACTTACAATCCGAAAAATATGAGAGGTCATCGCATTTTTTAATAGCCTCTCGCTAGTTTTGCCACTGAAAATATTCATGGCACATGACACAGTCCTTTATAAGTAATGTTATGCATTTTTTTTTTTTTTTGGAGGCAGAGTCTCACTCTGTTGCCCGGGCTAAGTGATGTCCGTGGCGTCAGCCTCGCTCCAAGCAACCTCAGACTCCTGGCTCAAGCGATTCCTCCCTGCCTCAACCTCCCGATAGCTGGGACCACAGGCATGCACCACTGTGCCCGGCTAAATTTTTTCTATATATATACTATGTAGTCCAATTAATTTCTTTCTTTTATAGTAGAGCCGGGGTCTAGCCTCTTGCTCAGGGCCTGGCTCGAACTCCTGACCTGGGCGACTCTCCCGCCCGGCCTCCGCAGAGTGCTGGGATACAGGTGTGAGCCCCCCCCTCGCCGGCCCAAGAAGTGCATTTCTAACAGGGGATCCAGGCAGGTGGGTGGGTGGGTGGGTGGCGTGGGGCCTTCTCCCCGGGCCCCAGACCCTCCTGGCGGGAGTCGGTCCTCCGGGCAGCTGCCCTGGTGATTCTTCCCCTGAACGGTAGAAACAGCGGTGGGCTCCCTTTCTGGTCCTCTCTGGAAGGGAGGTGGGTTGCGTGCAGCTCTAGTAAGAGTAATTGGAGACAATGTAGCTGTTTACACAGTAAGCGATACTGCTGTTTCATTTTGTATTACATGTTTCCCTAACTCTAGAAAACATGGCACTGGGAAAAAAAAAAAACAAACCCCACAAAAAACAGCAGACATTGCAATCTCCCTCACATCTTGGGTGTCTGCTAAAGATTAAAAATGTTGCTTCCCTAATCTGTTTCCGAGATTGCTTTGGGAACGCCATCATCAAGTCCCACACGCACGGGGGGCCGCCGTCAGAAAAGCAAGCCACACTCGCTCCTCGTTTGCAAGAAACTGTGGCACGTTCCTGCAATCTGTGAGCAGCACCTGGTCCCCCCCACCCGGAGTCCCGAGTGTGCATCTGGGAGGTTAATTATGACTCTCTCACCAGCGTCATCGTAAAGGCGATGCACGGGGCCGTCGGTTTGTTCCGTTTCCACAGGCGGCTCCAAGAGCCGTCGCTGGGTGGGGGGAGGGGCGCTGCTGTGGGGGAGGGGTGGGCACAGTCGCGGGGGGGGGGGTCTGGGGGAGGGGTGGGGGACCGGGAAGATACACATCTGGGGCATATACCGTGTTTCCCCGAAAACCGAGACCTACCCATGAAATAAGCCCTGGCAGGGTGTTTAAGCATTTGTGCCATAGAAGCCCCACCCCGACAATAAGCCCTAGTGACGGGCGTGGCTATGCAAATAAGTCCTGGTGATGGGCGTGGCTATGCAAATAAGCCCTGGTGATGGGCGTGACTATGCAAATAAGCCATGGTGATGGGCGTGACTATGAAAATAAGCCCTGGTGATGGGCGTGGCTATGCAAATAAGCCCCGGTGATGGGCGTGACTATGAAAATAAGCCCTGGTGCTGGGCGTGGCTATGAAAATAAGCCCTGGTGATGGGCGTGGCCATGAAAATAATCCCTAGTGATGGGCGTGGCTGCCCAGCATGTCTGCACAACCCGTGCGTGTCGTTGCGGGGCGGGACAGAAGACGGGCAGCCCTTCTCATCCGCCCCGTGAGAGCTCTGTGGCTCGTCGACAGGAGAGATCGGGGCCGACGGTTCTAAAGGAAACAGAGTCGCAAGACACTCGGGATGGGATTTGGGGTCTGGAGAGTGAGGATGATGTTCCAGAAGAAGACGCCTTCACTCTATGTGAATCAATGTGGGTGGTTGCACCGTACTTAAAAAAAAAAAAATAATAGCACATCCCCTGACAATAAGCCGTACTGGGGCGTCTTCTTGAGGAAAGATAAATAGAAGACCCCGTCTTGTTTTGGGGGAAGCGCGGCATTAGAACCGTGCGTGGCGGTTTGTATTGGAGGGCCGGGCAGTTGTCGGGGCTGTGGTTTGCGATTCCCCTGACGCCGAGCATCGTGAGGATTATGGGCTGGCGGGCACAGCCCTCGCTCTCCCTGCCCCTCACTGGGCCGCGTCCGTGCCTCCACCGCGACCTCCATCTCCAGAGGTTTATAACCGGGCTATAAAAACTGCCTCCAGGGCCGGGACGTGCCATGTGAGGTTCCAGTCCCGTCCTTTCTGCCCGTCTTCTCCCCTCTGGAGACGGGGAAAGTGGAGTGATGGGCTGAGACTCCAGTACGTTCTCATGGGAGAGCAGGGAGGGGAAGGTGCGTGCGTTTGCATGTATGTGCATGCATGTGTGAGTGTGTGGGCGTGTGTGTAAGCATGCATACGTGTGTGTGTGCGTGCTCGTGGGGCTACTGGGTAGATTTTTTTTTTTCATTTTCTTTTTTTTTTGAGGCAGAGTCTCACTCTGTTGCCCGGGCTAGAGTGAGTGCCGTGGCGTCAGCCTCGCTCACAGCAACCTCAGACTCCTGGGCTCAAGCGATCCTCCTGCCTCAGCCTCCCGGGTAGCTGGGACCACAGGCATGCCCCACCATGCCCGGCTAATTTATTTTCTATATATTTTTTGTTGGCCAATTAATTTCTTTCTATTTATTATTATTATTATTTTTTAGTAGAGATAGGGTCTCACTCTTGCTCAGGTTGGTTTTGAACTCCCGAGCTCCAACGATCCTCCCGCTTCGTCCTCCCAGAGTGTTGGGACTACAGGCATGCGCCACCACGCCCGGCTAATTTTTTCTATATATTTTTAGTTGGGCAATTAATTTCTTTCTATTTTTTTTTTTTTAATAGAGATGGGGTCTCGCTCTTGCTTAGGCCGGTCTCAAACTCCTGAGCTCCAACGATCCTCCCGCCCCGGCCTCCCAGAGTACTGGGATTTACAGGCGTGAGCCACCGCGCCCGGCCCGTTGGGCAGACTTTTAACATCCCCACGGCTAATTTCAGTTAACCGGGGAAGCCGCAGTGCAGGGTCTGGCTCTTCCCTGGGGCAAGAGGAGGCTCCAGACTGGGGGAGCTGCCGGCTCTCGGGGGGCCTTGGGCTCAGCGCTGAGGGAGGAGCTGGGGTGACAACAGCTGCCCCATGCCGGGCTCCAGCCACGCGCCGGCCACTGCGCCAGGCACGCGGAAAGGCCCCAGCTCACCCCGTCCTCCCAAGCCCTCACGGAAGCAGCTGCGTGCCACCTGGCCAGGCCCGAGGCAGGGAGGGGTGAAGAGTTGTCGGTCGCTTTGCCCAAACCCGGGACTGACGCCACGGAGCAGACGCTGAGCGTCCTGCTTCCCAGAGGAGAAGCGCCGGGCACCGAGACAGAACCCATCCTTGGAGCCTCCTCATCCTCCCTGAGCTCGCACCCAGCGGCCCCCGGCCTCCTCTGACCACGGCCTTTGCACGCCCTGGCGGTCGGCTGCTCCCGAGCAGGTGCCTCTGGGGCCTCTCTGCCCAGATTCCAAGAATCTTCTGGAAGGGAGAAGCTGGCAGGAGGCTAATTCCACTTTCTCTCTCTCTCTCTCCCCCTCCAGCTCCTGTCCCTCGGGATTGAACATGGGAGTTTCTGGGGCCTCAGTTTCCCTTTCAGGCTCCCTGGTGTTTCCCCTGGCAAGCGGGCCCCTCCCTCGCACCTGCGGGAGGCTCAGCCGTGTCTCGCGGCCTCACTGGGGGCCGGCACGGGGGGCCGTCCTCGAGACCCCCGGCTCCAGCTGGGGAGCAGGTTCGGTCCTTCGCCGGGGCCCCCCCCAGAGGCGGAGGCAGGCCTGACCCCGGCGGGGTGGCCGTCAAACGCACGCAAGCGCACGCGCCCGTCCCGGGGGCTGGAAGACCGAGGCCCTCCCAGTCACCTGGCCCGGCCCCCTCTCTGCAGCCCGGCGCTGGTCTGGCAGACGGACGAACGCGGGTTTTCTTTTTTCTTAATTCTTTTCCCCTTTGCGTTTCCATCTGTTCTCGCGGCAACCGAATTTATGCGTGTTCAGGCGCCGTGTGTGACCACGGCCCCGCTTCCAAATCGCACGGTGTCTCTCCTCCTCGTGCCCGACATGCGCGGCGGTGCGGGCCCGGCGTGAGTCGCCCGTGTTGGGCGGCCGGAGCTCGGGGCTCCTGGGGGAGGTTCCTCGCGGGGGAGGGCAGGGCTGAGCCGGACGGGCTCTGTGTTCCAGAATGGGCTGTTTCCTCCGGCTGACGTTTGGGGGTGGTGGGGGTCCCGCCTGCTGGGGGCGTTTCACGACACGGCTTTGTGTCTCCACTGAGAGCAGACGGCGCGCATCGCCGCTGAGCATGTGCACATGTGTGGTTGTGCACGCGTGTACATACATGTGGTTGCATGAGTATGTATACATGTGTGATTGAGTGCATGTGTGCACATGTGTGGTTTTGTGCATGTACGTGTACATAGGTGTGGTTCAGTGCATGTGTGCACGTGTGGTTGTATGCACGCATGTACATGTGTATGGTTGTGTGCATGTGTGTATATGTGTGGTTGTGCGAGTGTGTACACAGATGTGGTTGTATGTGTGCATGGGTGTGTATACATGTGTGGCTGTGTGCATGTAAGTGTGCATACGTGTGATTGCATGCATGTGTATATGTGTGGTTGTGTTCATGTGTGTACATGTGTATGGTTGTGTGGTTGTGTGTGGTTGTGTGTGCGTGTGTGGTTGTGTACATGTGTGTGGTTGTGTGCATATGTATACACATGTGTGGTTGTGTGTACATGTGGTTGTGTGCATGTGTGTATACGTGTGGTTGTGTGTACATACGTGTGGTTGTGTGTACACACTTGTGGCTGTGTTTTGATTCTGGTCTTTACGGTGACGGTTTTAGGAGGTGGGGCCTCTGGGAGGGGAGGGGTCCGGGGAGGGATTGACGTCCTTTTGAAAGAGGCCCAAGGAGCCTCCCTGCCCCTCCTCCACGTGCAGCAGTGTGAGAAGACACTGCCCACCGGGAAGCAGCCCCAGCCAGACACGGAGTCTGCCGGCGCCTTGATCTTGGACTTCCAGCCCCCAGGACTGTGAGACATCAGCGTCCGCCGTTTATGACCCGCCTGGTCATATGCCCACATGCATGAGTGTGCCCCTGCCCTGCCCCTTCTCGGGGACTTGGCACGGCCTTCAAGGCTCCCCACACCCGCAGTCACAGAGCATAGTCCCTACGGATACCGGCTTCCACACCAGGGAGACCTGGGCTTGAGGGTTTCTAGCTGCGTGACTCTGAACGCGGGCTGTGCTTTCTGTCTGAAAAGTTAATATTTCTCTCCCATCCTGCCCTTGGAGGCAAACTCCTATGCATGCTTCAAAACCCAGAGGTCAGGTGTCCCTTCAAGGAAGTCCTCCAGGTTTTCCCAGGCATTCCTCCATATGTGCACAGGCTGGGCTGGCTTCTCTTCCCTGCTGCTCCCGTGGTCAAGCGACCTGTGGCTCTTCCGGGGACCACAGGGTTATGCACAGACAGCATGACAGTAATCTCGTATCAACAGGAGCCCCTGGACTCCCCACGTCTACCCACAGTGGTTTTTGTCTGCAGGGCCCAGTGCCCTCTCGGCTGCCCCCGGCCCAGACGCCCCTCCCCGGCTCTCTGGCCGGGACACCCTCCTGCAGCTGTGGGCTGCAGATCTGCATGTCCTAACCTGCCACCGGCCATGCCCTGCAGGGGGGCAAGGCATGCATTTCCTCTTCATTAGAAACTAGCGAGCTGGTCGGCATTGTCAGGGCTGCATTCTGGCAGCTGGAGGTGCAGCCGGTGGCCGTCTGTGGCCCGGCTTCCAGAGGGGGTGGGGCTGCCTGCCGAGTGCCCCCTCCAGCCCCTCCCCCGTGGGAGGCCCGCCTGCCAGCCCCCAGCTGAGCCATTGTCTGGTGGGGCCTCCGCAGAGCTGGGCCTGCAGGGTGGGACGGGCCACCTGGCTGCCGTCCCCTGCCCTGTCCTCACTTCCTCTGGGCAGGAGGGACCCTGTGCATGGGGCCTCCTTCCTCCAAGCATCGACACAGCCAGACTTCTGCAACCTGGGCTCAGGCAGGTCCTCAGCAGTGGCTGCCCCTCTGCAGCGTCCCCAACCCTGGGGCAAGTTCAGGGGCCGCCTCTTGGCCATAGCTTTGTCCCTTCCTAACTGCCCCTTCCAACGTAGCTCCCGGGGACTCCCAGCCTTCACAGGACAGAGGGAAGAGAATTATCTTCATTAGCTCGAGGCCGGGGACGTGCCTGTCCCCTTGCCAGGGTGAGCACCTCCCGTCTCCTTAGAGCTTCTGACTTACCGTGTTTCCCCGAAAATAAGACAGGGTCTTCTATTTATTTTCCCTCAAGAAGACACCCTATGGCTTATTTTCAGGGGATTTTTTTTTTTAGGTACGGTACAACCATCTACATTTATTATTCAAATACGACGTGAAGTCGTCCTTTTTCTTCTGGAACATCATCCCTCACTGCTCCAGACCCCGAATCCCACCTGAATGTCTTGGACTCTGTTTCTCTAGAACCATCGGCCCCGATCTCTCCTGTCGAGCCACAGAGCTCTCGACGGGCGGATGAGAAGGCTGCTCGTCCTTCTCTCCCCCCCCCCGCGACGACCACGCACGGGTGTGCAGACGCGTGCACGCAGCCACGCCCGGTCGCTAGGGTATTTTCGGGTGGGGCTTCCTATGGTCGCAAATGCCTCAACCACCCTGCCGGGGCATTATTTGTATAGGTTGGGCTTAAATTTTCGGGAAACACGGTATGACTTATGCAAATAAAAAAGAGGTGCATCTAAGCTCCCAGCAAGCCAGACACAGGTTCTAGCTGAGTCTTTGATTCCACCTGCCTCTGCCTCGCAGCTTGCGATTGGTTCGACTTCATTCCAGGATGGCTTGACCTCGTTGGTGGGGCCAAATCCTGCCGTACGGAACTGAAGCCAAACCACTCGCTATAAAGACCAGCTTCTCGCTCTCTTTCCTTCTTTCTCTCTCTTCTTGTCTTTCTTTTTCTTTTTCTTCTTCTTCTCTTCTTTTTTTTCTTTCTTTTCTTCTTTCTTTCTTTTCTTTTCTTTCTTTCCTTTTCTTTCTTTCTTTCTTTCTTTCTTTCTTTCTTTCTTTTCTTATCTTTCTCTTTTCTCTTTCTTTCTTTCTTTCCTTTCTTTCTCAACTTCCTTCCTTCCTTCCTTCCTTTTTATACACCAATAACACTTCTTCCTTCACTTCTTCCTTCTATCCTTTTTTCTTTCTTTTTCTTCTTCTTATTCTTTCATTATACTTGTTCTAATTTTCTATTTCATAATAATCTTTCTTTCTTTCTTTCTTTCCTTCCAACACAAGTCTCCACTCTGCCAACCGCTGATGGATGCTACGTCTCTCAGCTCACAAGCAACTCAGACTCCTGGGCTCAAGACACATAACACTCTTCTCAGCCATAACGCATATTGAACTACAGGCATGCACCGAACACGCCCGGCTATGTTATATATAATCTACAATATTTTTAGTATGTTTGGCAACACTTTCTTTCTATTTATAGTGAGACGGGTCCTGTCATAGCTTCAGCACATTATCTATAGCTCATTTCCAGAGAATCAACCGTAGAAGGAGATATATATACATACCATATATCCCCGACGGGTCTCAAGGGTCCTCTCTGGCGATGCCGTCTGGTTCCTAGCATGGGGGAACACACCATTACCACGGGCATCGATGATGTCCAGTGAACGCCTGGAGGGGCACAGGTGAGGGGCCTCTGGACGGTGGCCGGGACCCCCTCCCCTTTCTGGGACAGGAAGCCGCCCAGCCCCAGGGTGTGCAGACAGCAGGGCTCAGCGTCCTGGGCCTGAGAGGCCCCGGGAGAGCTGGGTCCAGCTCTCAGGAGGTTGCTAGAGGGGAGAGGCAGCTGCCAAGAAGTCTTGGGCTGGTCCCTGCCCCTCCTTAGGCCTCAGTTTCCCCCTGAGCCAAGGAGAGGGCTGGGCCAGACTGTTGCTAAGAGCCTTTCTGCTGTGACAGGCTTATGCTCATGAAAAGCACTATTAAGAAAAAAAAAAAAAAAGAACAGAGAAACACGACGAAGCCCTGTCAGTCATCGTTTTCCAAGCTTTCTGCGTGTCTTTTCATCAGAAGAGACAAAACGGGATCGGACCATATGCTGGGCTAATTGCTCCCCGAACAGATCTAAACGCTTGGAGAGGCTCGCAAGGGGAAAGCACCGCGATGGGGGCGGTGGGCGCCAGGAGATGGACCTCCTCCCCAGGGCTGAGCCTCGGGGGGGCCCACACGCTCCCGGGTGCCTCGGGGCAGCCGTGGGCAGCAGGGGCCTGGCTGTCCCTGGACTGCGACTGGATGAAAGGTCAAGGCTGGTGGGGCCGTGGCGCTCACGTCCGCCCATACATCCTTTCCCTCTACGGACGCCCACCGAGCCCTCAGCACAGGCCTGGCCCGGAACCGGGTGCCGGGAGACAGTGGGCAGGAGGGCGTCTGAGGTCTTTGCTCCGTGGAGGCCACAGCCAGCCGGAGAGCCGGCAAGATGCTGGGGAACACGCCGGTCACACACCAGCGCTGGGGTGGCAGGGCCACGTGGGCTTGGCAGGAGGATGCAGTCCCAGGGGAGGGGCCCGGGGCCGCTGGGGGGAGGCCGCCCCGGCCCGGCCACGTGGGCTGCACCCCTGCACCCTCCTCTGGACGCCCTGCAGGTGGGACAGGCACCGAGCAAGGCTGGCCCTGCAGGACTGGTCTGCAGCTCCTCCTTTGCAGGTGAGGATTCCCACGCTGCCGGCAGAGGCTGAGGCAGGATTTTTTTTTTCTTTCCGAGACAGAGTCTCACTCTATTACCCGGGCTAGCGTGCCGTGGTGTCAGCAACCTCCAACTCCTGGGCTCAAGCGATCCTCCTGCCTCAGCCTCCCGGGTGTAGCTGGGGCCACAGGCATGCACCACCATGCCCGGCTAATTTTTTTATCTATATATTTTTAGTTGGGCAATTAATTTCTTTCTATTTTTTAGTAGAGACGGGGGTTTCGCTCTTGCTCAGGCTGGTCTGGAACTCCTGACCTTGAGCGATCCGCCCGCCTCGGCCTCCTCCCAGAGTGCCGGGATGACCGGTGTGAGCCTCCTCGCCTGGCCCGAGGTAGGATTTGAACCCAGGCCCAGCTGGGTCTCAAGCCCACAACCTTGCAAAGCTACCCACGGCCTCTAGACGGGGAGGGGCCGGGAGGATGGCTGAGGCTGCAGCAGAAGTTCTGGGTCGGCCAGCGCCCGGCTTTGCAGGGAGCAAGAAGGGCCCCGGGGGACCCTGGAGTCCAGGGGGGAGCGGCTGACCCCCCGGGCCACCACGCAGGACCTCGGAGTGGCAGGAACAGCCTTCTCCTCTTGGCTCTGCGCTAAGAAATCAGGCTTCCCGGTGTGGTTTGACGAGGCACCAGGGCAGGAAGATGGATTTAAACTCATGAATATCTCCCTTACCGAGACGCCTCCAATTCCAACGTTTGAAATTCAGCCCTTGGGGTTAAGTCCTGTGCAGGTTTCTCTTAAAAAAAAAACAACGCAGATCTCCCGGGCCCACGTGGAGTGGCTGGTACGGTCTTATCTCTCCCTGCAGAGCGGCTGGACTTTCATCTCCCCACCGGGCGCCCCCGGCCCAGCTGCTCCAAGACGTTTGATGAATGAATGAGTGATTGGCACATTCTGGGCAGGTGAGACTCTGGGTTCCCCGAGGGGTGCCGCCGGCCGGCTCCAGCCTTCACCGGGCTCCTCTGGGCCGAAACAGCCCGTGTTTCTATCCCTGGCCCCTCTGAAGGGGAGAGAAAGAGTGTGTGGAAAAGAAAAGGCCGCTTCTGTGGATACAATGTATCCCTGGAATTTCTGGTGGTTTTAGAGACTTTGTGTCCCTTCCTTGCGTCTAGAAGAGGGTCTGGCGCAGAGGAAAGCTGGGTGCCCACCCCAACCCCGGGGCTCACGCCGGGCAGACCTGGGGCGGAAACCAGCGGGTGGACGGGCTTTTTCGTAGCAATGAGGGGGCAGCTGCGAAGTCCGTGTCCCGGGGTGAAGGGACCGGGTTGTAAGAAGTTGCAAGAGATACCGTGTTTTCCCCCAAGACGAGACCGGGTCTTCTACATACTTTTTCTCGAGAAGACACCCCAGGGCTTATTCTCAGGGGATGTGTTGTTTTCCCCTCAAAGCCTCAGCTCGCGGCACGCACAGGGTGGCCGGGACCCGACAGGGGGAGCCGACCTTGCTGGTGGGGCTGCCCGCACCTTTCCGGTCACCTCTGGGACAGCAGCTGTCACGACGGGGCGGATGAGAAGGGCTGCCCGTCTTCTTTCCCGCTCCGCGATGACGACACGCACGGGTTGTGCAGACGCGCTGCACAGCCACGCCCGTCGCTAGGGCTTATTTTCGGGATGGGGCTTCGATTGTGCAAATGCTTAGACATCCTGCTAGGAGGCCGGGCGTGGTGGCTCACGCCTGTCATCCCAGCACTCTGGGAGGCCGAGGCGGGCGCATAGCTCCAGATCAGGAGTTTGAAACCAGCCTGAGCAAGAGCGAGACCCCGTCTCTACTAAAAATAGAAAAAAACTAATTGGCCAACTAATATATATAGAAAAAATTAGCCGGGCATGGCAGTGCATGCCTGTAGTCCCAGCTACTTGGGAGGCTGAGGCAGGAGGATCGCTTGAGCCCAGGAGTTTGAGGTTGCTGTGAGCAGGGCTGACACCAGGGTACTCACTCTAGCCTGGGCAACAAAGCGAGACTCTGTCTCAAAAAAAAGAAATCCTCCTAGGGCTTATTTTGTGGGTACGTCCTATTTTTAGGGAAACACAGTTAGTTGGCTGCTGCTGGTTCGGAGCTGTTTGTTACGCAGCCTTATTGTGGCGCTAGCTGACTCATACAACCCAGTGCCGGGGCTCGGTTATGGCCGCAGACCCTGAGCACACCTGCTCTCCACACCTGCGTGATGACAGCCTCTCCTCCCTCAAAGCCTCCCCCGAGACCTCTGCAGAGCCCGGGCCGGAGCAGACCCCTCGGCAGGACTTCTCCTGCTCCCAGCTCTCCCGAGCACGGAAGAGCCGGAGACGGCCGGGCCTCCGGTCCGAGTCTCCTGCCCGTTTCTCCCCAGCGACCTCGCGTTTCTCCACCTGCTAAACCGCGGAGCTTCGGAAGAGAAGAGCCACGCCGGCCTCCCCTCTCCCTGCAGCCCCTGCTCCGGTGGCCCACCTGCGGCAGAGGGTCCGGCGGCGTCTGCAAAGCTGCCTCCACTTGTCCGTCTGTACCTCTGTTCGGGAGGCCCCCAGGGGCACGTCGATCGCCGGCAGGCGTCCCTGGCCGCGGCGGGCTCCGCGCTTAGTGCTCGGAGGATGCATCTGCCATTGCCCGTGAGGAGGAGACGCTGGGCTCCCTCCAGCACTCCTGGCTGGAGTCCCGGCTCGGCTCACACGCGATCTCTCTCCCTCTCCCTGTGCTCTCGGCACCCGTGGCCCCTGTCGGGGGTAATGACACAGCCTCATACACCTCGGCCCGGACCCCGCCTGGGAGCGGCCGGCGGCCGGCTGCATCCGTGACAGCCCTGGCTGCAGAGTGACCCTCCCGCCGCGGTTCTCAGAGCACCGGTCAGAGCTCGGGGTCCCGCCCTGCGCTAGAGGGAATTTGTTTTTGTTTTTGTTTTTTTGCAAGGAGATGCTTAAAGCTGCCTCCGTGTTGGTGTTTGTGGGCCTGGTGGTGGGGAACTCTCTCGACTCGGCGAGGGGTAACCCTGAATCCGGGACAAGCCCCATATGGCGAGGGCCACCCGGGGGCCCCCAGACCTTGTGCAGGTAAATAAAGGCTGCGGAC
>NC_033681.1:29829250-29842441 GCF_000165445.2 Microcebus murinus
CCAGGCCTAAGCAAGAGCGAGACCCCGTCTCTACTAAAAAAAAAAAAAAAGTAGAAAGAAATTAGCTGGCCAACTAAAAATATATAGAAAAAATCTCAGCCGGCGGCCCCACCGACATTATCATCACCCCCAACTTGCACAGGAGGCAACGGGGCCACAGCGGCGAGGGAAGATGCTGATGTCAAGTCACGGCCGGTGAGACCGGCTCACCTTTCCCAGCCAGTGGGGGCTGGAGCTGGGCCCTGAGCCCTGCGATTTCGGAGACGAGGAGCTGCCCATTTTGCCATGGGAAGCAAGCTTGTCAATGCCTGGGCATAGCAGGCATCAGAAAGAAAAACAAAAACAAAAACCCTAAATGTTCCTGAATGAATGAATGAATGAATGAATGGATGGATGGATGGATGGATGGAGGCGGCAGGCAGGCATTTTATCTTCCTCCGTCTGTCTCTCTTGTGCCAAGGTAGTCGGCTCTCAAGAAAGGTCTCCGTGCTCAGCCCCAGATCCCTCCCCGCAGCCCGGAGTGAGCGGTGGTGCTCGGTGCTCGCTGCGTTTCTGAGCACTTTCTTTCTGCCTCTCCACGCAGAGGGGCCGCCCGGGCCGGACGCGGGGCCGGCTCTGCTCCCGTGGCCACTTGGATTTTGCGGCAGCGGCGGCGGCTGGACGCTGAGCGGATCAGAGGGCACACGGTGGCAAGCGCCAGGCGTTCGCTTCTGAATCCAATTCCCTCCGCCGCCAGCCTGCTCCGAAACACAATCCATCACTGGCCCTGACAGACGGGAGTGCGGAGGTGAGAAGGAGGGAAATTGCGGACAGACCTGACCTTCCGCCCCCCGAGAGAGGGTCCCTTGTGGCCTGAGGTGGTGGCCGCTTGGGAAACAGCGGCGTCCCAGCTCAGATTAGCGCTGAGTTTGGGGCACGCACGGGGCATGGGCGTCTTCGGGGCCAGCTGGTCCGACCGGCCGGCGTGCGTGGTGGGAGGTGACCCGGCCCCGGCCACCCATGTCACGTCCCTGCAGCCAACTCCGGCTTTCGTCGGGAAACCAGAAACTCCCCAAGGGCCTCGGGGACCAGGAAGCCTGGCCAGGAGGCGGGGTGGGTGGGGAAAGGGGGGTGCAAGGGGGAAAAGGGAACAAGAGGGAGAACCCGAAATCTCAGAAAGGCAGAAGAACTACAAGGCGGACTGTCTTATGTTCCTAGTCGTGACATCGCACTGCGTCAATTTCAAAAATGTTTGCATCGCGGCAGGTCGCGAGGCTCGACGACCTGTCATCCTGGACTCTGGGGAGGCCGAGCGGAGGAATCGCTCAGGGTCAGGCAGTTCGAAACCAGCCTGGAGCAAGAGCGGACCCCCCTCTCCTACTAAAAAAAATAGGTAGGAAATTAATGTGGGCAACTGAAAATAATATGCTAGAAAAAATAGCCGGTGCATGGTGCGTGCATGGCCTGTAGGTCCCAGCAGCTTACTCCGGGAGGCTTGTAGCAGGAGATCGCGTTGGAGCCAGGGAGTTGAGGTTGCTGGTGGAGGTAGGCTGGACGCCGGGACTCACTCTAGGTTGGGGGCAACAGAGTGAGACTCTGTCTCAAAAAAAAAAAAGTGTTTGCATGCAAATTGAACACTCACGGGACTGTTTTTCCTATCATGACAGTAATAGAGGTTTGCGTAGTTATGGACCTTCTTTTGCACCAAATAACAGAAGCACTCGAGCCAGCCCAAGCAGCAAAGAAAACAGAACAAAACAAATCGGAACGGACGGTTTCTAAGAAAAAGGGGTTCCAGGGTGCAGATGTGGGTGAGCCTTGGAACCAGGAGGGCCCCGGGGTCCAGCTCCACTCTCCCCTGTCCTGTGCATGCACACCTGTCTCAGCCCCTCCTCCCCCTGCAGGGAGCTGCTGCCCACCCCGGGCCAGCTGCCCACCTGCAGAGGCGCCGGCTGCTGCAGGTAGAGCCAGGTGTTTGCCGCTGCTCCACTTCCCCGTGTCCAGGTAGGAAGGGTCAGGGGGCGTGGAAGGCTTGCCTGGGCTCCTCCTGGTGAGTCTGAGCAGCAGGTCCCAGGGAAGCCCTTGGCAGCTCATCAGCTGAGCAGATGGACCCAGAGAAGCTCGTAAAATTTTTTTTTTGCTCTTTGCAAAGACTTATGAAAACACCAGGAAAGAAAAAGGGAGAGAGAGAGAGAGAGGAAATGAAGTATCTGGTTTCCCTCACTGCCTGCAATATCATTTTAGCCTTATTCAATCTATTCTGCAATTTGTCTTCAATGGTTGAGAGTGAATCTTCTGGTTTCACCACCTCCCAGCAACTTCTGTGGGGTTACCTGTTCAGCCAGGTGTGTTGAGCAGTCACCATATATTAGGCACATTTTAGGGGACTGCAGTGAACAAGGCAGACAGAGCACCTGCTCTCACAGGGGGCTTATCGACTAAAGCAGAGGGAGAATCAGCAAGTCTTGAAACAGGATTATTTTTATGAAAGATAAATGCCGTGGAGTGATGGAGAGAGGGTGTCCAGGTGGCGGGTGGCCGGAGCTGGCGAGGCCAGGGGAGGCCTTGCGGAAGGAGGGGCCCCGAGTGTCAGAAATCACCCGGCCCTGGTGCCCAGTGGAGGACAGCATCGCAGACAGGACGCAGGTGTACCCCTGGCACCAGCCAGGCTGCTGAGCCCAGGCAACAGGGGTGCAAGGCTGGAGTGCAGCGGCCCAGTGAGCAGGGCACGGAGTGTTCAGAGATGAGACCTGGGGAGGGGATGAGGGGAGGTGTCTGCAACTTGACCCAGGAACTGCACTCCATTAACCCTTTTCAAAGTTGAAGTCCAGCCGGGGCGGGCGGTGGCTCAACGGCTGTGCATCCCAGCACGCTGGACCAGAGCGAGGTCGCGGCGAGGTCAGGACGTGTCGAAAACCTAGCCTGAGCAAGGGAGTGGACCCGCGTCTCTACAAAAATAGAACACATTGCGTGGCCAACTAATAAAAGTATATGAAGAATTAAGGCCCATGGTGGCGCGGGATGCCTGTATCCAGCTACGTGAGGCTGAGGCAGGGAGGATCGCTTGAGCCCAGGGTTGGGAAGCGTTGGCTGTGAGCGGAGGCTGACGCCACGGCACTCACTCTTAGCCTGGGGAACAGAGTGAGACTCGTGTCTCAAAAAAAGAAAAATCTACAGTCTGTCACTTTGCCGCTCTGGGTCCCGTTACCCTGGGACTTCCAGGAAGCATGCCGGCTGGATGTTATTTCTATGATGATTTAGTTTCCAGCTGTATTTCCTTTCTATTTATAGTAAACGGGTCGTCGCTCTTGCTCAGGCCGTCCAAACTCTGACTCGAGCGATCCTCTCCGCCTCCCTCCCGAGTGTGGGATGACAGCGACTCGGCGCCCGGGCCTCGTTTAACCGTTGAGAAGCTCTCGGACACTGTTTTCGAGGAGTTACGTTCCCACTTGGCACGGGCCCAGCGTGGCGGGGTGGCGTAGTCCGTGGCTCACTGTCTGGCCAACGGGCGGGATCCGCCCGACATCGGTCCGGCTGCAGCAGGCGTGAAGTGGCCGTTCGGTGCGGACTGCGTGTTTCCCTGGCCCCGGAGATGTTTCTGACCCGGCGTATGGGATCAGGCACTCTTGGCTTTACCCAAAGCTGTGGCCAGACGCCGGTCCCTCTCTCTGCCTTTCCGCGCCGAAGCAGCAGTGGTGTGCCTGCGTCGGCATGCTTTCTCCCTTTCCCACGGTTGGACGGGACGCAGGAGCCGAGACGTCGGGGTCCGGCCCAGCCCCAGCATGACGTCCTGCCAGGTCCGCCCCGCTGCGGCCTTCCTCCTCCTCCTCTTCCTCGTCCTCCGGGTTCATTACGCCAGCCTCCGCTGGAGGCCCAGGGCCTGGCCCCTGGGTGCTGGGACCTCACCCGCTCCTCGAGGGTAGGTGGGTCTGCCGTGAGCCCCCCCACCCTTGTGCGGGGCCTGGAGGGCAGTACCGCGCTTGGGCTGGCCGGCGCTGCGCTCTGCTTGACTGCCGGCTTTCATTCCGCACGGAGGCAGCTGGGCGCGCTGGCGCCTTCTCCGAAGAGGACCGACGTCCTGATCTGCGTTGATGAGTTGCACATGGCCCCTGTTGGCTGGCGGCCCTTGGGACTTGGCCCGGGCCCTGGGGGAGAGCGGCCGTTGCTTCTATTCAAGAAGCCCTGCGTGGACCGTCGCCGCAGCCGCCTGAGGAAACGGTGAAAAGGGGACCTGCATGCCGAAGCCTCCGCGTGGTTGGTCGGATCGATGTCCTCATTCCAGCTGGATACTCGCTTTCATGCAAGGTTTTGTGTTTGTGAGGCTGGAGTCTTTTGCTTAAAGTGGATCCTCAAACCGTGCAAGGTTTGTGTGTCTGCACCCACTCTGCAGGTTGGTTCTGGAGAGCCGGCCTTGGGGGGGCCCCTTCCCCGTCCTCTGCCCGCTGCCTGGGGCTGCCCTCGCCCCAGCCCAGCTCTGGGCGTCTCCCTTTGCTCAGTGCATTTGGATCTGTGCAGAGCAGCCTCCCAGTGAGCCTTTTCTTTTCTTGAGACAGAATCTCGCTCTGTTGTCCAGGCTAGAGTGAGTGCTGTGGCGTCAGCCTCGCTCACAGCAACCTCAGACTCCTGGGCTCAAGCGATCCTCCTGCCTCAGCCTCCCGAGTAGCTGGGACTGCAGGCATGCGCCACCATGCCCGGCTGATTTTTTCTATATATTTTTAGCTGGCCAATTAATGTCTTTCTATTTTTGGTAGAGACGATGGGATCTCGCTCTTGCTCTGGTTGGTTTCGAACTCCTGACCTTGAGCGATCCTCCCGCCTCGGCCTCCCAGGGTGCTAGGATGACAGGCGTGAGCCACCACGCCCGGCCCCTAGTGAGCCTTAATACAGACATTTCTCCTGAATTTCCCGACGTACTGAGGGTGGGAGGAAGCGAGGTTGGAAGGTGGCCCATCCTTAGCGCTTACCTGCGCATGGCCAGGTGTTCTAGGGTCTGGGCTGTGACAGCTCTCTGTTCTGGGGACCGACCGACCTTCTTGAGAGGGGGGACAGAGGACTTGGGCTGGTCAGAGAAGACTGCCTGGAGGAGGCGGCGTGGGTGGGAACCGGCATTCCAGTGGAGAGGGAAAGATCCCGTGGAGGTCACGGCTCAGGAAGGAGGCAGGGGGTCTGGGGGTCGCCAGCCGGACAGTCGGAAGCGAGGCTGGTTAATAGCTGGAGGAGGAGGTGTCATTCCAGGGTGTTTGTCCTTCTAGCTAAGTTATTTTTCACATTGTTTTAATACGTGCGTTTCAGGCCGGGCGCGGCGGCTCACGCCTGCGATCCCAGCACTCTGGGAGGCCGAGGCAGGTGGATCGCTGAGCCCAGGAGTTTGAGGTTGCTGTGAGCTAGTCTGACACCACGGCACTCTAGCCCGGGCAACAGAGTGAGACTGTGTCAAAAAAAAAAATGTGCGTTTCAAACTCCGTGCACACGTGACGATAAATTAAAAAAGCAGGCAAGGTCGGCAGTGAAATGTGGGTCTCCTTCCCCTCCTGTCTCCGTCCCCCATTCCTAGCTGCTGTCCCCACCGGTGTCTCCCCCAAACCACCACCACGCCGTGCAGCTTTCTGGAGCTCTGCCATGCAATGCAGACCTGCCTGGGCTCTCTCATACCTGGAGACCTGCTCCATACCTGCCTGTCCCCCTGAACGACTCGTCTCGAGGGTGGTCCGTACCCAGGTGTCCACACCGGCCCCGTGATTCCGTCCCCAGAGCTGTCTTCTCGGAGGCACGGCCCCCCACGGACGGAGGGAGGGCCGCCTTGCTCTGGAGTCAGGCAGAGCTGGGCTCCAGCCTGGCACCATCACGTTCTGGCTGCAGGACCCGGGCAAGGTGCTTGGCCTCTAACGCCCTGCTTCTCCTCTGCAGAACTGGGAGGACAATGGCCCCCTCCTCGGTGGCTATTGTGAGGATTACCCGAGTGAAGGTGTATGCTGCCCAGGTGTGCGGCCCAGGTGCACAGCCCAGGTGTGCAGGCCAGATGCATAGCCCAGGTGTGTAGGCCAGGTGTGCAGGCCAGATGCACAGCCCAGGTGTGCAGGCCAGATGCATAGCCCAGGTGTGCAGGCCAGGTGTGCAGGCCAGGTGTGCAGGCCAGATCCGTAGCCCAGGTGTGCAGGCCAGATGCATAGCCCAGGTGTGCAGGCCAGGTGTGCAGGCCAGGTGCGCAGCCCAGGTGTGCAGGCCAGGTGTGCAGACCAGATGTGTAGCCCAGATGTGCAGGCCAGATGCATAGCCCAGGTGTGCTGGCCAGATGCACAGCCCAGGTGTGCAGGCCAGGTGCACAGCCCAGGTGTGCAGACCAGATGTGTAGCCCAGGTGTGCAGGCCAGGTGCACAGCCCAGGTGTACAGACCAGATGTGTAGCCCAGGTGTGCAGGCCAGGTGCACAGCCCAGGTGTGCAGACCAGATGTGTAGCCCAGGTGTGCAGGCCAGCTGTGCAGGCCAGGTGCACAGCCCAGATGCGCAGAGAGCACAGACCATCCACGGCACCTGCCCGCCAGAGCTCACCAACAGGGAAGGACCTGAGAGGGGACTTCCTGCCCCTTCTCTCCTACTGACCCCCTACCTGCAGAAGCAGCCAGCCCTGTGCAGATCTGGTGGCCGGCCCTGCACCCGGCCCTCTCCCTGGGCAGTCTCCCGCCGCCAGGGCCCACGGCGAGCTCCCTGGGGAGACAGGGGACCCAGCTAAACGCCGCCAGGCGGAGGGCGGCCTTCCTCTGTTTATTTAGGATTGGACTCTGCTCACCCCAGAGGCCGGGGGCTGGTGGGCATTTGGGGCCACGCTGGACCACGCGGCCAACGCTTGGCACAGAGAGAGTGCCACGCCGGGGTCTCGTGCGGAGGCGAAAATGAGGCGTAAATACACGGGTTTAACAGCCCTCTGTCACTCCATGGTCTCCACGGCCCACCTGTGATCTTTTAATCCACTTTGCACCACGATTTCCACATCAAGAACTCCGGACAGAGTTTCCCCGGGAAGGTGTTTCTGTGTGATGGGCTTGTGCTGCGTCTGCGGTGCTAAACACACATTTATTTGCTTTCATCACTTTGGACTAAAGAGACAGAAAATGAACCATTAGAAGAAAAAAGGCCTCTATTACCAGCCTCCCCCCAGCCCCACCCGCTTTAATTCCCCGGTAGAAGCTGCGGTTCCTCCTCTTTTATCTCTCCGCGCTTGCGGGCGGCGGACTCCATTATCTGTTCCCGGGCCGCCTTTGAGGTTAATATTCCAGTTCCGTCCTTCCGTGGGCCGTGGAGACGGATTAAATTAGTGCGACGGGCGGGAGGAGTGGATTAAATACACTGTAAAACATCGCCGGCTTTCCCTGTTTTCCCCGTGCCCGTTCTCGTACCCCGGCTAAAGTTTTAGACTCAGTCTACGGGGCTGGCCGACAGTTGTCTCTAACCCTAAAGATAAGCACAGGTCCCGCTGGGGCAGGCGAGAGCTTGGGGGGAAGGGGAGAGATGCCCCCCCACCCGCCCCCCGCCGCTGCCCCAGGGCCAGAGAACGGCTGACGTGAAGTGCAGGGGGGGAGGCTTTTGCAAAGAGTGTGGGTGTTTTCCCTGTTAGGTGGGAGCCGCCTGCAGATTTTAAGCAGGGCAAGAGCGACAGCCGGAGCCCAGCAGAGAGGAAGCGGCAGGCAGCTGTCCAGGTGAGAATCGTTCCCTTCGGGGGCTGGGCCAGGTGAGGGCAGAGCAGGGGGGAGAAATAGACAGATTTGGGGCGTGTGTGGCAGCCAAGAGCCACCACAGGAGAGAATGGATTCAAGGTCGGGCACCGAGGCTCACGCCTATAATCCCAGCACTCTGGGAGGCCGAGGCGGGCAGATTGCTCAAGGTCAGGAGTTCCAAACCAGCCTGAGCAAGAGCGAGACCCTGTCTCTACTATAAATAGAAAGAAATTAATGGGCCAGCTAAAAATATATAGAAAAAAATTAGCTGGGAATGGTGGCGCACTCCTGTAGTCCCAGCTACTCGGGAGGAGGCTGAGGCAGGAGGATCGCTTGAGCCCAGGAGTTTGAGGTTGCTGTGAGTGAGGCTGATACCACCGCACTCATTCTAGCCTGGGCAACAAAGTGAGACTCTGTCTCAAAAAAAAAGAAAACAAAGAAAAGAAAAAGAAGTCGCCAGCCACAGCCCCCGGACGTAACTGGGAGAAATGCACTGATAAGGTCTGTGGCCAGCTGTGCCCACTGGCCAAGGCGAAGCCCCCTCTGGCCGGAGATCCAGCCTTACCAAGGAAGCCAGGAATTTGAACATCTACAGCAGGCGTCCTCAAACTACGGCCCGAGGGCCACATGCCGCCCACCTAGCACATTTATCTGGCCCGCCGGGTGTTTTTGCTGCCGCTGCCTGTCCTGCCTAGCAGCCAACTCGTCCCCGGCCCACAGTGCAGCACCCTCCAACGGTCTGAGGGACAGTGAGCTGGCCCCCCTGTTTAAAAAGTTTGAGGACTGGCGGGGCGCAGTGGCTCACGCCTGTCATCCTAGCTCTCTGGGAGGCTGAGGTGGGTGGATCGCTCGAGTTCAGGAGTTTGAAACCAGCCTGAGCAAGAGCGAGACCCCGTCTCTACTAAAGATAGAAAGAAATTAATGGGCCAGCTAAAAATATATAGAAAAAATTAGCCGGGCGTGGTGGTGCATGCCTGTAGTCCCAGCAGCTACTCGGGAGGCTGAGGCAGGAGGATTGCTTGAGCCCAGGAGTCTGAGGTTGCTGTGAGCGAGGCTGACGCCACGGCACTCATTTTAGTGGGCAACAGAGTGAGACTCTGTCTCAAAAACAAAACAAAACAAAAAAAACCAAACAAACAAAAAAAGAAATTTGAGGACCCCAGGTCTACAGGAACTCCGACAGTTTTTATTGTTGACGGTGACTTCAAATGCAAAGATGCAACAGGGACTAAGCGCAACCCATCCATCGCACGGCCGAATCTCACGTCGGCGTCCACTGTGCGGTCACTGCCTGAAGTCCCTTCCACGGCTCTCCAGGACAGGGGTGCAGATTTATCGGCGGAACTTTGTTCTTGCTAAAAAAAAAAAAGAAAAGACTCTGCTGAACAGCCCACCCTTCCTACGCCTGGGGGCCCCTGAGTGGGGGCACCGGTGACTCGGGGGCCCAGGACCTCCGTCACACGTGCCTGGACGTCGTGCCCGGCCGGGGAACGGGCGCGTCACCCCTCTCTCTGCCTGAGTCAGTGAGATGGGACCAGACCTTCGCTGGGAGCCCCAGGAGGAAAGCTCACTGTGGGTGAGCTCAGGGAGAAGGCGAGGAACTTCAGCAACCGTCTTGCAAGCTGTAGAGCTGCGGTCTCCAGCCCCCAGGCCCGGGGCCTGAGCAGCAGGTGAGAGCAGGTGAGAGCAGGTGAGCAGCAGGTGAGAGCAGATGAGCAGCAGATGAGCAGCAGGTGAGAGCAGGTGAGAGCAGGTGAGCAGCAGGTGAGGGCAGGTGAGAGCAGGTGAGCAGCAGGTGAGCAGCAGGTGAGCAGCAGGTGAGAGCAGGTGAGCAGCAGGTGAGAGCAGGTGAGAGCAGGTGAGAGCAAAGCATTGTCTGTATTCACAGCCTCTCCCCATCACCAGCACTGAGGCCTGAACTCCGCCCTCTGTCAGCTGGCAGGTCACTAGTTGCAGGAAAACAAGCTCAGGGCTCCCGCTGATTCTGTTAATGCATTGCGGTGAGTTGTATAATTATTTCTTTTTTTTTTTTTTTGAGTCAGAGTCTCTGTTGCCCGGACTAGAGTGCCGTGGCATCAGCCTAGCTCACATACCCGGCTAATTTTTTCTATATATTTTTAATTGGCCAATTAATTTCTATTTCTATAGTAGAGATGGGGGGGTGTGTCTCGCTTTGCCCAGGCTGGTCTCAAACTCCTGACCTCGAGTGATCCTCCTGCCTCGTCCTCCCAGAGTAGCTAGGATGACAGGCGTGAGCCCCCTCGCCTGGCCTAATTATTTCATTATCTATTACAATGAAATAATAGGAACGAAATGCAGGATAAATGCAATGCACTTGAATCATCCCAAAACCATCCTGCCCCCCTGCCCCCCGCCCCCGCCACCCCCTCGACTCCTGGTCTATGGAAAAATGGTCTCCCACGAAACCAGTCCCGGGTGCCAAAAAAGGTTGGGGATCGTTTTTGGGGACCTCTTAGAGGCCCGTTTGTCTGAGACCCGATGCTGCATGAGAGAGGGTCCCAAAGGAAAAACCGGGTTCCCACGGCGTCAGCCCAGCCCCTGCGTCCCACTGACCCTGAAGTCCCAGCCCCGGACACTTCAGTGGCCAAGGCCCCGTCCGGCTGGAGTCAGCCTTGTTCGCACTGCCTGTCTCTCGGAAGCCGGCGTAGAGGTACAGAAGCGGTAGAGGCTGTCTGCTCTCCCGGAGCGAGACAAAGACGGGTCAGAGGGGAGCCGCAGCATTTATCTCGTCAAGGCTGATGGGCACGGACGTGCAGGCCGCAGGGACGATTTTCCCTGTGGAGTCCGGCCTGTGCTGGGAGCTGGCACCCAGCAGACAATTCAGGAAGAGCCGGGCACTCGGGCGCTGGCTCTGCTACCAGCTGGAGCAGGACCGCCGAGAAAATCACACTCTGCCACTCCTGGACCTTGCTCTCCAAGTTGGTTATGGCAGCAGGTGAGAGCAGGTGAGAGCAGGTGAGCAGCAGGTGAGCAGCAGGTGAGAGCAGGTGAGAGCAGGTGAGAACAGGTGAGCAGCAGGTGAGAGCAAAGCATTGTCTATATTCACAGCCTCTCCCAATCACCAGCACTGTGGCCTGAAATATTATTATATTAACTAGTTATATTATATTATATTAATAACTATATAATAGTTATTATATTAATATAATAACTATTATTATATTATATTATATAACTATATTATATAATAATGCTTTTATTATTATTATTTTGAGACAGAATCTCGCTCTGTTTCCCAGGCTAGAGTGCCGTGGCATCAGCCCAGCTCACAGAAACTTCCAACTCCTGGGCTCAAGCGATCCTTCTGCCTCAGCCTCCCTCCCGAGTAGCTGGGACTACAGGCATGCACCACCACGCCCGGCTCATTTTTTTTTCTATATATATATTTTTAGTTGTCCGGCTAATTTGCTTTCTATTTTTCAGTAGAGACGGGGTCTCGCTCTTGCTCAGGCTGGTCTCCAACGCCTGACCCCGAGCGATCCTCCCGCCTCGGCCTCCCGGAGTGCTGGGATGACAGGTGTGAGCCGCCGCGCCCGGCCACTTAATGCTATTGACTCACATTTTTGGGCGGTTGCTACGTGCCAGGCACTCACATCATCTCTCGTGGGGTCCTCGCCTGCCAGTTTCGGCAGGTGATGCCACCGTGCTTTTTTTTCCGCTTGCCCAAGGTCCCCAGGGCAAAGAGGCAGAGTCGGGACCGACCTCAGGGTCTCGCAGCTCTGGGGCCCCTGGTGTGTTTGGGGGGCGGCCAGGGCACCCCCGGAAGGTGGGCACGGCAGGGGCGTGTCTCGTCTGAGAAAGGAGCTCGGTGTCAGCCCCGAAGCACGGAGCTGTTTATCAAAACCGTTCTCTGACAGCACCTTGCTCCTGGGATTTCGCGTGTTCTTTTTTTGGGGGAATTTTCGGAGCTGTCAGTGAGTTAAGCTGAGAAGTAAAAAAAAAAAAAAAAAGTATGTGGGGAGAAAAACCGCACCATTAAATATGAATATATTTCCTTTGTTTTAATTAGATTCTTTCCCCTATAGGCAGGTAGAAGGACAGAGCCTTCAGAGGCCTCTTTGTTGTATTTTTAAAAAAACCCTCACGCAATCAGCGCCATAATTAAGCGGCGTGATCTTTTTTTTTTTTCCCCTGCAAAAGGAACTAATTATTTCAGCCTTGTGCATAAAAATGGATCCATTTTTATGAGCAGTCTTTAAATCCTGGATGCAAATCCTATGTATAAAAATATTACTATTTTATACATAGGATTATACAAACCCTATGTATAAAAATATACATAGAAAATATTAGCCGGGCATGGTGGCACATGCCTGTAGTCCCAGGTACTCGGGAGGCTGAGGCAGGAGGATCGCTTGAGCCCAGGAGTCTGAGGTTGCTGTGAGCGAGGCTGACGCCACGGCACTCGGTCTAGCCTGGGCAACAGATTGAGACTCTGTCTCAAAAAAAAAAAAAAGAAAGTAAGTTAGACAAAAAGAAAAAAACAAAAACATTTGTACCCCCATAATATGCTAAAATAAAAAAATAAAAAAGAAAGTATCGGCTGCTACAATCTTTTCTAACCTGAGGGCATTGGAAATATGCATGGAAACTTTGCAAAAATAAATATTCCTGCCGGGGTGGCCAGATAAAATGCAGAGCTCCCAGCTACATCTGAATTTCAGATAACAACCCATAATCTGAAACGAAAATTCAAATGGACATCCTGCATTGTTAGCTGCCAAATCTGGCCACCCGAAATCCCGGCCGGCCTTTGACCCTGAGATTCCACCTCCGTGGACCTATTCTGGAGTGAACGATCTCACCGTGCAGAAAAGTTTTATGCAGGGAAACGTTCCTTGGAGCATTTAGGAAATGATCGTTGAAACGTTTAGGAGCCGACAATGTGTCCCATGGCCGAAAAGTGATGAAAGAGAGTATTATCTACCGGACTGGATGTTATAGAGTCACAGCTCGGGTTGCCGAAGGATGTATGACAACGTGGTGGAATGCTTATGAGAGAAAAAAAAAAAATACATCAGGGATTACGATCTTGTAAATAAAGGGTTTAAAACTTTGTAAAAATGGTCCTTAACTACAGAAAAAGAAAACTGACAGGAAAATTGGTGGAATGTTAATAGCAGCTGTATCTGCCTGGTGAGATTATGGCTTTTTTTTTTTTTACCGCGGCCCTGGGAGAGTCCACTTTGTTTCCTGGAACCCCAGTTCCCTCTCTACAAACCGAGGTTTGGCCCCACCGGTCTTCATGGCCCCACTGCTCTGTGAGCCTCCTGTTCCTCTGCCTCTTCCTTCTGCCCTCTCTACCGTCTCCTCTCTCCTCCTCAGTTCTCCGTTCTCTGACCTGCTCAGTGTCAGAATCTTTTTTTTTTTTTTTTCTGAGACAGAGTCTCACTCTGTCGCCCGGGCTAGAGTGAGTGCGCTGTGGCATCAGCCTCGCTCACAGCAACCTCTAAACTCCTGGCTCAAGCGATCACCCCTC
>NC_033681.1:29851740-29867267 GCF_000165445.2 Microcebus murinus
AGTGTATGGCACCCACTCAGTGAAGCTAGGCTAATGCTACGGCACTCGCCTGGCAGCAACAGATAAATGTCTGACGAAGAAGTGACGACGAGAATAAGAAAGAAGAGAAAAGAAAAGAAAGCTACATCCATTGGTCTTGTACCGATAGGGATCTAGCGAGGAAGGACAGGGAGAAGAAAAAAGAAGGAAGAAGAAGGAGCGGAAAAAGAAAATTAAAAGAAGGAAAGAAAGAAAGAAAAGAAGAAAAGAAGAAAAAGAAAAGAAAGAGTAAGAGAAGTAGAAAGAAAAAAAGGGAAAGGAAAGAGAGAAAGAAAAGAAAAGAAAGAACAAGAAAGAAGAAAGAAGAAAGAAAAAAAAGGAGAGGAAGGTTAGCTAAGAGGAGAGGAAAAGGAGAAAGAAAGAAAAAGAAGAAAGAGGTATAGAAGAAAGAAAGAAAGAAAGAAGAGGGAGAAAAAATGACCCGATTGGAAAGAAAAGAAGAAAGGCATGAGCACTGTGAAGGAAGGAGGGAGGGAAAGAGAAAAAAAAGAAAAGGCAAGGAGGCGAGACAGAAGGAAGGAAGGGAGGGAGGAAGGGAGAAAGAACAGTGAAAGACAAGAAAGACAGAGAAGGAAGGCGGGGAGGGGGCGGACGGGAACTAGCGACAGAGAAAGAAGAAAGCGAGAAGGGAAGGCGAAGGGAGCGAGAGGAACGGAACGGAGGGGGACAGGTGGCAGGAAGGGAGAGAAGGAGGACGAAAAGAGAAGAAAAAAAAAGAAAAAAAGAGAAAGAAAGAGAAGAAAAAGAAAGAAAAGAAAGGAAGAAAGAGAAAGAAAGAGAAAGAAGAGCAAGAAAGAAAAGAAGAGTAAGAAAGAAAGAAAGAAGGAGTGAGGAGAGGAGGAGGGAGGACGGAGGGAAGAAGGAAGGAAGGAAGGTGGGAAGGAAGGAAGGAGAGAGAAAGAAAGGCAACTGCACTTATGAAGCAGGAAAGTAAAGGGATGAACCCAAGCGGTTGCTCAAGATTGTTTTAACTTTAATCTTTTTCATGGAGGTTTTACAACTCGTTCCGGCTGTGCCTGGAAAGGGGCCGTCAGGAATCAGGGGTGAAAAGGGGCTCTGGGCACACAACCAGGGTGCAGCCTCCTTCATCAGCACCTTGAAATGCAAATCACACGCCGAGCACATCCCCACCCGCTTCCCTGCATCCATCATTCTGAAATAAGCACACAGACGAAACTCCCTACTTCTCCTATGAAGCTCTTATTTCAGCAGCCAGGCAGGGCGGCGGGCGGTTTGATTTCACGCCCCTTCCTCCCTGGTGGCGTCGAGACTAGACGGAAATAATGGCCCGAGATCGCGTGTGCAGCTGGTGCCGCAGACCCGGGCGAGGCTGGGCCTCCTCCTTGCTTCTCTCCTGCACATTCGGGGTCCTCAGAGGTGCCTGGGGTTGCCGCGGAGACTGGAGGAGCCTGGTCCTCCCCAGAGCAAGGGCTCAGCTGCGTTTCCTTCTGCAAAGATAACATCCAGGCACCGGAGCGTCCCGTTTTTGGCTCCTCCGGAGTGATGGGCAAGGCTTCCCCGGAGGTCTTGAGCTGAGTCTAAGCGGAGTGGGTCCAGAACTCCACGCCCGGGGACGAGACGCCTGAAGAAGGTATGGAGCTGTGAGACCTCCGAGGTGGGCAGAGGGGGAGGTGGCAGGAGGTAGCAGGACGCTCTTACCTCAGCACCTTCTCTGCCCTCCACCAGTTGCCCAAGGTTTTTCAGAGGCAACTTACCCCCTTTCCCCAAAGTACTTCCTTCCCTCCAGAAGTCGTCCAATTCTCCATCACGAAGACGGCTTATCCTGGACCCATCTCTCTCGGGGGGAGAAGGGGCTCCCCACTCTGCTGGGAAGCAGGAGGAAGCCCCCTTGCATTGAAGAGAAACGGCGGCTGCTTGGAAGACAGAGCGGATCACCGGCCGAGTGCTCCCACGTGGTGAGATCTTGCTCACCTTCCACTCTGCACCCTCACGGAAACATCCGGGGGCTCTCTCCGGGAGCCGGTGAGCAGCAGGGGGGCACCATCCCCACCGCCGCCTCCCTGCCCGGCTCTCAGGCTCCTCCTTCTTTAAGAAGAGAAGTCAGGATTGCTCTTGATATTCGCAATCGCAAGGCTGTGGAGACAGCCCAAGTGCCCATCAATCCAAGAATGGATTAATAAAATGTGGCATATGTACACCATGGAGTACTACTCAGCTCTAAGAAACAACGGTGATATAGCACATCTTATATTTTCCTGGTTAGAGCTGGAACCCATGACTACGTAAGAAGTTTCAAGAATGGGGAAAGACAAGAATCAGGGATATATTTTCCAGCAAGACTTGGTATGTAACTGAGCAGCACCTAAGTGTACACATAGGGTACGGACCCAGTGAAGTAGGGTATTGGCAGGAGGGGAGGGAGGGCAGGGGGCGGGTAATGAACAGACAGTAGATAGGGATGGGACCTGTCTGGGGAGGGTCATGATGAGACTCAGGACTTTGGGACGGGCGGCGACGGCGAAGGAGCATTTATTGAAACCGTTAAGAATCTGTACCCCATATAGTGCCGAAATAAGAAATAAAAAAATAATAAAGAAGGGAAGTCCAGGCTTCCCAGCAAAGTGTGCAAATGCAACTCTGCGACTGAGTTCCGTTCAAGGGACAAGTATCCTCTCCCGGCGGCCTGGGTCCCCTTCCCGCTTCCCGCTGTTGTCTCCACCCAACAATTCGCATCTGGAATATGCAAGTTTTGCTTGCGTCCGCTTCCCGCGCGCTGGAATGCAAAGTCCCCCCAAGGCCAGACACCCTGGACTGCCGTGTGGGCAGGCGTGCGCGCGCAGGGGACGAGACAGTTGCGAGCGACGGAGAAAAGTCGCGGTGGGGTCGCCTGTAGCGGGCTCTCTGGGGAGCTGAGGCGGTGGAGCGTGAGCGGGGCGAACCGAGAGCATAGAGCGGAACCGCCCGCGTCGGGCGGGGGTCCTGGCGCCGCCCCGCTCCGCGGCTGCCTTGTCTCTACTTCTAAATGACAAGAAAGAGATGAATTGGCCAACGAAAAAAAAGTAGAAGATTGCCGGGCACGGGTGGCACGATGCTGTAGCCCAATGCACTCGGGAGCTGAGGCAGGAGGAATCGCTTGATGCCAGGTCTGAGGGTTGCTGGGGCGTAGGCTGGTGCCACGCAGCTCAGCTCTAGCCTGAGCAACGCGTAAAGTGAGGGCTCCTGTCCCCCGCGCAAAAAAAAAAATTAAAAAAAAAATCTTTTGGAATTGCGGATGCGATGGCATGAAGGACCTTCGTCCGAGGGCGTCTGAATTGGCAACCGGGCGACCGAGGTACTGAGGGACTCCAAAGCCTTATCTTATCCTGGCAACCAACCAGCCTCTGGGTAGCCTCTTGCCCTCCCCCTCCAGCTGGGAAACGCGGCCTCGAGAGAGGGCTTCGCTACGTGCAGCAAGCGCTCGGGCCAGCAGCGTTGAGCTGGATCGAACCCAGGCAGCTTGACTCCGGAGCTCCCGGCCAGTATTCTCTACAGATATGGTGCGTTAACTCCGCGACACGTTCTTATTGTTTCGCCCCCCAGGGAGCGAGCATAAACGCATCCAGCAGAAGAAAAAACAGCCAAAAAAACCACAAAAAACTGGGGATTTCTGGTGCTCCTGCAGCAGCTGCTCCACAAGAGATACATATGCGGGCTGATTAGGGAACTGATTAGTGGCTCTCCCACAAAGCCTGGAATATCAGATTTAGAATGGATGACTATAATGGTTAAGAAGAATGAGTGATTAAAATATTACCACGTCTGAACTTCTCCTCCCTGGCTAATTTCTCCTCCTCCCTAGGGCTGCCGTCTTCCGTGGAAACAGGGGCACGGAGTGGCGGAAGCGGGTTTTATGGAAGCGAGATGATTTTAAAAGGCTTAAATTGGGGACGGTCTGTGCAGTTCTGCAGCGGCTGCCAGTCAGTCTTCACGTCTCGCTGCTCAGGCAAGTAGACGTGGGCTGGGGAGGGGAGGCTGAAGCTGTCACAAGGACTGGAGCTGGAAATGGGAAGCCAGGTATTTCCCGGGGTAATTGCGTGGAAATGGGAGACAGGCTGGGGGGCCTGCAGGGGGGGGGGCGGTTGCCTTTCTGTGTAGGCACAAGGTGAGGTGACAGTGGCTAAGGAAGCTTGTTCCCCGAGGAGGGGTCCCAGGCTTCTCTGCCTTTGCACACGATGCAGGACCACAGGCAGAAGTGCCCTGTTATAAATTGGTTTTGAGGCCTGTTGTGTTGGCTCCCGCCTGTAATCCCAGCACTCTGGGGGGCCGAGGCGGGTGTGGTTGCTCAAGGTCAGGAGTTTGAGACCAGCCTGAGCAAGAGCGAGACCCCGTCTCTACCAAAAAAATAAATAAATAAATAAATAAAAATAACAAACAGAAAGAAATTAGCTGGACAACTAAAAATATATAGAAAAAAGAATTAGCCGGGTATGGTGGCGCATGCCTGTTGTCCCAGCTACTCGGGAGGCTGAGGCAGGAGGATCGCTTGAGCCCAGGAGTTTGAGGTTGCTGTGAGCGAGGCTGACGCCACGGCACTCACTCTAGCCTGGGCAACAAAGCGAGACTCTGTCTCAAAAAAAAAAAAAAAAAAAAAAAAAAAAAAATAACAAACAGAAAGAAATTAGCTGGACAACTAAAAACATATAGAAAAAAGAATTAGCTGGGCATGGTGGCGCATGCCTGTTGTCCCAGCTACTCGGGAGGCTGAGGCAGGAGGATCGCCTGAGCCCAGGATTTGGAGGTTGCTGTGAGCGAGGCTGACGCCACGGCACTCACTCTAGCCTGGGCAACACAGTGAGACTCTGCCTCAAAAAAGAAAAAAAGATAAAAAGAAACTGGTTTGAGGAACAATCGCTGCAGAATCCCAGCGCCGGGACTCAGAGCCCACGCCCCATATCGGCGCCACAAAGACATTCGCTGTGCTGAGGGAAGCTTCCCTGCAGGGAAGGGGAGAGCAGGGAAGGGGAGATGGCTCAGGCTGCCGCTCACACGTGGAACTACAAGAGCCCACGCTTGTCGGCGGTCTCCTGTGAGCGACAGATCAAACCTGTTTAGGGAGCTGCGTAAACCTGGGGTCCCACGTTCGGGCCTCAGCGGACAAGCAGGTGAGGTAACCGAGCAGTGGGAAGGGGCCCAGACCAGCAAGCAGGTACCCCAGGGCTAACAGCACCCCATGGTCGTTAAGTGAGGGCATGGGCCTGCTGTGATCACAACTTCCCGTGTTTAAAGGAGAGACAAATGTGTGTGTGTGTGTGTGTGTGTGTGTTTCCTGTTGCTGCTCTGACACATCATCATCAAACAAAGGGGCTTAAAACAACACAACTTTATTATTTTACAGTTCCGGAGGTCTGAAGCCTAAACTGGGTCTGCAGGCCTGCATTTCTCCAGGACATTCGAGGGGAGGATCCGTTTCCTCGCCTCTCCCAGCGTCCAGAGGCCCCTGGCATGCCTGGGCCTCGAGCCCCCTTCCTCCTCCTCTTCAGGGCTGTTGCAGTGTGGCGTTTCTGTCTCCTCCAGTCTTCCACGGACCGTGTGATGACCCCGGGCCCATCCAGGCAGCCCAGCGCCAGCCGCCTCCCTCTCTCAGGATCTCTGCCTGCATCTGCAGAGTCCCTTTGCCGGGCCAAGTGGCCTATTCCCGGGGGGAATCCAGGGAGCAGGACGTGGCAATCTCTGGGGGGAGGCGTCATCCTGTCTACCGTGGTGCATGCGTGCGTGTGAAAACTCGAGATCTGCCAACCCTGGCGTCCACCTGATTAGCAGACGGGGGAAGACTCTCTAGAAGAAGAGACATTCATTTACTGGGGGAGAAAGCGTTGCAACGAGAATACAAATGTCACAGTAAACCGTGTGTGGTATGTAGGGAGGGGAAGGAAGACGAAGGTCTTTAAAAGAAAAGATGAGATGGATGGCATCGTTGTTTTGAAGTGACTATCCTTGGCTACGAAGGTGAATAAGAGTGACAGCAGTCGGACGGGCAGTTGTTGGGCAGATGTCCTTGCAGAAGTATTTTCTCGTCTGTTTTTGGAGACAGGGTCTCCCTGCGTCACCCCAGGCTGGAGGGCGGTGGCGTCAGCCTAGCTAGCTCACTGCAGCCTCCGTTCCTGGGCTCCAGCATCCTCCTGCCTCAGCCTCCCGAGCAGCTGGGGACTGCAGGCGCCACCACGCCTGGCTTAGGGCACCCTAGATGAAGTTTTTATTCCAAAGGACCATGAAGTCGGCCCACTGAGGTTCCCAGGGGTCTCTGCGGCCGGCCTTCTTCCGGGCAGGGCCGCGACCATACTGCCAGGCGCCCGACCGACAGGTGGCGCAGCAAGCCCCGCCCCTAGCCCCGCCCCTAGCCCCGCCCGTCTCGGCGCCGGCTCGTAGTCCCCGCCCCTGCTCCCCGCCCACCTCTGCGCCTGCTCGTAGCCCCGCCCCTGCTCCCCGCCCACCTCTGCGCCTGCTCGTAGCCCCGCCCATTATCCCCGCCCACCTCTGCGCCTGCTCGTAGCCCCGCCCTTAATCCCCGCCCACCTCTGCGCCTGCTCGTAGCCCCGCCCCTGACCCCCGCCCACCTCTGTGCTTCCTTGTAGCCCCGCCCCGACGCAGCGCCTCCCCAGGTCCGCCCGCCCTGCGCGACTCCACTTCCGCCGGCGCGCTGACGTCACGGGCCCTGCGCCCCCCGCGCCTTCGCGCGCCTGCGCCCCGGGCGGAAGGTCGTCCCTGTGACCGGCCCGGCGGTTGAAGCAGTTGTCGCCATGTTGTCGGCCGCCGCCCGCTCGGGCCCGTTCGCGCCCGTCCTGTCCGCCACGTCCCGCGGGGTGGCGGGCGCGCTGCGGCCTCTGGTGCAGGCCGCGGTGCCCGCCGCCTCGGGGCCGCCGGTGCTGGACGCGAAGCGGCCCTTCCTGTGCCGGGAGTCGCTGAGCGGCCGCGCCGCGCACCGGCCTTTGGTCGCCTCCGTGGGCCTCAACGGTGAGCCGGGCTGCGGGCAGCGGCCGGGGGCTGAAGGGCGTCGGCTCTCTCGCTCCCCCGGGCCTGGGCGCGGGCGTGCGGAGCGGGAGCCTCTCCGGGGAGACGGGTCGTGGGGCCGGGGCGACCTTGGGCCGGCGCCCGCGCCACCTCCGCCCTCGCGTCCGCACCTGCGGGGACGCTGCAGGTGGGGCGAGCGCAGGTGACGGTGCCGAGCCCGGGCAGTCCAGGCCTCTGGGCGGCTTGCTCTCGGCGGCCGGCTGGGCTCCGTCCCCTGGCCAGACTTTGGCACTCACTGGTCAAGCTCAGGAGCTCCGGGGCCCTGCCGCCTCCTGCAGAGCCCGGGCAGAGGGCGTCGCTCACAGGTCGTTGGACCCGGGCCACGTTGCTAAGCATTTTCTGTGAAATGGGTTCGTGGCTTATACCCATTCTGTAGGGACGTCGTGAGGCTTAGATGGGAAAACCCTGCACACAGTGTGGCCACTTAATAAATGCTTAAAAAATTGGCCTGTTGTTATGCAGTGGGCCCCTTCACCACTGCTGACCCCTTCAGTGTCTTTCCCCTTCACCCCCAAAACGACACACACAAGGTCAGCCGCAGGATAGTGTCACAACGTGGTCAGTTTAATTTTGGAGAAGAACAAGCAGAGGTTGGTGGCATTCCCGTCTGACAGATGAGAAGACAAGACCGCAAGAAAGAGGCGAAGTGACGTGCTCAGGGCTACACGGCGTGGATTTGACAAGGCCGCGTTGGCCGTGGGCCCTTCCCTGGGGCTGTCCCACACCGTCTGCCGTCAGATCCCCCGTTGTCGTCCACGCCTTGTCTTCCACCCCTCTTCTTCACACGCTCTATACTGGGGATGCACAGGTGATGACCTGTAGCTTTTAAAAATTGGGACGACTCCCGGCATCCCTTGGAAATGGTTGGGAGCTGGGGACACTGAGCTGCAGTTTTTACACGGGGGAAGTCTGGTGTGCGGTGTGTTCGCTGACCCCACAGTTTGAACCAGGGCTCTTCTCCGCTTTGTCACGGTCCTCACCAGGCCTGCCTGTTTATTAGTGTTACCTGCCTGGTCTCCCTCGACAGCTGAGTTTGTGAAACTTCCCCTAAATTGCACTCACTCTTTTCACTCTGCCTTCGTTCACCCTATTTTCTGCACTTTTAGTGGCTCTCCCAACTCGGTTTTCACATGTGCACATGTTTTCCTTCTCTGTGCTTTGAATCTCAAGGGTCAAGTAAATACAGTTTCATATTTGCCGATTTATGTCTGTATAGCACATAACACTTTCCACTCTGTTGTGTTTATTGGCAGCTCCTCTGACCTTGAGCTTAAGGACACAGAGAATGTCTCCTGTATTTTTTTCTATCTCCCACTACCTCAGATTTTGCACACATGGTTTGGTGCAAAGTATTTGTAAATGAATGTTTGCTAAAGAGCACCGGTGGGTTTTGAAGAATCTGTGCAGGGCCTGGACGTGAGAAACAAGAAGGGAGGAGAGAATTTCAATAGCAAAGGTAAAAAGCGTCTTTGGAATTTGTCAGGTGACTGAAGGGTTTCTACTGAAAATGGGAGGCTTACGTGTTGTATTGAGAGATTCTTCTGAAAACAGGCAAATAATATAGAACCGCAAGGTAGAAACCTGTTTTCTGTAATCATGCCTTTGGGTTGTAGCTTAAGTTCACAGTAAAATCTGTCTAAATGGTTTATGGAAGGATGGGTGGTGGTGGATATGATCAGAGGGGTTGGGTCAGGAAAAGACCCTTGAGCTGGGGAGGAAAGTTGTACTATTACTCTGTTATGCAGATTTCCAGTGCTCATCAGAGGTCACCTTAAAAAATTGTTTTATTAAAATACCTTGATTTATCTCCATTTCTAGATATTTCCTTGGAGTATCTGGTTTTGCTTTAGATTACAATTAAATCTATTATCTTTGCTACTAAAAGACCGAATACAGCGCATGTAAATATTTAGAGAATGATTTTTGCAACATGGCAGTTTCATTTCCTGAAGGGTTCTTGATGGTGTAGACCATTGAAGTGTAACCTGTTAGAGTGGGAGTAGACGGTGGCCACCAAGTCTCTGAATGAGGGTGGCAAAGCCATTCTGTTTAGTGCCGGTGTACATTTCCTTGTGGACTGCCAAGGAGTGTGGACACTCTTTTTAATGTAAAAGTATGAACTTTTGATTCCGTTATCTTTTAGGTGTGGAACACATATGTTTTGTGTAATCCCAGTCAGTGCTTGGGGAAAGGAATTTATGCTTGATTCCAAACACCAGTCTACACTGACAGGCTAGCATTGGGTATAGTAGTGTATGGTGTAATGTCACTTTGATTCCACAAAGCCATAGAGGTGAATGTCATGTTGCCACTACCTGTGTCCTGGTCCCCTCCAAGAAGTGGTTGGGTTGCTCAGAAAGTACATAGAGTGATTTTGATGGGTTTTGTTATTGTTTGTGAATATCTGTGGCTTCCACAAAGTTACTGGCCCTGGGAACCATGTGCAAAGTGGTTGGGAGTATTCTGCGTTGTGACGTTTGACTACTGAAAGAGGTAGAGTGTGTTAGGATGAGGCAGGCTTGTAGACCAAGGTGGAATTGCTGTTTACAATAGTGGAAATATATTCTGTAAATGCACCTTTGTTTTGGAAACAACACATTTTCTAAAAGGCAGGACATTTTAGTGTCCCCTTTTCTGAAAATCAAACCTTGTGGCGGATTCCCTAAGACAAATGTACAGTTTGCAAAAAGATTTGGTTCCTGAAACATTCTTAAAAGTGGTACTAGTAAATTCACTTTTTTTTTGGACAGACATTTAAAAAATGTTATGGGAGAGAAGGACTTTTTTTTTTTTTTTTAAAACAAACTACTTGTTCCCAAAGTTCTACCTAGACACAATTATTTGCTCATTTAGCATTCATTTGACACAAATTTTGGCCTAATTTATGGCCTGGAGTAGAAGTATCCCGGTTGAGAGACCCGTAACAGTGAAAAAGATAATTTCCCTACTGTTGTAGAGGCTATTGCCCTTCATTGAAAAGGGGATACATGAAATTTTGCTCTTTTTTTCCATTTCTAAATTGAAATAATTAGCTCTTTTACAGATTTCATTTTATTTTGAGAGCTGCCTATTCTGATAAGGATGTCCTTTTCTACCCATTAGTGGTTTTATTTGAAGTTACAGTAATACTAATTTATCCCCTAGGGTCTAAAATAGAAATCTTTAAATTTTCTGCAACTAAAGTTATACTTACAGCTCACAGAATGTTTATTATCTTATAATTAGTATTTTATGAGTTTTGAATGGTTCTTTCAGACAGCACGTAGATAAGAATATAACCGTTAGGCATTTGCCTTAATGAGATGATCACACAGGAGCTTACCGGAGAGACTAGCTGAGTTTGAGCTGCCTCCTAGTCCAGAGAATATGGGAGTTTTTAGCTTGGGTGTAGACTATACCTTGGCAGTTGAATTTTTAGGAAATTTGAAATACTGCTATTTATTGTGCTATTTAACCTTTTAAACTCGGTGCACTGAGATGTCACAAATCCTGAATCAGCAGTGTTTAATCAGGAGGAGCTCAGTTTACAAACGCTGTCTTGTAGCTCCATACCGGTATGGTAGGTAGTGGTTTGACTTCGTTTCGTGTTTAGTATTTTATATTCCGCCACTGCCAGTGCGGCTCTTTCGTAGACCCAGTGGGTGCCATGGTTCACGTTTTCAGGTTTGATTTGTGAACCCGTGAAGGTCTGTTTCCTGAGTGTCCCCCTTTCAGGGTTCTCGTGCGATTGTGCTCTCTCACCTTCTGTTTGTCTTGCAGTCCGTGCGTCTGTTCGCTGCTCCCACACAGACGTCCGAGTGCCCGACTTCTCTGACTACCGGCGCGCCGAGGTTCTGGACAGCACGAAGTCTTCCAAGGAGAGCAGCGAGGCCAGGAAGGGGTTCTCCTATTTGGTGACCGCGACCACCACCGTGGGCGTCGCCTACGCCGCCAAGAATGTGGTCACCCAGTTCGTGTCCAGCATGAGCGCCTCTGCCGATGTGCTGGCCATGTCCAAAATCGAGATCAAGCTGTCCGACATTCCGGAGGGCAAGAACATGGCTTTCAAGTGGAGAGGCAAGCCCCTGTTTGTGCGCCACAGGACCAGGAAGGAGATCGACCAGGAGGCTGCGGTGGAGGTGTCCCAGCTGAGGGACCCGCAGCATGATCTGGAGCGCGTCAAGAAGCCCGAGTGGGTCATCCTGATCGGCGTGTGCACCCACCTGGGCTGCGTGCCCATCGCAAACGCAGGCGACTACGGCGGCTACTACTGCCCTTGCCACGGGTCGCACTACGACGCGTCCGGCAGGATCAGGAAGGGGCCCGCCCCCCTCAACCTGGAAGTTCCCTCCTACGAGTTCACCAGCGACGACATGGTGATCGTCGGGTAGAGACTTGGACCCCAGCCACGGGCTTCCCGCAGCCTTCCTGTCGCCTCAGGAAGTCACGTGGGAAGAGCGGGCCTTCTGTACTTCACGTTGGTTGATTTGGAATATTTAAGAATTGCTAATAATGTATCTGCAAACATTAATGCGAAGTAAATTGAATTTAATGTGGAATACTTTCAAGCGTTGAGTTAATAAAGCCACTGTTAAGCGTTGCTAAGCTCAGTCGTGCACTCGAAAGGTGCTGTGTCTGACGGCTCGTTCTAATTAAAAATTACAGGCTGGTGTACACGGATTCTGTGAAATCTGTAATTGGCGTCCTCGTTTATTTTCTTGCCCACGTACTTGTTTCCTGCTTTGTTTCGGGCGCACAGGTTCCTGGAGCTTTGAGCTTTGTAGCTCATTCATTGTTAAGTGAGGCGAAGTTGGCTGGTCCTCTCCCAGGTCCGGGGAGGTGCTCCTGGTGTTGGCGGAGGCGGTAGTTTTTCACAGGACCCGGTGGACGTCTTGGCCGTGTCCTCCCCTGCTGCTGCGTGACGGGCAGCAGTCCGTGTGGTGACTGATCTGCTGGGTGGGTTCCTCGCGGGCGTTGGCGGTAGTTTTGAGGGTCCCTCTCCAGGCTGGCTGGCTTTCTGCTCAAGTGACAGGCCAGGAAACGGCAGTCATTCCCGACGGCTGCAAGTTCGTACGCACAGTTCTTTAGTTGTGAGAGGCAGTGGTGTGGTGTAGCAGAGAGGCTTTCCGGGGTGGGGGTGCCTCTGCTGTCCCCTGGTTTGGCATCGTGTGTGTTCATGCCCCCAGAGCCACGTCCGCTCTGCCCAGAGGCGGAAAGGGAGCATCTCAGACTTCGGCTGTCTGTGCGAACACGCTCCTGCTGGCTTCCTTTGATTGCGTCTTGAGGTGTCTGTGGTCACTCAGCACTTTCCACTGCAGGGGTGGGGCTGGGCATAGCTCATCACAAGTGACATCTTACTGTCTCCTGCCTCCCGTTACTCGAGTGAAACCGGACTTGAGGTCTGACATCCGTTCCCGCTGGGAGCTGGGAGTGGGCCTTGCCCTCTCTGGGGATCTTCCCCATGGGCTTGCCGTGTCCTTGCTGTTTGGAGGTGGGCCCGTCTCGTAGTCACGTGTGCACGTGTGAAGCAGCCAGGGCGGTCAGCTCTGCCCAGAGGGGACTGGCCGTCCCATAGGGTTCCGGTCTTCAGTGTCGGCAGGTAGGTGTCTGCGCCAGAAACGAAAGTGTCAAGAGTTTTTGTGCTTGTGAGCAGGTATTAGTCTTTCATTTTTTTTTACCATCCTAGAAACACAGGTACGGATGACGGTTGGTGGGGCTCACGAAAGTGTCTTATGTTCTGTGTCTGCAGATCACGGGGGCTGCACCCTCTGGGGGTGGGGATGGCAGGGCAGGGATGCGGAACGTTCAGTTGGGGGGGGGGAGCGGGGAAACAGGTCCACACACGTGACTGCTGCCAGAAATGTCAGCGGCGCCCCTTCCCCAGAGAGAGGCACTGACCCCCCACGTCTCTGCTCCCCACCCCGCAGCGATGCCCTGGCGTTCTTCACGTCCTCGTATTGGCAGTGCCTAAGCACCGCTGTGTCAGAGTCCGCCCGGCGGGTGGAGGGCGGAGTGGGACGTTTGCAGGCCCTCCCCCCCAGGTGTGTTTGTCCTGGGGTGGCCGTATGTGGCGGCCGCTCACGCCGGTCATGTTTTGAGTGCGGCAGTGGGATGCCGCTGAGTCCCAGTAACCCGTGTAGTTTTTAAGAGAAGTCTGCATCCCACGAGTAATGGGGCAAGCCAGGTCGCTCGGTACGACTTGATAAATGGGCAGAGCAGACCTGGGAGCTTTTTGACAATTCCGTGGGAACAGAATCCTAGGTATTGGGGGGAGACCCGACCAGTTGGCGTTCCGACACCAGATCGCTAACTTGTATTGCTTTTTGCTGGGAATCGTTCTTGGGTCCACCCCGAGAGCCGTGCCTTTTCACTATTGTTCAAGAAGTGTGATAAAAACTGTCCTTTCTGAAAATTTTGCGTTGTTTGTTAGAGATGATGTCAGATTTACTTTGGTCTTTCCGAACGGACCCTTTTAAAATCAGTCAAATTGTGTAGAGGGCTTTTGTCCTTACTTGATATCTGTGGCTTGGCATCCTCACTTTTTCTAAGCAGCGGGAACATAACAGCTATTTATCTGAATGTCCAAAGTCCTTCTTCATTCTCCCAGTATGTTCATGTCACTCGAATTCCATTACATTGTGCGTTATCGACCCGAAATAAACGTCCCTGTTTTTCAGAATGACGCCCTCGGCCCACTGTTCTAACACACTCGCCATCTGTCTGCTGATGACTCCCCTGGACCACTTCCCCGAGGCTCACACTCCTGTTCACCTGTTCGCTGGGCGTCTGTCTGTGTGTGGCTGTCCTGTGAACACCTTTTACTCAGAATGCCAGCTGCTTCATTGCCGGTGGGGCCTCCCCATCTACCTGCTAACCTACCTGGCCATCTAGAAACCTGCCTCCTTCCCATCACCTCCTCCCCCTGGGCCCAGATCAGTCCCCAAGCCCTGCTAATCTAATCTCCTTAGTACACTGGGTCTGTTGACTGCCTGCCGTCTGCAGCACCCTGGTAATGGCTGCCTCTTTGATCACCGACTGCTGACTGACCGCTAAGCTGAGAGCACTTCAGGTACATATGATCTGTAATCCTCAGAAAACCCCGTCAGGTAATGTTGCTATTGATAGTTAATAGCTGGGGAGACTGAGGCACATAGAAGTCTGTTGTCACCGTCGTAGCTGGTAGGTTGGTGGAGCCAAAAGCTTTATCTTAAGCCAGGGAGTCTTGAGCTCAGAGCCGATGGGCCCGGTCGCCACCCTGTACTGCCCGCCCTGGGAGGCCGTGACAGTTCCTGCCCGGAGCGCTGCGGTGAGATGCCAGACAGGCCTCTCCTCCCGTCCCGTCCCCTTAGAATTTATCCTCCTAATAGCCGCCAAGCAGTGTAGACGTGAAGGAGTATCGGGTTGGTTCTGGGTTCCAACCCTGGCTCTGCTGTTTCTTAGATGCGTGACCCCCACGCAAATCAATCTCTTGCCTCTCTCCCCTCGTCTGGAAAAAAGAAAATAGCTCCTGAGAGGAGTTGTAGGAATTACATTCACCTGTCAAGGGGTGATGCCAGAACTTGACGTGCACCCTCTGCAGAGGTCTTCCTCACTCCCGTCCCGCCAGCCAGCCCTTTGCTGTTAACACGGAACTTGCGTGTTGCCCACATCCTCCTGTTTTCCCCCAGCCGGTTCCCGTGCCGTCCCTCTGCCTGGTCCCCTTCCCTTGCCCTTAGCCAAGTCTTCTGCCTGCCTTCAGGAGTCCCCTTGGGTGCAGTGCCGGGTTCACTTTCCCGGCAGGTTTTCCCAGGATAACCAGGGTGTATCCCCTGTGGGGTGTGTGTGATCCTCTGTTGCAAGGCTCACTTCTCTGGTTTGTCCCCTCACCACCAGACTGGGTGGCACGGACTGCACCATCCAGTTGGATGCTGAATAGGAAAAAAATATTGAATTTCTTTTCTTTTTTTTTTTTTTTTTCTTTGATGCGTCCTTGGGTTGTCTGGTGGTTCAACTCAGCACTTTCCCACTGCAGGGGTGGGTGGGACACAGCTCATCACAAGTGCACATCTTACTGTCTCCTGCCTCCCGTTACTCGAGTGAAACCGGACTTGAGGTCTATGACATCCGTTTCCGCTGGGAGCTGGAGTGGCCTGCCTCTCTGGGGTCTTCCCCATGGGCTTGCCCGTGTCCTTGCTGTTTGGAGTGGGCCCGTCTCGTAGTCACGTGTGCACGTGTTGAATACAGCCCAGGGCGGTCAGCTCTGCCCAGAGGGGACTGGCCGTCCTAGGGTTCCGGTCTTCAGTGTCGGCCGGTAGGTGTCTGCGCCAGAACGAAAGTGTCAAGAGTTCTGTGCTTGTGACAGGTATTAGTCTTTCATTTTTTTAACCATCCTGAGAAACACAGGTAGAATCGGTTGGGTGGGCCTACGAAAGTGTCTTTATGTTCTGTGTCTGCAGATCACGGGGCTGCACCCCTGGGGTGGGGGTGGCAGGGCAGGGATGCGGAACGTTCAGTTGAGGGGC
>NC_033681.1:29867277-29889939 GCF_000165445.2 Microcebus murinus
GGGATGCGGAACGTTCAGTTGAGGGGGGGGAGCGGGGAAACAGGTCCACACACGTGACTGCTGCCAGAAATGTCAGCGGCGCCCCTTCCCCGGAGAGAGGCACTGACCCCCCACGTCTCTGCTCCCCACCCCGCAGCGATGCCCTGGCGTTCTTCACGTCCTCGTATTGGCAACGCCAAATCACCGCTGTGTCAGAGCCCGCCCGGCGGGTGGAGGGCGGAGTGGACTTTTGCCGCCCCCCCCTGCTGTCCCCAAGCCCTGCTAATCTAATCTCCTTAGTACACTAGGTCTGTTGACTGCCTCCCGTCTGCAGCACCCTGGTAATGGCTGCCTCTTTGATCACCGACTGCTGACCGACCGCTAAGCTGAGAGCACTTCAGGTACATATGATCTGTAATCCTCAGAAAACCCCGTCAGGTAATGTTGCTATTAGTGGTTAATAGCTGGGGGAAACTGAGGCACATAGAAGTCTGTTGTCGCCGTCGTAGCTGGTAGGTTGGTGGAGCCAAAAGCTTTATCTTAAGCCAGGGAGTCTTGAGCTCAGAGCCGATGGGCCCGGTCACCTCCCTGTACTGCCCGCCCTGGGAGGCCGTGACAGTTCCTGCCCGGAGCGCTGCGGTGAGATGCCAGACAGGCCTCTCCTCCCGTCCCGTCCCTGTAGATCCATCCTGCAAATAGCGCGCCAGCAGTGTAGCAAGGAAGGAGTATCTTGGGGCTTGGTTCTGGTGTTCCAGCTGGCTCTTGCTGTTTTTAGATTGTGTGGCCACGGCAATCAGTCTTTGCCTCTGCTCCCCTCGTCTGGAACAAAAAACTAGCTCCTGAGAGGAGTTGCCAGGATTAACAATACATTTCCACTGTCAAGGGGTGATTGCCAGAAACTCATGGCGTTGCACCCTGCTGCAGAGGTCTTCTCACTCCTGTCCGCCGCCCAGCGCTATTGCTGCTGTTAACACGGACTTGCGTGTTGCCCACGATCTCCTGCTTTTCCCCCAGCCGGTTCCTGCCGTCCCTCTGCCTGGTTCCCTTCCTTGCCCTAGCCAAGTCTTCTTGCCGCTTCAGGCAGTCCCCTTTGGGTGCAGTGGCGGTGGTCACTTCTTCCCGGAAGGCTTTTCCCAGGATAGTACCAGTGTGTATCGCCCTGTGGGGTGCTGTCGATCCTCTGTTGCAAGGCTCACTTCTCTGTTGTCCCTCTACCACCAGACTGGGTGCGCACAGGCTGCACCATCCAGTTTGGACTGCTGTATAGGAAAAAAAACTTGTAATTTGCTTTTCTTTTTTTTTTTTTTTTGAGACAGAGTCTCGCTTTGTTGCCCAGGTAGAGTGAGTGCCGTGCGGTCAGCCTAGCTCACAGCAACCTCAGACTCCTGGCGCTCAAGCGATTTCCTGCCTCAGCCTCCCCTAGTAGCTGGGACTACAGGCATGCGCCACCGACGCCTAATTTTTCTATGTATATTAGTTGGCCAATTAATTTCTTTCTAATTATAGTAGGATGGGTTGCTCACTCAGGCTTGGTTTGAACTCCTGACCTAGCATCACACCCGCTCAGCCTCAGGAGTGTGGGATTACAGGCGTGAGCCACCTCGCCGGGCCTAAAAAGTTGAACTTCTGAGCGGCGTTATTTGAAAGGAAAAAAATTCCAGGAGTATTTTGTAAGTCTCAGGTCTAACGTTAAAAGAAATGGAACGATCATGTAATGCTTTCTAGGACTTTAGCTCAGAGGAGAGACATTACAGGGTATTTTGGATTTATATTTAAGCTTTGTTTCCAGAAGAAAAAGGCGAAAATAGGAGCGAATTCAAGACCTTGAAAAACCGAGATTATTTTGCTTCAGTTATTTCCATTTCCTTCGCAATGGCCATTCTTCTGCCTGTGTAGGATTTCAGTGCCGTAAGATCTGTCCTTCAGTAACTGTATTTTCAAAACTTTTAAATGGAATGGACATTTCATTTGCCTCTGCCATTTCATCTCTCTCTCACTCTTCCTTCTGAGATTTAGGAGGGGAGCATTTTGATGAGAGGGAGGTGAACTGATCTCTTCTTGAAGGAGGAAGGGTGGAGGATTACTTTCTCTTTTTCAATACTCGGCACTATTTATGGGACGTCAACAACGTCCCAAACGCGGCTCTGCCAGGGATGTGAGGTTAAGATGGTTTCCAGCCCAGAAACGTAAGGGGGACCTAAATGCACCACAAAAGGAAGACCATTCGAGGGCTTGCTTCCCTGGATGCTTATAAAAGATGATTATAGATCGGAAACCTCTGGTCTGCAGCACAAGATTAAAATTAATTTTGTGCCGGGCTTCCAGTGTATGTTTGTAATAAACTCCTCCACGATGATCAACGTGAGTCTGGTCTGTCAGTGAACTGAATATCCCAAATTCAATAAACTGCCCTTTATGTTTTTGTGGCTGTTATCGTACATTCGGGTCAATTTGAGTGCAGGAAGCTTAACAGCCGTGTGGCTTCTGAAAGTCTTATCTGATTAGAGAATATTTGCTAAGGCAAGAAATGAAAATGTATAAGTAATAGGTTTTTTTAATACGTTTTTAAAAGGGCAAACAAAACCTTGGTCTCTTAAGCTAATTCATTTCACATATTTGTCCTATCTTGGGTGAGTATCTGAAAATCTGCCATTTTCTACATCTGGGCATGGCTAAAAATCTAACTCCTGCTTCTTCCTTTCTCTGAGGGAACCCTTGCTTTCTTAGCTCTCCCCTCAAGAAGACATAACTCTCCTTGGGGCCCCAGTGAATCAAAAATTGGCATTAATCCTGAATTCCCTTAAGGTTTTGGTCCCTGGCAGTTCAGACTTGCACGTGTGCGGTGTTTGGGTGCCGATGGGGAGCAGAGCTGAACTCATCTGTGGTAAGTGGTCCACGGCGGAAGCTAGTTCTCCCACCTTCTCCTTTGTAGCTTTTAAGGACCGATACTAATAGGCTCCAAAAGCAGCAGCTTTGAGGAGACACCAAGAAAACAGACAAAGTTTTTGGTGAACTCGATGATGGGGAAAACGAGGCCAAGTAAAAACACACAAAATCGAGGAACGAGAGCCAGCCATCATCCCTTGACAGGAGAGATTAAAGTCCCGATAAAAGGGTGCTAAACTCTGTAATAACAAAGCTGCAAAAATCCGGGGATGCAGATGGTTTCTTAGCAAAATGTGAAGTGTCCAAACTGGCCCAGGAAGCAGAAACCTAGACTATGCCAGCTGGCATAGATTAAGGGTAACTAGTTAACCGTGGCTGGATGTGGCTTCACAGCTGAGTTCTGCACGCCACGTTGAAGGAACAGCGATTCCAGGGGTGTCTAAACTGTCGCAGGCCCGAGCTTGCTCATGGCTCACACTCCGGTCCTGCAGGTCTGGATCCGGGGCTGAGGTTCCGCCTTCGTGACAAGTCCCGGGCGATGCCGGGTGCCCGGGCGATGCCGGGTGCCGCAGGTCCGGGGACCGCACGGTGACTCAGCGCAAGTCTGCGTCCCTGGGAGAGGCGGGGGCCGGGACGGGCTGGGAGGCGGCAGCTCTGGGTCTCAGTCCTTGTTTTCTGTTGCTTCACAACAGAATGCCCGGAACCGGGTCATTTGTAAAGAAGAGGAATTTATTTCTTGCAGTTATGGAGGCTGAGAAGTGCAGGGTCAAGAGGTGACGCCTGGTGAAGAGTGTTCTTGCTGGACTTGGTGGAGCACCCGGGGCCCTCACAGGGCTGGCGAGGCGGGAGGGCTGGTTGTGCTGGCTCAGCTCTCTTCCTCCGCTTACAAAGCCAGCAGCGCCCCTCCCGTGACAGTCTACTGGTCCATGAAGGGACCAAGTCACCGCTTACAGGCTCCGCCTCTGTACCTGCCACACTGGGGGTTAAATTTCAACGTACGTCTTATTTATTTTTGAGGCAGAGTCTCACTCTGTTGCCCAGGATGGAGTGAGTGCCGTGGCGTCAGCCTAGCTCACAGCAACCTCAGACTCCTGGGCTCAAGCGATCCTCCTGCCTCAGCCTCCTGAGTAGCTGGGACTACAGGCATGCGCCACCATGCCCAGCTAATTTTTTCTCTCTATATATTAGTTGGCCAATTAATTTCTTTCTATTTTTATAGTAGAGACGGGGTCTCACTCAGGCTGGTTTGGAACTCCTGACCTTGAGCAATCCGCCCGCCTCGGCCTCCCAGAGTGCTGGGATGACAGGAGTGAGCCACCGCACCCGGCCCCAACGTAAGTTTTAGAGGAGATAAATGTTCCAGCCATTAACACTCTACAATTTGTTTTATGAATTCATTGTAAATTTAATGTTAAAATCTGACAGAAATAGTATCTCATTTATGAAATTGATGAAAATCTCTAAATAAGATCAACGTCAAGAGAATAATAAACTTTGACCAAGTAAGATTTATTCCCGGCCTGCAAGGTGCTTTGGTGCCAACACTATTGATTAGACCAGCAAAGAAAAAGACTCATGTCAATAGATGTGGAAAAGCCATTCCTACTATAAATCTAAATAAAATAAGGCAAGGAGTATCTTTAAATATGAAAAGGCTATTAACCAAAAACCACCAGCAGATATTCTAAAATGTAAAACATGAAAATGGCTTCATGGATCAGGGCTAGCTAGTGATGCCATCCACTGTCACTAGTGTGATTTAGGCAATTGGAGACGTTCTAGAAAATGCAATAAATTGGACAAGAAAATGAAATAATCCGTACAGACCCTGGAGAGAAGAGATAAAATTCTATGTTTCATGGGGAATACAACATTTCCAGAAAACCTAGAGACTCTAATTAAAACAACGCTTTATTAAAGGCTCTAATTAAAACAACAATTAAGAATGTGGTGAGGTGCTCAGATTCAAGGTGAGTATTCACAGTCAAAGCTTTTCACCACATCATAAGTAAGTTCCCAGAAATGAAAATGAGGAAAATCTTACCTTTACTCTTAGGTGGAAACTGTATTTTTAAGTCAGAACAGTGACTGGAACATAGTAGGTTAAATAAATTTAATAAATATTCATTAAATGAATTATTTTGACCAAAAAAAAAAAAAACCCATAAAAACATTTAACAAATAAGGAACAAGACTTTTTTTTTTTAAGGTTTAAGTTGAGATCTAAACAAATGGAAAAGACAATAAGCTCTTGAATGGAGTAACCTCAGTTTCATTAAAAAGTCTTTTCCCAGCGGATCAACACCTAAGTGGACACGTAGGAGTAACATTTATCGGGTGTCGGGAGGGTGGGAGGGGGGAGGAGGGGATGGGTATATACAACCACAACGAGTAAGATGTGCAACATTTGGGGGATGGACACGCTTGAAGCTCTTACTCGAGGGGGGAGGGGGCATGGGCAATATATGTAACCTTAACACTTGTACCCCCATAATATGCTAAAAAAAAAAAAAAGTCTTTTCCCCAAACTAGCACACATTAATACATTTAATGAACTTCCAATTGGAATTTCTACATAACTTTTTTGTTTCGCTTTATTTAGGATAAAATGGTTATAAATTTTATGCGGGAGAATAAACATCCAGGAATAGCCCAGAAAAGTATGGAAAAGGAGGACAGGTCTGCTTCAGACAACCTGCGATAAAATCGTAGTCAGTAGGACGCTGGTGTGGGGAACAGGTCATCGGAACAAAGTAGACTGTCCAGAATTAGATGTCATGGCATGTGAGCATTGAGTACAAGGAAAACAGGATTCAGTTCAATGGGGGAAAGAAGGGGTTTATTTAGTAAGTGACTGACTGGCAAGACTACCGTCCATCTGTAAGAAAATGCGAAGTGGGACCCCAGCTCTCTTCATGCTTAAAAATAAATTCTAAGGGTATTAAAGATGAATGTGAAAAATTTTTTAATATAAATCAGGAACTATATAGTTTAAGGGTGGAGAAGACCTTAATTTTTCTGATGACAAACACTTAAAACCCATAGCAGAAAAGACGAACCTGTTTGTATTAAAGTCTTGTATTGCAAAAGATACTAGCCAAATCAGACGACAATAGATTTGTTAAAAACAAAACACGCCAGCCTGAGCAAGAGCGAGGCCCTGTCGCTATTAAAAATAGGAAGAAATTAAATGGCCAACTAAAAATACATAGAAAAATCAGCCGGGCATTGATGGCGCATGCCTGTAGTCCCAGCTACTCAGGCTGAGGCAGGAGGATCGCTTGAGCCCAGGAGGTTGAGGTTGCTGTGAGCGAGGCTGACGCCATGGCACTCTAGCCCGGGCAACAGAGTGAGACTGTCTCAAAAAAAAAACCAAAAAAAACCTGTTTCCTGTACCAATCCATTTAACCTTTCCACCAGCCTCAAGGAAAGCCTTGCGTTCATAGCAAAGAACCCCATGAGTGTAGGGCCCTGCGTCTGACTTGTGCATGCTGGACTCCGTCTGGCGTTGCCGTGTAACTGGGAATAAGATATCACGGTAATAAACCAGCATGATCTCCTCTTTGCTTCACATCAGTGCCGGGGTATCTGATCTAAAATACCTGGAACACGAGTTCATCCTGGGGGCTGTGGTGGTGGCGGTGGCGGTGGTGGGGCTGCTCTCTCTGCTCCGGGCTTTGGGATCTGGCCCTCTGAAGCTCGGAAGGCACTCTGAGACTCTAAGGAAGAAAACGATTGCAGGGTGTTTGAGGATGGGCGGGAGATGACGGATTGTGAGGATCGCAGTGTGAGAAAACGGGGAAGGCAGAGGGCCAGAGGGAATCACTTTTCTTCCAGCTGCTGTAATCACTGCTGAATTCCAGGAGTGACGGGTGCTCTGCGTGAAGAGTCAGGTGAATCCCATTATTTAAGGGGAAAAGGGGGTGTTTCTCACTTGCCCTGTCTGCCTGCTTCACTTGGGTGAGATGGTTGTTTCTGGAGGGGAGAGCTCACTGCTGGGTGGAGTGAGTGTGTGGACGGGAAGGGAGCGTGGCTCCCACAGAGAGAGAGAGAGAGAGGCGGAAGCTGGGCAGAGCTGCTGGGAGACAGTGCTGAGCTGAGGAGTTAATAAAAGCCTGGATTAATAAGAAAATGAAAGGCTGCAGATGCAGACAGTGGGCATGTTACCTGTGGGCGGTTGCCCATTGTTTATTGAACTCCAGGAAGCCGGGAAATTGATCTGCGATTGACTTGAGGGGGAACAGGGGAAGATCATTTAAGAGCCAATATTTCCTCTTTCGTTGATAATTAAACTCTTCGCAGTCATGAGACAGAGTTAGAGACGAAGTGTAAAAAGTCAGAGAAAGATGGCATTCTATTAAATTTAAATGCTATTTTTTTTGTTTTTGCTAACACAAAAACAATGAAGGAAACCTTGAAAGGACAGGAAAGTGCAAAGAAGAAAAACATACCAAAAAAAAAAAAAACCTTACCCAAAGATGAGTATTAAAACTTATGTGTAGGCCGGGCGCGGTGGCTCACGCCTGTCATCCCAGCACTCCGGGAGGCCGAGGCGGGAGGATCGCTCGAGGTCAGGAGTTCAAAACCAGCCTGAGCAAGAGCAAGACCCCGTCTCTACTATAAATAGAAAGAAATTAATTGGCCAACTAATACATATAGAAAAAAATCAGCCGGGCATGGAGGCGCATGCCTGTAGTCCCAGCTACTCGGGAGGCTGAGGCAGGAGGATTGCTTGAGCCCAGGAGTCTGAGGTTGCTGTGAGCGAGGCTGACGCCACGGCACTCACTCTAGCCCGGGCAACAAAGCGAGGTTCTGTCTCAAAAAAAAAAAATACAAAACTTATGTTATTCCCGCATCTCTTCATGCAAACGAATCCATGTGCTTTTTCAACAGAAAATCACACCCCCTGTGCAAAGTGGTGTGTCCAAACCATTCTCAGGGTGAACTGAGAGGGAGAAAGCCAACCGGCAGAGCAATCTGCAGGACGCACCGAACCCGGCAGCTCTGTGGCATTGGATTTTGAAGGAAGAGCTGGAGGTGGCCGGCAGAAGTCCAAGCTGTGCCCTAGAACGCCGAGGGGGAGGGAGTCTTGTTCCGGGTTTGCCTGCAGCCTGGCCCTCACCCTGAGTCGAGACCATGGCTGGCCAGCGCCTGCTCTCTGCCCACCCAAGCCCCCGTGTTTAGCCCAGATGCAGTCTCCTCCTATTGCTTTTTTTTTTTTTTTTTAAACCAGCCATCAAATTAGCTTATGGGCAAGACTCTTCTATTTCAGCATATTATGGGGGTCCAAGTGTTAAGGTTACGTATATTGCTCACGCCCCCTTCCCCCCTCGAGTCAGAGCCTCGAGCGTGACCATGCCCCAGACGGTGCACGTCTCACCAATTATGTTTGTATGTACCCGTCCCCTCCTCCCCCCTCCCGCCTGGCCGATGCCCGATAGATGTTATTCCTGCGTGTCCACTTAGGTGCCCATCAGTTAACACCAATTTGCTGGTGAGTGCACGTGGTGCTTGTTTTTCCGTTCCTGGGATACTTCCCTCAGCAGAATGGGCTCCAGCTCTAGCCAGGAAAATACAAGAGGTGCTCTATCACCGTTGCTTCTTACAGCTGAATAGCACTCCACGGTACTATTGGTACTCTACATATACCACATTTTATTAGTCCACTCGTGTATGGGCAAGACTCTTGGCAGACAGTAATTCAGCCCGATGGAGGTTTCGCAAGGAGTCATTGGCAATAATTATCTCAGCACAATTACCCGCAGCTCAGGGCCCCGAGTGTGTCCCACCCGCACTTCTTCTCTTTTCCAAACCACTTAGCATGATGATGTTATTTTAACGGCCACTCTGGCAACATTAATTATGACATGACCCCCCAGCAAGTCTGTCAGTTGGTGTTGAGAAGCTCTTTTTCAGTCCTGGAGGTCTCCATTGGGGTTACGCTTTTCAAAACAGAAGCTATTATTACTACCATCCATAGCCCCGTTGGAGGCTCCTGCGTTGTTTCTGACCCCTCCAGAGCAAAGCAGCCCCCGGGTGGTAGCTGTTGGTTTTCACCGGTCCCTTTCCAGGCCTTTCCGAGGTGCCGAGCTGGGGCGCTCGGGGGACCGAACGGGACAAGCAGAAGCTGGGGTAGCTCTGCGGGAATGGACTTGGGCGCCGCCCGCAGCTGAGAGACCCCCCCCCCTCCAAAGCAGGCAGGTGCGGCAGGTGGTGGCTGCAAACCTGGCCCCCTGGAGCCCGGCTGCTCGAGACCCTCAAAATGCAGATGGCGGGTCTAGCCCGGCTTTCTCAGTGGACGGGTGGGAACCCCAGGCCCAGAGGCCGTGTGGCGGCTTGTCCAAGTTCTCTCGGTCTCTTGTTGTCCTGGTCCAACCTAGCAGGGGTCTCGGTTTGGCTGTCTGGGAGTCGGCGTGTCCCTGGGCTGCCAACTCTCCAGCCTTTTCCGTAACCACAGGGCTGGAGCGGAGGGAAGCGTGAGAGTAGCCAGAGGTGCTCTGAGAATAACGGCTGTGGATTTCGGGAAGCCCACGGCGAGGGAACAAGGAGTCCCAGGCTGAGAGCCAGCTGGGAGCCGGCGCAGGCATCTTGGATGCAGGGGCTTTGCTTGGAAAGCAAACGTTTCAGTGCTGAGTCTGCGCAGGGAGGGTTGAGGTCCATGGCCGATGCCTCGGTCTTGCAAAGGAGGCAGGAAAAAAACCAAGAGCGCTTGGCCAGCCGTCGTATGTGGCTCCAAGGCGTGGACTGTCACGCCTTTTGCACAAGCAAGCACGGCGCCGTCGGTGAGCGGGGGAGGGAGGGAGGGGCAGGACCTGCAGCCCAAGCAGAGGCGGGTGCGAAGCTCTGCCAGGCGAGGCCCACGGAAACTGCCCTCCAGGTGTTCTCTTTGGAATCTGTATGTGACGGCCAGTTATCGATGGGCCGCTGGAACAAAAACGGATCAACACGTAAGTGCACATATAGGAGTAACATTCATCGGGCGTTGGGCAGGTGGGAGGGGGAGGAGGGGACAGGTGTATTCACACCTGACAGGTGCGGTGTGCACCGTCTGGGGGACGGACACACTTGAAGCTCTGACTCAGGTGGGGCAAAGGCAATGTGCACACCCTGAACATTTGTACCCCCTGTAATATGCTGAAATAAAAAAAAATTAAAAAAAACATTAGAGAAGCAGTATGGAAGAGAAGATCTATAAGCTTTTATTTTTGGAGACAGAGTCTCACTCTGTCGCCCAGGCTAGAGTGAGTGTCGTGGCGTCAGCCTAGCTCACAGCAACCTCAGACTCCTGGGCTCAAGCGATCCTCCTGCCTCAGCCTCCCGAGTAGCTGGGACTACAGGCATGTGCCACCACGCCTGGCTAATCTTTTCTATATATTTTTAGTTTTCCAGCTAATTTGTTTTCTATTTTTAGTAGAGACGGGGGTCTCGCTGTTGCTCAGGCTGATTTTGAACTCCTGACCTCGAGCGATCCTCCCGCCTCGGCCTCCCAGAGTGCTGGGATGACAGGCGTGAGCCACCGCGCCTGGCCAGGATCTCACTCTTAATTTCTGTGAAAGTGTTTCCATTATATAATATTAAAATATACTGTTATACTTAGCTTAGGTTGGTTATAGTGCATGGGTGGGTGTCCTGTTTTGTTTTTTTGTTGTTGTTGCTGTTGTTGTTTTTGTCTTCCCAGACTCTGCCTTTGCTTCTTTCTGCTGAGCACCCGGAATTCCCTTTGTGAAGCCATCTCTCCCCCCACAGGCTAGACCAGGTGGTTCAGGTGAGGCTCCACTGAGTTCGGAGGCGAAACACGTGCCTGTTGCTAGGCCAATCAGAACACACCAACTCTTGGCAGTCGTAGGTGGTCGGTTCGGGGGCTGTCGTGCGGGTCAAACCCACCAGTGTGATTATACCTCTCGGCCACGGTGGCTGCTGTCTCGTGGCACCAAGCTGGAGATTCTGGTCTGAAAAGAGTGTGAGTCGGGGAACGAGAGCAGGGTCTGTTGGGGATCAACTCCTGTGCGTCAGACTTGAAGGAAGGCGGATGCAGGGCTGCCGGTACCAGCTTGAGACCAGAAGTAGCTTGAAAGTGAAACTGTACGAAGAGCGCAGGGCCGAGCTTCGGTGCAGATCACCTGGGGGCCTGGACACGGCTGTGCCTGAAGCCCCCCAGCTGTACTTTCCAAGTGCATGGGTTATGTAAAGTTCCCCAGCCAGTTTGAGTTGCACCCTCTTTCCCCGGGACAGAAATAGCCTCAGCCGGCTCCTCAGTCAAGGGCTAAACGGGGTGTGTCCGTCATGCCGCCCAAAGGAGACAGGTGGGCCTGGCCACCCCAGAGTGTTTCCGGTCGCATGCACTTAAACAAGCCATGCCCGTCACCGGGGCTCGCAGCTGACAGCCGGTCTCTCTGTCACCCTGCAATCATTCTCCTGCGATTTTCTGGAACGAGGGGGGGCAGGCGCTAGGTCCACCTCGCTGATGACATGTCTGTGTGCGGCACATTCTGAACCCGTCCCGCAGTCATCCATCCCCGTCTGTCCTCCCAGGTGGGTGGGAATTCTTCAGGGACATTAACATTCCGCGTGTCCCTCTCTGAGCCCGGCGATTATGCAGCCTCAGTCCCCGCCGGCCGGGCGAGAGGTCACCTTTGAGCCTTTTGCGGGAACAGTTGCACATCCCAGTTCCTGACTGTTCCTCGCCGTGCCTGAACTTTAACGGTGCTCACGCGATCAGAAGATCCCACGTTCGGGCTCAGAGAATGACCCTCTTTTCAAGTCTCAGCTGAAACGCACCATCAGCCTTGCACAGATGTCTTCAGAATGCAGTGCCCCTGGCGTCTTGCCTGTTTTGGTCTGTGAAACACGTCTTCCCCTCTTCTGTTACAGTGTGCAAGACCTTTTGAGCAAATTTCAAGCAGAGGCCGGGCGCGGGGGCTCACGCCCGTCATCCCGGCACTCTTGGGAGGCCGAGGCGGGAGGATCGCTCGAGGTCAGGAGTTCGAGACCAGCCTGAGCAAGAGCGAGACTCCCCCTCCCCCATCTCTACTATAAATAGAAAGAAATTAATTGGCCAACTAAAAATATATAGAAAAAAATTAGCCGGGCACTGACGAGTGCCTGTGGTCTCAGCTACTCAGGAGGAGGCTGGGGGCAGGAGGTCGCTCGAGCCCAGGAGTCCGAGTTGCTGGTGAGCGAGGCTGACGCCAAGGCACTCGCTCTAGCCCGGGCAACAGAGTGAGACTCTGTCTACACACAAAAAAATAAAAACAAAAAAACACTAAGTTGTCCTTTTGAGAATCTGCTTTCACCGGTCCCGGAGAGGAGCTGCAGCCTCAGCGTCTGCCCGGTCGAGTCCCGCCTCCGTGACCGACCCTTCTCCAAGGAAGGGCGGAACACCAGCTACTGGACTTCGCGCATTGCTTGCCGTGTGTGCGATCCACCTGCTGCCGGTTTTTGTTATCGACCGACAGCCGTCGCCGTTTTCTTTTTTCTCTCTGTTGGGTCCGGAGCGAGACACACGAAGGCTCGCGTGGAGCAAAAAGCGGTTTTATTCTGGGCACCTGGGAGCAGACGGGTGGAGGCCAAGGAGCCTCCCCCCCAGGGAGGGGAAGCCATGGGTTTCATACGGGTTTTCCCCGGGGAGGGGGAAGGGTAGACGCCGAGCCTTTTGTTTCACAGGCTTTATGGTATTTTCCGGTTTCCGCCCTAGAGAGCCTAACACTCTCTTCGCCCCTCCTTAAAATCAGCGAGCCTCTTGGCCTCTCTGCCGGGCTCTCCTGCTCTCCACCCTTCCCTTCTCTCTTTCTCTTCTCCTCTCTATATCCTCTGAGAGATAAATTAACTTTTTTTTTTTACTTTATTATCTTAATCTCTGAGCGGAGAAATCTTTCTCCCTGCCCTTCGAGTTGAGAACCCACCTGAGCTTTCTGTCCCAACGACGGCTGCTGCTCGAATTCAGCCATCAACTCGCGAGTTCCGTGGAGTATAAAGGCGTCTCTTGCCACGGGGCATTGCTCAGCAGACCATCTGCAGGACAGTCGCCAAAACCGCTCGCCAGGAAGGCAGATTCCTGAGCCTTTCCGCAGACCAGCCGCGTCGAAATCCCTGGAGGCCAGGGCGTGGGCACGTTGCATTTTTTTTTTTGAGACAGGTCTCGCCTCTGTTGCCCAGGCTAGAGTGAGTGCCATGGCGTCAGCCTAGCTCACAGCAACCTCAGACTCCTGGCGCTTAAAGCGATCCTCCTGCTCAGTCTCCCGAATAGGCTGGGACTACAGGCATGCGCCACCATGCCCGGCTAATTTTTTCTATATATATTAGTTGGCCAATTAATTTCTTTCTATTTTTAGTAGAGACGGGGCCTCGCTCTTGCTCAGGCTGGTCTCGAACTCCTGACCTCAAGCGATCCGCGCGCCTCGGCCTCCCAGAGTGCCGGGATGACAGGCGTGAGCCGCCGCGCCCGGCCAGAAGGACAACTTTGAAAGCAAGAGACCCACCTCTCCGTTCCATTCCTTCAGCTCTTCGGAAGCTGTGCCAATCCGAGCGCCTGCGGGTTGCCTGTGAGCGAGGCGACTCTGGGGGCTGATCCCTAACCGTCACTGGGGAAACTGTGGGATTGGGTATGTTCCTGGTGCGTTGCTGCCTTCCAGTCATGGCAACGCGAAAGAGACCGGGATCTTAGCACTTGGTGAGACTAGAACTCCAACCTCCATGAGGGCCTCTGTCCTCTTGTTTCTTCCGTCTTTGCTTTTGCTTAGAACGCTTCTTGTCCCCGCCTGGTGTTGAATGACCTTGCAGATTCAGCTCTTGCTTCTGCAAAATCTTCTCTCTCTCTGGGGTCTTTCTCATCCTGAGCCTCTCCCTGCCGAAATATCTCCTCGTCCCTCTCGGCCCGAGGCTCCCTTTGCTGGGCTAGATTCCCGCAAGGTTCACTCGGGAGGAAAAATACGTTTTCATAGCGGAAGGAAGCACCCTGCTTGCCATTGTTATGCTCTTGACCATATTCCGGGGCTTCCCTTGATGCGGGGCAACCCCCCACCTCAGACGTCCTGGGTGTGACAACGCCAGCCACCCTCGTGGGCCGGTTGTCATGACAACCACATATTGTTTCGTGCAAAGCTCTCCCCCCGTGACTCTTGGCGAGGCCTGATTTTGCACGATGCCCTGCACCCCTGCAGCACGTAGTATATATGGCACCCTGCCGTTCCCCACGGCACCCCAGGCCCAAGGGTCTTGAATCTCAGCGATGACGGCTTCTCGAGCGCCAAGCGAATTGCAGTTCAGCCCTGCAGCTGCCGCCGCCGCCGTTCAATCTCCCAAACGAGACAGGGAGAGGCCAGGCAGGGCATCTTTCATGAGCAAAAAAGGTTTTAAACCTTGAGCGTAGGCTCTAAAAACTTGCATATATTTCAGGAAACTGGTACTTGGCCGCTTCATAACGAAAGGTCCCCCCCCCCCATAAATATGCCGGAGCCGGCCCAGGCTAATCTCAGGAATTGGGGGAGCTGGGGGGGGTGGGTGTTCGCACCACTCAACCAATGAAGAGTTCGTTTCGGCAGAACGATGGATAAGGGGTGGGGGGAGTCTCCCCTTCATCACCGAGTCACTTACCTGTGTTCGGCTCATGCAATATACTTTAAATTCAGCCCCGTCTAGCAGATTTTTTTTCCCTCCTGGGGCATCCGAGAGAATGGATTGTGGCTACTAAGCAAACAAGCTGACTGAGACACAGCTTGTACCGATGCCGCCCCCGGCCCGGTCCCAGCAACCTCCCCCCGGCCCGTTCCTCCTCCCACAGCTGCGGCCCATAGTTCTGAGCCGGGGCTGGAGGAGGCTCCATAAAGACCAGCCTAGAACATGCACGGCGAAGGCGCCCATCAGCAAGAATCCTTGCCACACCGGTGGTTTAAATCAGGCCTGAGCCGTTATCTCCCCCGGCCAGAGGCTGTTGACCAGGGAGCTCTCGTTCCGTGTGTGTGTGTGTGTGTGTGTGTTGACCAGGGAGCTCTCGTTCCCTCTCCGTGTGTGTGTGTGTGTGTGTTTTATCTGTATTTCCACCGGGCAGCAGTGGAGAAGAGAGTCGTTTTGTGCGTCCGTTCCAATTTTGCTGCCCTTGAGTTAATGCACAGGGCTGGGGTGGGTGGGGTGAGACAGGGTGGGGGGTCGTGGGGCGGCCGCTGCTCCTCGGAGCTCCATCAGGGCAACTGCGGAGACTCCAGGAACAGACTCTGACGTGCAGATGGCTTGCCCACTCTTCGAGCTCACGCCCCCACGCAAACTCACGTCCTCCTCTCCCCGCCTTCCGCGTGGTCAGCCCTTCTCCGGCTGCGAATGGTGATTAAAGTCCTCAGTGGCTCACGCCTGTCATCCTGGCGTTAACTCAAGGGCTCTGGGAGGCCGAGGCGGGAGAATCGCTCGAGGTCAGGAGTTCCAGACCAGCCAGAGCAAGAGCGAGACCCCCGTCTCTACTATAAATAGAAAGAAATTAGCGGCCGGGCTTGGTGGCTCGCGCCTGTCATCCTGGCACCCTGGGAGGCCGAGGCGGGAGGATCCATCGAGGTCAGGAGTTCGAGACCAGCCTGAGCAAGAGCGAGACCCCCATCGTTACTAAAAATAGAAAGAAATTAGTCGGACAACTAAAAATATATAGAAAAAATCAGCCGGGCATGGTGGTGCATGCCTGTAGCCCCAGCTACTCGGGAGGTTGAGGCAGGAGGATCGCTTGAGCCCAGGAGTCGGAGGTTGCTGTGAGCGAGGCTGATGCCACGGCACTCACTCTAGCCTGGGCAACAGAGAGAGACTCTGTCTCAAAAAAAAAATAAAAAGAGAAAGAAATTAGCTGGACAACTAAAAATATATATAGAAAAAATTAGCCGGGCGTGGTGTCGCATGCCTGTAGTCCCAGCTACTCGGGAGGCTGAGGCAGGAGGATCGCCTGAGCCCAGGAGTCTGAGGTTGCTGTGAGCGAGGCTGACGCCACGGCACTCACTCTAGCCCGGGCAACAAAGTGAGACTCTGTCTCAAAAAAAAAAAAAAATATCCTTCCTGCACCTCAAAGACCAGCCCAGGGACCACCACCTCCAGGAAGGCTTCCAGAACGTGCCGCCTCTCCTGCCGTGGATTGGAACAGATCACTCTCTTTAGCAGGAGAGCGCGCATGCGTGTGTGTGCGTGTGCGTGTGTGTGTGTGTGTGTGTGTGTGTGTGTGTGTGACTTTGTAAGCCCTTCTTCAGTGTCTGTTGGAACAGCAATGCGTAAAAGGTCAAAAACAGGAACGCGCAAGTCAGACCGCGGTCAGACCGCGGAGCCGTGGTCAGCTCTGCCGCTTAGCAGCCCTGAGACTTTGGACAAATGACTCCACTTTCCCCAAAGCCGCCGTTGATCAGCGGGACGGGACGCGCACTTCCCGTTTCCCTCGCAGGGTCCTTGGAGGGATCCCGCGAGATGTCTGTAGAGCACCCACCCTGGGACCTGCTTGCACATAAGCTCAGCGAACGCTCCTTAGACGCTGTTGCTGTCATATCCGTTCGCTGGTTAAACGGACGAGCCCAGCACTCGTGCAAGGCACCGCGGTGGCCGGGCGGCGGTGACGTTTTTCTGCCTTGCATGAGTTCATCAGGCTACGGGGAGACCTTTACAAGACGGGGGCCTGTGACGTGCAGCTCCAGGAGGAGGGGTGAGTGGCCGTGGGCCCAGCCGCGAATGCCGCCTCACCACGGCACTAACTCGTGTGCACCTGTCTGCGCCCGTATCTCCCACGTTCCTGAGGGCGGAGGCGGTATCTCCCTGATTGGGTTTTCCCCGAGGCCATGGGGAAGGGCGATTAGATTAAACTCACAGCGGTTTACTGGATTCAGAAGCCCAGAGAGCTGGGCTTCCCCTCACCTTCCCGTGTTTCTGTGAGTTCCAATCCGTCCCGGGCAGGTGACCACGCTGGCCGGCAGGGAGTGAGGCCCCCGGTGGGCGCCGTGCCCAGTCCGGCTGACTCGCTCCCCTTCTCTCTGCCAAGGTCAACAGAACGGGCAAATGATTTCCAGGAGCAGGCTGGGGCTCGCGGGGACCCTCACCTCATCCCCCCGGTGGGCAGTTACTTAAGTTTTTACGAGCCTGGCTCCATTCGTTCGCTTCCGAAAGGACAGCAGACATTCCCGGAGGGGCCGTTAGGGAGCACTCACATTATTCGGTCCCGGCGAGAAACGATGACCGCAGATTCGCACTCTGCACTACACCTAACCGAGAACGGCGGCGGCACGGCCTTCATCGGGCGCTCATCTCGAAGAAAGGTCTCTTTGATGGCGACTCGAAACTTTAAATTATTCTGGGGACCGGCGTTGGCTTCCAGACACATTACGATAAAAGCAGATTATCGTGCATTTTAATAACTGGCCCCTTCGGAAGGGGAAGGCCCCACAGGGGACCGGTGACGTGTCTCGTAAAAGCTAATCGACAATCTAGTTCTTTAAATACCACAAGGATCCATCACGGTTAGCGTTACGGCGGTGAGCTCCTCGGGAATTAAAGGTGATTTACCAGCCGCTGGGACAGTTTGCTAATATCATACACACCGAAGGAAGCAGTAAGAGAGACGGACAGGCCTCAGCACCTCTGAGCGCCTAATTTGAAAACAGACGCCATGCGGAACCTTCCGGCTCCTTCCGGAACCTTCCGGCTCAAGGGCATGTTCCCGGCTGTCCTGGAGGCGGCATCGTGATTGCAGGGATTTTGCTCCATCTCGTCTCCACTCCGCCCTTCCCCTGGGATGGGCTCAGGCCCGTCGGGGTACGGTGGCTTTTATTCTTGGAAAAGCTGAATCCTTCATCCGTTCGTTGTTGTTCTCTCTCTCTTCTCTGTGTCCCCGGAAACCCCTCTTTGGGGACTCTCTGGCGAGGGGAGCACTGTGACATCCCGAGGCCTGCTTGGGGACAACATGAGAAAGTACCGTGTTTCCCCGAAAAGAAGCCCCGGCAGGATGTCTGAGCATTTGCGCAATATAGAAGCCCCACCCGAAAATAAGCCCTGGCGACGGGCGTGGCTGCGCAGCGCGTCTGCACAACCCGTGCGTGTCGTCGCGGGGCGGGAAAGAAGACGGGCAGCCCTTCTCATCCGCCCCGTGAGAGCTCTGTGGCTCCACAGGAGAGATCGGGGCCGACGGTTCTAAAGGAAACAGAGTCACAAGACACTCAGGATGGGATTCGGGGTTTGGAGAGTGAGGATGATGTTCCAGAAGAAGACGCCTTCACTGTGTTTGAATCAATGTAGATGGTTGTACCGTACTTAGAAGAAATAACACATCCCCTGAAAATAAGCCCTATGGTGTCTTCTTGAGGAAAAATAAATATGAGACCCTGTCTTATTTTTGGGGAAACACGGCACCTTACTTAGTGCAATTTGTAAACGCTACTTTGGAAAACCCGAGTTTCTGGCTATCTTCTGCAGCTGATAGACTGTGAGCAGGGAACCTGTGGCGGGAATTCCGGAACTCTGTTTGGTTCCCTAAGGAAAAGATACGACTGTCTGAGGTTGGCTCGTCACAGCCAACGGGGGGCGGTGACTGAGCATTTGGCCAGCTGGGGAGCCTGGCTTTGGTTTCCCCCGACTCGCAGAGACTGTCTGGAGCATAAGTGTTGCAGTCGAGATTTCACACGGATCTGATACTTCTCTAAACACCCCATTAGCTGGCTTTGAACTAAAGACCATCACTTTTTTAGTTTCCTCGTATTTCTTCACATCGGAAGTGCCACGGTGGCTCCCAGATCATTGTGCGAGCTTACAATTACGATAAAACGTTTTCTTCTTCTTCTTCTTTTTTTTAAATTACAGCTCGAATGCAATTATTTTATATTGTTCTGCATATGAAAAGGGGAGTTTTAGTTATCTCAGTCGAAGGCCGGATTAGTCTTCAGACTCCATTAAATCCCCGTTTTAACGTTAAATGAATGCTAACTTAATTGGGAGACGTTGGGAAAAAGCCCTGAGCCCGTGCTGGCTTTGTCAGTGATAAACTCATTCCGAAGCTGCTGGTTTTCTCTTAGAAGTTCTTGTTCGCTCAAACGCTTTCTCTGGAAGAAAAGCCTGAGGTTTTTCTCGCCGCACATCCTCGAGGCCCATTCTCCGAGTGGATGGAGCAGGTTTTAGGGCAGTCCACCGCGATCCGCTTGTTCCACGTCGCGGTGACACCTGTAGGCCACGCCCCCTCCACTGCAGGTACAGGTTCGGTTGCCGTCCGCCAGGACCTCTTGGAAGACGATGAGATATTCCCCACGCTCACCCGTCTCGGGCTCACCCTGTTCCTCAGACCCTGCGGGGAAGGCGTTTGTTTGACCACGTGCAGAAGAGGAAGAAAGACGCCAGTCCCGTCCCCACGCTTGGCCGTGCTAGGACGTACGCACAGCAGTCGGCCGAGGGGGCTGGGGTCTCTGTCCAGCCACCTGCAGGGCCCGGGCAGGTGAAGTCGGCCGACCGTGGTTGTTTAGTGGCAGGAGGCTGCACGCCCCGCCCCGTCCAGCGAGAACGGCTGTCCCCGGCTCTGGTTGTCTCCAGAGCATCTCTCTGTTCTTCACGAGAAGCCAGAGATTTGACTTCTTACCTGCGGCTCCCCGGTTTGAAAACATTGGCAGCCAATTCAGTATTTTATAAAACTCAGTGGGGCCCTTCTGTGGCCGTGGATCAGAGCCAGGAGTGGTTTGGCCCCCGTCCTTCCCTTTGTCCTGTCCTCTGTCCCTTCCCTCCTGGGTGGTGTGAACTAAAACTTTAAGGCTCCTCACGCCTGTGATCCTAGCACTCTGGGAGCCCGAGGCGGGCGGATCGCTGGAGGTCAGGAGTTCGAAACCAGTCAAGGTCAGGAGTTCGAAACCAGTCAAACCTGAGCAAGAGGGAGACCCCCGCCTCTACTATAAATAGAAAGAAATTAATTGGCCAACTAATATATATATAGAAAAAATTAGCCGGGCATGGTGGCACATGCCTGTAGTCCCAGCTACTTGGGAGGCTGAGGCAGGAGGATCGCTTGAGCCCAGGAGTTTGAGGTTGCTGTGAGCGAGGCTGACGCCACGGCACTCACTCTAGCCTGGGCAACAAAGCAAGACTCTGTCTCAAAAAAAAAAAACAAAACAAACAAACAAACAAAAACACTTTAAGGCTCACCCTTCCCCACCGGCTGACGAAATGGACCCCCTCGTGGCCAAAGGAATATCCTAAAACTAAATTGCCTGCCAGGAGGAGGGAGGTCAGACAGGCCCCATCATGCCCCCTTCCTTCTTGGGGACATCCTTTGTAGCCCATTAGCAGGCCTAAGGGCATGGAAGGCACACCTGCAGGTCCTCAGTTTACACAACATATCTATGTCCCTCTGATAACGGCTCCTTATGTTGAAACATTCCAAGCCTTTAGACAGAGCTTCCCGTCTGTAACCAATTACAGGCCAAAGAATCTTTAAACCCCCCCTGTAACCTACAAGCCCCTGCTTCAAGATGGCCCACCTTTTCGGGCCAAAGCAATGTCGGCCTCCCACGTATCTATCGATTGATGACTTTACCTGTAACCCCTGCCTCCCTGAAGCGTATAAAAACCAAACTGTGACCCAGCCACAGCGAGTCCTCTTGCTCAAGGCTTCTTGGCAGTGGCTCCGGGTCGTGGTCCTCAAATTGGGCTCAGAATAAATCTCTTTAAAATTATTTTACAGAGTTCGGGCTTTTTTTCTGTTGACAGCGGGGTACCAGGGAGGGGTTTTCTTGCACCTGTGGCTGAGGTCTGGCCTCTGTGGAGAACGGGGCGTCTTCGGTCCCCTCCTTCAAGCCGCCTTCCCCGCCGGGCGGACCTGGCAGTCGCTTGGCTTCCGCCTGCCTCTAAGTCTGTTCTCCAAGAACACTCCCTTCCCTCCAAGTAATCGAGGGATAATTATAACCATCACCACCGGGGTGAAAATTAATGAAGTGCTTCTCACACGTCCCCAAGCAACTGCGGAAAGAACCTGCTACGTTTTCACAGGGTGTGATCCACCCCTCCCAGGCGGGAATCGCAGGACTAACAAGGCAACGTTTCTAGAGCGGGGGCCAGCGCCTGCCTCGGACTCGCCTTGAGCGGGTGGGGAGGGGCTTCCTTGCCGAGAGGCAGGGGACGCACGCCGTCAAACCAAGTCCCGAGAGAGAGGGGGCCGCTGGGGACCGTGCGTTCTGGACGGGCACAGCCCCGACTGCAGCGATGCTAACGCCCGTTATAATTTGAGAAGGACACCGGAGCCTTTGGCGGGAGCAAAACAGCATCTGCGGAACAAAGCACGGAGTTAAAAGGGGGTGTCGGAGACAAACACAGCCAGGCATCCACTAAAGTGGTGGAGGGCCGGGCGCGGAGGCTCACGCCTGTCATCCCGGCACTCTGGGAGGCCGAGGCGGGAGGATCGCTTGAGGTCAGGAGTTCGAGACCAGCCTGAGCAAGAGTGAGACCCCATCGTCTCTACTATAAATAGAAGGAAATTAATTGGCCAACTAATATATATGGAAAAAATTAGCTGGGCATGGTGGCACGTGCCTGTAGTCCCAGCAACTTGGGAGGCTGAGGCAGGAGGATCGCTTGAGCCCAGGAGTTGGAGGTTGCTGTGAGCGAGGTTGATGCCACGGCACTCACTCTAGCCTGGGTGACAGAGTGAGACTCTGTCTCAAAAAAAAAAAAAAAAAGCTGGGGGGAGTGTGGGGGCTGGGGTGACCTCAGGGACACACAGCCTTGCCCGGCTGGGCGTCAGGGAAGCGGGGCAGGTCGGCTAGTGCTGAGTCTGGACAGGGTCATCCTGCACTGGGAGCCCTGCGGTTCTCAGCGGGACCTACGTCAGTCTCTCTGAGCCTCTGAAAAGGGCTTATTAAGGCTTTGGAATTATTTAACACGGAGCAAAACATAGCTGGAGATTCCGGGTTATGGGCGGAAGGGGAACAGACAGCTCTGGGGACCCAGAAGAAAGCCAGCTTCAAACCCAGGGTTGAGGCCAGAGAAAAGCTCTCTTTCCCCTCTCCGAGCCTCAGTTTCCCCATCATGGCTCAGGGGCCCAAGACGAGGGGTCCGGCTCTCCCGGGGAGGCTGGTGAGGTCAGGGCACTCACAGGGAAGTCAGGAAAAATGGTGAACGCTTCCCGGGTCTGCATGGAGGCGAATGCGTTTCCAGAGAGTTCTGCTACCGAAGGCATCGCAGGCCCGCCAGGACAGACAGGGGCCGGGGCCGCCTGGGGCTTTAAACAGCCCTCACGTCCCAGCCTTGCCTGGTAACGCTGACGGCTCCGACAAGCACCCTGTGTTCTCTGTCACCATCTTAGCGGCGGCCGGGAAGAAAGATGGAGCAGAAAGTTGGGGCACAGAGAGAGCAAGGAACTGGGGTCCCCTAAAAACAATGTCAACGTCCCCGTCCCCGGTGGGCAGAGACTTTCTGGGAGTGTCACCGTGCCCGTCCCATCTCCCTCCCCGTCTGCACGTTGGGGATCGTTGGCCGGTCTCTGCTCAGGGGGTAACAGAGAAGACGTTCTGCCCAGCGCGCCCAGGGTGCCAGGGGCGGCCCCGCTACTCCGTGTGCGGCTGCCCGCGGGCATCTCTGCTCAGAGCAGGACAAGCAGCACCTCTGCGATTCATGTCAGGAGGGACCCGCTCTCTCCCTCATGTTCCTTTTTTTTTCTTTTTTGAGACAGAGTCTCGCTCTGCCGAAAATAAGACCCACCCATGAAATAAGCCCCGGCAGGATGTCTAAGCATTTGTACCATAGAAGCCCCACCCCGAAAATCAGCCCTGGTGACGGGCGTGGCTGCGCAGCGCGTCTGCACAACCCGTGCGTGTCGTCGAG
>NC_033681.1:29891208-29901536 GCF_000165445.2 Microcebus murinus
GCGCGTCTGGCCTCAGTTGGTGCCGTAGGGGCGGTTCCTCATGCTACTTCGTGTGCCGCTGCTCCGCCTGGGGCATCTCTGCTCAAGCAGGACAAGCAGTCATTCTCTGCGATTTCATGTCAGGAGGCTGACTGTCACTTCCCTCTCCCTCATTGTTCCTTTTTTTTCTTTTTTTGAGACAGAGTCTCCGCTTCTGCCGAAAATTATAGACCCCCCCATGCAAATAAGCCTCCGGGCAAGGGACCTCACCATATGAACGCCACCCCGCGAAAATCCACACTGTGACGGGCCGGTGCTTTCGCAGCGCGTCTGCACACACCTCGTTGCGTTGTCGTCGAGGAGGGCGAATAGACACGATCGTTGTCAGTGCCGCCGCTGTCCTCCATGCGCCGCCCCGTCGTGACAGCTGCGTGCCCAGAGCTGACGGAAAGCGTGCGGCAGCACCCGCCGCGCGAGATGGCGCCTGTCGTCCCGGCCCAACCCCTGTGCGTCTGCCGTGAGCTGAGCTTGGAGGGCGACAAAATAATACACATGGCTGGAAGAAAGGTGTCTTCTTGAGAAAACAAATAGGCAAGCACTGCCCTTACTTTTCTGGAAACCGCGGTGTGTATCCTGTGGGACCGCTCCAGGCTCGATGTCCCACTGGTCCTTGACTCGGGGGGAGGCCGTGAGAAGGTCTTCACTCCACTCCCCGCCCAAGTCCCAAATATCAGCCCCTGATGAGAAACACGGGCCAGCGGATTGAGCAGATGGCTCTTCCGAAGCTTCCCGGTCCTGCCTCCCTCCAAAGCAAACGAAGATCTCAGGTCTCAGAGACGGCCACGGGCCGACGTGCAGGCGTGGGAGGCGCTGGGGCGTGCCAGTTTGCAGCCCCTGCTTCCCGTGGCTTCAAAAGAGAGAGTGAGGTCCAGCACCGTGCATTAATACCAGTGAAGGAACCATCGTAAATAATGCATTCCTTCCTAATAATGGCTCTGATTTCCTCGATGCTATAAAAATCGCTAAACCCAAATTGCCCGGCAGAGAGACAGAACCTCAGAAAGGACGACGAGGGCCGGGCGCCGGTGCGCTCACGCCTGTCATCAAGAAAAACAAAAAACATAGAAAAGACAAACAGCACTCTGGGACGGGCGCTCGAGGGTGCGGAGTTCGAACCCAGCCTGGAGAAGAGTTGGAGACAGCAGCCCGTTTCGTCACTAAAAATAAGAAAGCGAAGTTAATGTGGCCAGGCTAAAAATAATAGAAAGAGAGGGGTAGCCGGCGGCGTCGGTGGCGCATGCAGTGCGTCCCAGCTACTCGGGATGCCTGAGGCAGGGGATCGCTTATGCCCCAGAGTCTGCGAGGGTTGCTGTGAGAGACGGCTGACGCCACCCGGCACTCACTCTAGCCTGGGCAATCAGAGTGAGACTCTCTAAAAAATAAAAGACACACCCTATTGTCCCACAAGGCCATCTTTGGCTGGGCTCTTACCCTCCTTTTCAGCTGCCCTCTGCCATATTTTCCCAGCAGATTTTTTTTCTAGGCACCCAGCTTTCTTTTATGTTCTTATCCACGTTACTTTCCATCCTGCACGTGGACCTTGCATGTGTTCTTGCTACTTCTGAAATATTAATACTTTTCCCTCCCCTCTTAGCTTGTTTAATCCCTTCTAGTCTTATGGGTCTTAAGTAAGCTCAAGGGGTTCAGCTTAGAAAAAGCTTTCTCTGACCTCGGAGACTGGGCCAAGCCGGGCGTCCCTGAGACACCCCCCCAGAGATAGGTGCATCTTTACTTCGTGGTGGTTGCTCGCTTGCAACTTTGCGTTGTCTTGTGCGATCCTCTGACCAGTGGCACTGTTTGCATTTCGACCGTAAGCTCCGTGAAGGAAGCCTGGTGGCTCCTTTTCCATGTCATTGTATTCCCAGGGTCTTGTGAGATACCAGACACCACCGCAGAGCGTGCTAATGCAAGCTAGAGCAGGGCTGCAGAGTGTGCCTAATGCAGCTAGGCCAGGAACCACCGCAGAGCGTGCGCTATGCCAAGCTAGAGCAGGGAACCAACGCAGAGTGGTGCTAATGCAAGCTAGAGCGGAACAGCTGCGAGCGTGGTTAATGGCAAGCTAGAGCAGGACAACCCTGCAGAGCGTGTTAATGCAAGCTAGAGCAGGACACCCGCAGAAGCGTGCTAATGAACTAGAGCGGGAACCAACCGCAGAGCGTGCCTATGCCACAGCTAGGCAGAACCCAACTGAGAGCTGTGCTAAGCCATAGCTTAGCAGCAGAACCCCTGCAGAGCCGTGCTAATGCAAGCAGAGCAGAACCATCTGCAGAGTGTGCGAATGCGAAGCTAGAGCAGGAACCACAAACGCAGAGTCGTGCTAATGCAAGCTAGAGCAGGAACCAACATGCAGACCGCGTGCTAATGCAAGCTAGAGCCGGACCACCAGCGGAGATGCGTGCTAATGCAAGCTAGAGCAGGAACCAGCCGCAGAGCGTGCTAATGCAAGCTAGAGCAGGAACCAACCGCAGAGCGTGCTAATGCAACGCTAGAGAGCAGGAACCACGCTGCAGAGCGTGCTAATGCCAAGCTAGAGCAGGACCAGCTGCAGAGCGTTGTTAATGCAAGCCTAGAGCCAGGAACCAACCGTCAGAGCCGTGCTAATGCAGCTAGAGCAGGACCAGCTGCAGAGCGTGCTAATGCAAGTTAACAGAACCAACTGCAGAGCGATGTAATGCAAGCCTAGAGAGGAACCAACCGCACAGCGTGCTATGCAAGCTAGAGCAGAACCAAACTGCAGAGCATGCTATGCAACCGCTAGAGCAGGAACACCGCAAGAGTGTGCTATGCAAGCTAGAGCAGGCCAACTGCAGAGCGTGCTAATGCAACTAGAGCAGGAACCACCGCCAGGCGTGCTAATGCAAGCTAGAGCAGGAACCAACCGCAGACGGCTAATGCAAGTAGAGCTAGGAACCCGCAGAGCGTCGCTAATGCCAGCTAGGCAGGAACCAACCGCCAAGCGTGCTATGCAAGCCTAGAGCAGGAACCAACATCAGAGCGTGCTATGCAGCTAGAGCAGACCAAGCTCAGAGCGTGTAATGCAAGCTAGAGCGCGAACCAACCACAGAGCGTGCCCTAAATGCAAGCTAGAGCAGGAAACCAGACCTGCAGAGGCGTGCTAATCAGCTCAAAGAAGGAACCAACCGCACGAGCGTCTAATGCAAGCTGAGCAGGAACCAACCTCAGAGCGTTGCAATGCAAGCTATGAGCAGGAACCGAACCTCAGAGCGTGGCTAATGCAAGCTAGAGCAGCGAACACACTGCAGAGCGTGCTAATGCACAAGCTAGAGTCCAGGGAACCAGATCGCAGAGCGTGCCTAATGCAAGCTACAGCCAGGAACCAGCCGCAGAGCGTGCTAATCAAGCTAGAGCAGGAACACCGGCAGAGCGGTGCTAATGCAACAGGCAGGAACCAACCCCAGAGCCGGCCTAAGTGCAAGCCTAGAGCAGGAACCAACCGCAGAGCAGTGCTAAATGGCAAGGCTAGAGCAGGCAACCAGCGCAGAAGCGTGCTAATGCAAGCTAGAGCAGGAACCAACTGCAGAGCGTGCTAATGCAAGCTAGAGCAGGAACCAACTGCAGAGCGTGCTAATGCAAGCCTAGAGCCAGCGAATCCAACCTCAGAGCGTGCTAATGCAAGCCTAGAGGCAGGACCAACCTGCATGAGCGTGCTTAATGCAGCTACATCACAAACCAACCGCAGAGCGTGCTATGCAAGGCTAGAGCAGAACCACTGCCAGAGTGTGCTATGCAAGCTAGAGCAGGAACCAACCGCAGAGCGTGCTAATGCAAGCTAGAGCAGGAACCAGCTGCAGAGCGTGCTAATGCAAGCTAGAGCAGGAACCAGCCGCAGAGGGTGCTAATGCAAGCTAGAGCAGGAACCAGCTGCAGAGCGTGCTAATGCAAGCTAGAGCAGTGAACCAACTGCAGAGCGTGCTAATCCAAGCTAGAGCGGAACCAGATGCCGAGTAATGTAATGCAGCAGAGCAGGAACAGCCTGCAGAGCGTGCTAGATGCTAAGCTAGAGCAGGACCAGATCAGAGTGTGCTAATGCAAGCTAGAGCAGGAACAGGCGCTGGCAGGAGGCGTGCTATATGCAAGCTAAGGACGGCAGGAAACCAGCTGCAGAGCGTCGCTAATGCCAAGCTAGAGCAGCGAACCAACTGCAGAGGCTGTGGCCTAATGCAAGCTAGAGCAGGAACGGCACAACCGCAGAGCGTGCTAATCCAGCTAGAGGCAGGAACCAACGCGGCAGAGGCGTGGGCTAATGCAATGGCTAGAGCAGGAACGCAGTGCTGCAGAGCGTGGCTAATGCAAGCTAGAGCAGCTAACCAACTGCAGAGCGTGCGTAATGCAAGCTGAGAGCAGGAACCAACTGCAGAGTGTGTGCTAAATGCAAGCTAGAGGCAGGAACGCAACCCCGGCAGGAGCGTGGCTAATGCCAGCTAGGAGCAGGAACCAACCCGCAGAGGCGTGCTATGCTAGGGCTAGAGGCAGGAACCAACCGCAGAGCGTGCTTATGATGCAAGCTAGACGTAGGAACCAACCGCAGAGCGTGGCTATATGCAAGCGTAGAGAGGAACGCAACCGCAGAGGCGGGCTAATTGCAAGCTAGAGCCAGGGACCAACCGCAGAGCGTGCTAAATGCAAGCTAGAGCACGGAACCTAGCCCGCAGAGCGTGCTAATGCAAGCTAGAGCAGCGAACGGCAACCGGCTAGAGCGTGCGTAATGGCAAGCTTAGAGGCTAGGAACCAAACCGGCATGAGCGTGGCTAAGCAAGCTAGAGCAGGAACCCAATCCGCAGAGCGTGCTAATGCAAGCTAGAGGGCGGAACCAATCCCTGGCCAGAGCGTGCTAATGCAAGGGCTAGAGCAGCGACCAACCCGCGAGGAGGCGTGCTAATGCAAGCTGACAGAACGCAACCGGCAGAGTGTGCTATGCAAGCTAGAGCAGGGAACCACCGCAGAGTGGCTAAGTGCAATCTAGAGCAGGAACGCAACGCTCAGGAGCGTGGCTAGATGGCAAGCTAGAGGCGCGAAGCAATCTGCAGAGCGTGCCTAATGGCAAGGCTAGAGGCGAGGAAGCCAGCCGGCAGAGTGTGCTAATGCAGGCTAGAGCAGGAAGCGCTAAGCCTCAGGCGTGCCTAATGCAAGCTAGAGGCGAGGGAACAGCCGCAGACGCGTGCTAATGCAAGCCCTAGAGCAGGACACGCACCGCAGAGGCGTGCTAATGCAAGCTAGAGCCAGGAGCCCAACCGAGAGGCGTGCTAATGCAAGCAGAAGGCCAGCGACCCCAGCGGCAGAGCGTGCTAATGAAAGCATAGAGGCAAGCGACCGAACCCGGCAGGAGGGCGTGGCTAATGCAGCTAGAGCAGGCGAACTGGCAAAGCCGGCAGAGCGTGCTAATGCAAGCTAGAGGCAGGAACGCAATCCCGCAGAGCGTGCTAATGCAAGCTAGAGCAGGAAGCCCAACGCGCAGAGCGTGCTAATGGCAAGCTAGAGGCAGGGAACGCAACTGCAGAGGCGTGGCTATGGCAAGGCTAGAGCTAGCTGAAGCAGCCGCAGGGCGTGGCTAAATGCAGCTAGAGCAGGACCAGCCGCAGAGGCGTGCTAATCGGCAAGCTAGAGCAGGGAACGCAACCGCATGAGCGTCGCTAATCGGCAAGGCTATGAGCAGGAAACCAACGCGGCAGAGCGTGCTAATGGCAAGCTAGAGCAGGGAACCAAACGCGCAGAGCGTCGCTAGATGGCAAGCTAGAGCAGGGGAACGCAACCACAGAGCGTGGCATGGCAAGCTAGAGCAGGAGACCAACCGCAGAGCGTGCTAGAATGCAGCGTAGCAGCGGACCGCAAGCGCTCAGAGCGTGCTAATGCAAGGCTAGAGCCAGGAACCAGCGCGCGAGCCGTGCTAATGCAAGCTAGAGGCCAGGAACGCAGCCACAGAGGGCGTGGCTAATGCAAGCTTAGAGCAGGAACGCAGCGCGCAGAGCGTGCTAATGGCAAGCTGAGGCCAGGGAAGCCAACCCGCAGAGGTGCTAATGCAAGCTTAGAGCAGGAAGCCAACCGCGAGTGTGCTAAACTGCAAGCAGAGGCAGCGAACCAACCCAGAGCGTGGCTAATGCAAGCTAGAGGGCAAAGGAAAAAACTCAACTGCAAGAGGCGGTGGCTAATGCAAGCTAGAGCAGGAACCAGCCGCAGAGTGTGAGCTGAATGCAAGCTAGAGCAGCCGTAAACCACCTGCAGAGCGTGCTAAATGCAAGCTAGAGCAGGGAACCGCCGCAGAGCGTGCTAATGCAAGCTAGAGGCAGGAACGCAACCGCCGAGCCGTGGCTAAATGCAGCTAGAGCAGGAAGAGCCACCGCTAGAGCAGTGGCTAATGGAAGGCTAGAGCAGGAACCACCGGCCAGCTCGAGTGTGCTAATGCAAGCTAGAAGCAAGGTGAACCAACCTCAGTGCGTGCTAATGGGCAAGCTAGAGCAGGAACGGGCGCGAGGCCGCTAGAGGCGAGGCTAATGCAAGCTGAGGCAGGAACCACCACAGAGCGTGCTAATGCAATGCTAGAGCAGGAACTCAGCCGGCAGAGCGTGCTAATGCAAGCTAGAGGCAAGGAACCAACCGCAGAGCGTGCTAATGGCCAGCTAGAGCAGGAACAACCGCAGAGTGTGCTATGGCGAAGCCTAGAGCAGGAAGCCAACCCCTCAGAGCGTGCTAATGGCAGGCTAGAGGCAGGAACCAACTGCAGAGCGTCGCTAATGGCAAGCTACAGAGCAGGGAACGCGAGCCGCAGAGTGTGCTAATGCAAGCTAGAGCAGGAACCAAACCTCAGAGCGTGCTAATGCAAGGCTAGGGCGGTGAACGCAGACCGCCAGAGGCGGCTAATCGCAAGTAGAGCAGGAACCAGCGCAGAGTGTGGCTAAGCAAGCTAGAGCAGGAAGCCACCTCAGAGCGTGCTAATGCAAGGGCAGAGCGAGGAACCAGCCGCAGAGCGGTGCTAATGCAAGGCTAGACGCAGGAACCCAGGCGGCAGAGCGTGGGCTAATGCAGCTAGAGGCAGGAACGCAACTGCGAGGCGTGGGCTAATGGCAGGCTGAGAGCAGGAACGCAACTGGCAGAGGCGGTCGCTAATGCAAGCTACGGAGGCAGGAAACCAAACTGCAGAAGCGTGCTAATGCGAAGAGCTAGAGCAGGGAACGCTAAGCTGCAGAAGCGTGCTAATGCAAGGCTAGAGCAGGCAGAACGCAGGCTGCAGAGCGTGGCTAATGGCAAGCTAGAGCAGGAACCAGCTGGCAGAGTGTCGGCTATGGCAAGCTAGAGCAGGACCAACTGCAGAGCGTGCTAATGCAAGCTAGAGCAGGAACCAACCGCAGAGCGTGCTAATGCAAGCTAGAGCAGGAACCAACTGCAGAGCGTGCTAATGGCAAGCCTAGACAGGAACCAACCGGCAGAGGCGGTGGCTAATGCCAAGCTAGAGCAGGACCAACCGCAGAGCGTGCTTGGCAAGCTAGAGGCAGCGAACCAGCTGCAGAGCGTGGCTAATGCAAGGCTAGAGCAGGAACCACCCTCAAAGCGTGCTAAAGGCAAGCTTAGAGCAGGAACGCAGCCGCAGAAGCGTGCTAATGCAAGGCTAGAGGCAGGAAGCGGCACGCTGCAGGCAGCGTGCTATGCAGCTAGAGCGAGGAAGCGCAGGATGCAGAGCGTGGCTAATGCAAGGCTAAGCAGGAACGGCAGCGCAGAGAGTGCTAATGCAAGGCTAGAGGCAGGACCAAACCCGGCAGAGCGTGGCTAATGCAAGCTTAGCAGGAACGGCAGGCCGGGCAGAGACGTGCTAATGCAAGTAGAGCAGGAAGGCCGCTGCAGAGGCGTGCTACATGGCAAGGCTACCTCACGAACCAACCCGCCAGAGCCGTGGCTAATGCAGCTAAGGAAGCAGGGAACCACTGCAAGATGTGTGCTAATGGCAAGCTATGAGCGAGGAACCAACCGGGCAGAGCGTGCTAATGCAGCTAAGAGGCAGGAAGCGCAGCTGCAGAGTGTGCTAATGGGCAAGCTAGAGCAGGAAGCGCAACCGCAGAGCGTGCTAATGCCAGCTCGAGCAGGAATGCCCGCGGCCCGCCCCCGCCCCCCCCGCCCCCCGCCAGCCAGACTGCAGAGCGATGCTATATGCAAGCTAGAGCTGGAACAGATGCAGAGGTGTGCTAATGGCAAGCTATGAGCAGGACAGCTGCAAGAGCGGGCTAATGCAGGCTAGAGCAGGAACCAACTGCCAGAGGCCGATGCTAATGCAACTAGAGCAGGAACGCAACCGCAGAGCGTGGCTAATGCAAGGCTAGAGCCAGGAACCAGCTTGGCAAAGCGTGCTACATGCAAGGCTAGAGCAGGAACCAGCTGCAGAGTGTGCTAATCAAGGCTAGAGCAGGAACCAACTGGCAGAGCGTGCTTAATGGCCAAGCTAGAGGCCGGAGCAGCATGCCAGAGTGTGCTAATGCAAGCTAGAGGGCAGGAACAGTCTGCAGAGGCGTGCTAAATGCAAGCTAGACAGGAACCAACTGCAGAGGCTGTGCTAATGCCAAGGCCTAGAGCAGGAACGGCAACCGCGGAGCGTGCCTAATCAAGCTAGAGCAGGAACCAGGCTGCAGAGCGTGCTACATCGCAAGCTAGGCAGGAACCAGCTGCGAGAGATGTTGTGGGCTAATGCAAGGCTAGAGCAGAAGCAACCTGGGCAGAGAGTGCTAATGGCAAGCTAGAGCAGGAACCAGCCGCAGAGCGTGGTTAATGCAAGCAGAGCAGGAACACAACATGCAGAGCGTGCTAATGCCAGGCTAGAGGCAGGACAGCTGCAAGAGTGCTACATGCAAGCTAGAGGCAGGAACGCAACCGGCAGAGGCGTGCTAATGCAAGCTAGAGCAGGAACCAACCGCAGAGCGTGCTAATGCAAGCTAGAGCAGGAACCAACCGCAGAGCGTGCTAATGCAAGCTAGAGCAGGAACCAGCCGCAGAGCGTGCTAATCAAGCCTAGAGCCAGGAACCACACTGCAGAGCGTCGCTAATCAAGCTAGAGCAGGGAAACGCAGGCTGCAGAGAGTGCTAATGCAAGCTAGAGGCCAGGAACCAGCCATGGGGCAGAGCGTGCTAATGCAAGCTAAATGCATGGAAGCCGGCACCGGCAGACGTGGCTAATGAAGCTAGAGCATAAACAAACTGCAGGAACGATCGCTTCTCATCTTATGGCTTGGGAGAGTTGAGGAGTTTGCCACCCGCAAGGAAGGTTCCAGAAACAGCCCCTGGCATCTGACCGTGCCGGGGACTTTCTCCCCTTTACCATCTCCAGCTGGACTCGGCTGGCAGCTCCTGCCGGACGACAGCGTCATCAGTGAAAATCATTCGCATTTAATAACTTCTAACGGCACTCCATAAATACCCGGAGAAAAATATGGAGCAGTGTTTACAGTAGCTGCATCTCATACGGGAGATTTACAGGACCGTTAAAAATTATTGGGCCTCTTCCGCGACGGAGCCGTTCTCACCAGCCGCCTTGGGCGGGCGGCCTGGCAGCCCGGCTCCGCGCGGCGTTTATTTCCGTGTTTTCAAAACGCCGTATTTCTTCCACCATTAAATTTTATCTCGGCGGCGTTGTTTTAAAACCCAGATTTCCCCAGCTCTCCGATCTTATAATTCAGTGCCAAAATATGTCGCTTTGCAAACCCTCCGGAGAGTGCACGGTCGGGGGGCACGGCCTTGGGGGCGTCCGCGTCGATAATTCACGCGGCTTCTGGGCACGGCAGGGGCCGCTGGTCCTCGTCGGACGGAAGATGTCCCGGTGGGAGGAGGCTTGGAGACTTCTCGATGCCGCCCGGATTTGACAAATCAACTTGCTCGGTTCCTGTGCGGGTCCCCCCCCACCTCCCCATCTTTCCTACCGCCGAGCCTTGGTTCCTGGTCTGTCCCCAGGTCGGCCTCGGAAATCGGCACCAGTGCCCTTCTCTGAGCTGTTTGGAAGTGACCCCTTCCCGTCAGGGGGCCCCTCTGGGCTCTCTGAGCGGGTCCCAAGCTCTGTCCCTGGGCCCTCAGGCACAGCCACCATCCAGCAGGCGACCCTACCTGACTCAGGTGTCTGCAGGGCTGGGCTGGTGAGGAGGTGAAGGGGCAAGCAGGACGTGGGAGACTGCGTGAGCCAGGGACCCTGTTTAGTCCCTTCCTGTCCCCAGGAGGGAATGTGGGCTCCGTGACCCAGTGCTCTGGTCTTCCGTGTGAAACCAGAAATCTGGATTTGTTTTTGTTTTTTTTTTTTTTTG
>NC_033681.1:29901561-29911650 GCF_000165445.2 Microcebus murinus
GATACAGAGTCTTCGCTTTGTTGGGCCAGGCTAGAGTGAGTGGCCAGGGCGTCCAGCGCTAAGCTCATCAGCAATCGCTCAGACTCCTGGGCTAGCGATCCTCCTGCCTCAGGGCGCTCCCGAGTAGGGCTGGGGACTCACCGGCATGCACCCACCACGCCTGGCTAATTGTTTGGTAATATGATTTTTAGTTGGTCAAGTTAATCTTTCTATTATAGTAGATGACGGGTTCTGCTCATTGGCTCAGCGCTGGGTTTCAAAGCTCCTGACCTTGAGGGATCATCCGCCTCGGTCTCCCAGAGTGGCTAGGATGACAGCGCGTGAGCCATACCCATGGGCGGGCCTCTTTCTAGTTTTTATGTGGAGCACGGGATCCTCAACTCTTGCTCAGGGCCTGGTCTCGAACTCCCTGACTTGAGTCGGTCGCTCCCCCCCTCAGGGCCTCACAGCACGTGCTGGATGTACAGGTCATGATGCGGCGCCCCACCCGGCCAGCCTATGGTGCTTATAGGGCCTTTTGTGGGGTGGAGAGACTGGAGGTCTGGACAGATAATTTAAAGCTGCACCAGCTCCTCGTCCTCTGGGACCGATCCGCAGCTGAACAGACGGCGGTTACCCGAGGACTTGCTCGGAACCCACCCTCGGATCGGTTAGGGCCACGGCTGTGACTCTTCAGCCGCCCGCGCTACCTGTGGAATCAGTACGTCTGCCCAGTTCCGGGGAAGAAGACGGCCCCGTCCAGAGCTCCAGCCCAGGCCCGGGCCGGGCGGCGGGCGCTCGCCCTGGCATGTCCAAGGCTCGTGGAAGCCGGTTTCAAAACGCCGTATTTCTTCCACCATTAAATTTTATCTCGGCGGCGTTGTTTTAAAACCCAGATTTCCCCAGCTCTCCGATCTTATAATTCAGCGCCAAAATATGTCGCTTTGCAAACCCTCCGGAGAGTGCACGGTCCGGGGGCACGGCCTTGGGGGGCGTCCGCGTCGATAATTCACGCGGCTTCTGGGCACGGCAGGGGCCGCTGGTCCTCGTCGGACGGAAGACGTCCCGGTGGGAGGAGGCTTGGGGACTTCTCGATGCCGCCCGGATTTGACAAATCAACTTGCTCGGTTCCTGTGCGGGTCCCCCCCCCACCTCCCCATCTTTCCTACCCCCGAGCCTTGGTTCCTGGTCTGTCCCCAGGTTGGCCTCGGAAATCGGCACCGGTGCCCTTCTCTGAGCTGTTTGGAAGTGACCCCCTTCCCGTCAGGGGGCCCCTCTGGGCTCTCTGAGCGGGTCCCACGCTCTGTCCCTGGGCCCTCAGGCACAGCCACCATCCAGCAGGCGACCCTACCGGACGCAGGTGTCTGCAGGGCTGGGCTGGTGAGGAGGTGAAAGAGGCAAGCAGGACGCGGGAGACTGCGTGAGCCAGGGACCCTGTTTAGTCCCTTCCTGTCCCCAGGAGGGAATGTGGGCTCCCTGTGGCCCAGTGCTCTGGTCTTCCGTGTGAAACCAGAAATCTGGATTTGTTTTTTTTTTTTTTTTTTTTTTTTTTTTTTTTTAGTAGAGACGGGGTCTCGCTCTTGCTCAGGCTGGTCTTGAACTCCTGACCTTGAGCGATCCTCCCTCCTTGGCCTCCCAGAGTGCTGGGATGACAGGCGTGAGTCACCGCGCCTGGCCACTATGGTGCCTTATACCCCCTTTTTTTGTGGGTGGAGAGACTGAGGTCTGGACAGATAATTTAACTCACAGCTCCTTCCTCTGGGACGATCCCAGCTGAACAGACGGGGACCAGGACTTGCTCGAACCACCCTGTCGGTTAGGGCCACGGCTGTGACCTCAGCGCCCCACCTGCGGAAAACAGACGTCTGCCCAGTTCCGGGAAGAGATGCCGTCAGACTCACAGGCTCTGGGCCGGGCGCTGCCCTGGGCATCTGGCTCGTGGGAAGCCGGACGGAAACACCTTGCGCTCTCGCTTTCTCTAGAAATTAACTGCAGGGTGATCTGGCTCCTGGACGCAAGCCCTGGCGTTGTCTGAGGTTAACTCACAAGGTGCCCCACCCCCGCCCCCTCGGATGGGGCCATGGTGATTCTCTTGAGCCCCCAAACAGCAGGACGTCCGGGGGCATTTTCTCCAGACTCAGAGGACTGGGCTCCAGATGCTGGAAACGCCCTCACAGACATGGCCGGAAACAACCCCTACCTGCTGCTGTCCCGGCCTCCCCAGCTCAGCCACACTGACACGTGGAATTGATCAGCACGGCCTTTGCGGGGGCCTGGGGCTTCTTCCTTGGGCCGTGGGGTCGGGAGGGGGGCTGCATGCGAGGCCCAGGCTCGGGGCAAAAGCAGCTGCAAACTGCGTCCGCTCCTGGCCACAGACAGGCCTGGCAGCTTGGGCAGGGGTGTCACTTGGTTCTGACCCCCTCATGGAGAAAAGTGTTTGTCTTCCATCTGAATTGGCTGTCTGTGTGGATCCGGAAATCTCTAGGGCCGGGCGTGGCGGCTCGCACCTGTCATCCCAGCACTCTGGGAGGCCGAGGCAGGAGGATTGCTCAAGGTCAGGAGTTCAAAACCAGCCTGAGCAAGAGCGAGACCTCCATCTCTACTAAAAATAGAAAGAAATTAATTGGCCAACTAAAAATATGTAGAAAAAATTAGCCGGGCGTAGTGGCGCATGCCTGTAGTCCCAGCTACTCAGGAGGCTGAGGCAGGAGGATCGCTTGAGCCCAGGAGTCTGAGGTTGCTGTGAGTGAGGCTGACGCCACAGCACTGACTCTAGCCCGGGCAACACAGCGAGACTCTGTCTCAAAACAAAACAAAACAAAACCAACGAAAAAAACCTCTCTAATGAGGAGAATCGAGTTTTCGGTGGGGGCGGCCAGAGAGCCGGCTTCAGGGGCCCAGAGTCCTGCCGCTGGGGCTGAGGGAAGGCAGGGCCCAGCACGAGATGGGATGGGGAGGTGGGATGTCCCTGGAGGTGACAGGTTTGGGGTCTGGCACAACATCCTTCAGGGCCGACCTCGGGCCCGTGTGCATGGAAACCCCTGGCTCTCCAAGGCCGGGTTTGGTGGCGGCCCCGTGCATGCAGAGGCTACGAGCTCAGACGTCCGCAGGAGCCGAGGGGTGACACAGAGCGAAGGGGGCAGACGTGACGGGGTCCCTGCCATGGCGACACCCATCTGAACAGGTGCCCTGGGCCCCCGCTGGAGGCTCCAGTCCTCCCACAGTGGGGACAGGGCCGGGTCCTGGTCTGCCCAGGCAAAAGGAGGAGAAGAACATTTTCTTTCAGAGATTTTCTCAGAAGCATCCGGAACGATGTGTTGATACCTGTCTCTCGGGAGGCGGCCCGTCCCTCCCATCTCGCTCCCCCCTCCTGACAGTTGCATCAATAACGACAGGCACAGATGAGGCATTTCACGTCAACGTTGCTCTCCTCTGTGTGTGTGTGTGCGGGTGTGTGTGTGTGTGTGTGTGTGTGTGTGCGTGTGCTGTGCCGTCTTAGCTCACATCAGCCGACAGGCAGAGGACCACGAGGGCCGCTGAGGCCGGGCCGTGGGGCAGTTACCGCGGCAACACGAGGGGGAGGGGGGAAGGGAAACATCTCACGGTTCCGCTGTTTTGTTGAGGCCCCTCCCTTCACACGCGTGTGCAGGTTCCCCGTGAGACGGCTGTGGGTAGGAGAGTTTGGGCGCTGGTGGACTCAGAGACGTCTGGGTCCTCTCAGCAATCCTGGCTCCTGTGTGAATCTGGGACCGGCTCTCCCACCGGGCGAGACCCACTTCCCTCCCGGGGGCTGCGGCCAGGCTGATGACACGTTTGTGACTCGCGATGGCTCCTCACCTGGGACATTCGGCCCCCGATTCCAGCAGCATTGGCCGTGAGTTGTCGTCCTTGCCGGGAAGATCCAAATTGCCCCGGTTACTTTGGGCGGGCTGCATGAAACGGGGTGTCCGGATCTAGTAGCCGGCTCATGCCAATGGCTCTGGGAGTGATTCCATTTGCATGGCATTTGCGTTTGCGTTTAAATCCTCAAATATCTGAGGAAGGAACAACCGTTAGACGCAGACTGTGACCCCTCTTCTTCCCCATCACCGTCTCCCACATGCACCCCGGGGCCAAGGGCTCGAAGCCAAGGGGGGAAATCGGGGTTCCCAGGGTGCCATGGTCAGCCGGTGCCGAGTCCCCCTGGAGCCGGCCCTTGAAGCTCCACCGGGGCAGCAAGACTCCAGTGGAGAGGAGAGAAAGGAATAGGCATATTTTTCTTTCTAGTCTGTACCGTGTTTCCCCGAAAATAAGACCTAACCATAAAACAAGCCCTGGCAGGATGTCTAAGCATTTGCGCCATAGAAGCCCCACCCCGAAAATAAGCCCTAGTGACGGGTGTGGCTGTGCAGCGTGTCTGCACGACCCGTGCGTGTCGTCGCGGAGCGGGAAAGAAGATGAGCAGCCCTTCCCATCCGCCCCGTGAGAGCTCTGTGGCCTGCGCACAGCAGGCGCTCCCTGGTGTCCATGCACAGCAGGCGCTCCCTGGTGTCCATGCACAGCAGGCGCTCCCACGGTGCCCGCACACAGCAGGCGCTCCCACGGTGCCCTCGCACAGCAGGCGCTCCCTGGTGTCCATGCACAGCAGGCGCTCCCACGGTGCCCGCACACAGCAGGCGCTCCCACGGTGCCCGAGCACAGCAGGCGCTCCCACGGTGCCCGCGCACAGTAGGTGCTCAGCAGACGCCCACTGGGCTGGCGAGCTTTCTGGGTGGAGACGAGCGAGCTCTCCATCCTGAAACCCTCCCAGGAGCAGGCCCCACTGTGGTAGGTGCAGCGGAAACTAGCCCATGCGTGCGGGGCCGCCCTTTGAGGGCGAGGGGAGCTCGGCCGCGCTCAGCCGGGTCTCAGAGCGTCGGGGGACTGCGCGGCCCTCAGCAAAGCGAACTGAGCCACATGTCACTTTCTGAGAAGCCGTCCAGAAACAACGCCAACGGCTTATTCGTGTCGGCTCCGACAAACAAATCAGAACACATCTGGAAAATTCTAAGTCCCGAATGGCGCTGGGGCGGGGGATGAAGCCGGCGCGGAAAGCCCACTAACGCCGGGCCGCACTGACGCCCTCGGTGTGGTGGCGTTCGAGTGGGAAAGACGAGACAGCAAGAGGCACCTGTGCAGCTTGGCCTCACCTTCCGGTCTCGGCCTCCCATCTCTGCCTCCGCTGGGGAGCTGGGCGGATCTCGGAGTGCATGGGGAGTCTGGAAGTGGAAGTCGGCTGACGCTGCCATAGCTTTTTCCTCTCCTGGCAGACGGAAATGCAGAGTAGGTTGGCCCGTGATGACAGTGCAGACGTCCAGGGAGGTAAAACCGGGTCCCGAGTGAGCACTCAGCTCTCCGTAGCCTCCTCCCCGGGGCCCGGGACGCTTCGCAAGGTGACCTTTCTTCCGGGGTCCCAGGCCGGCCCCTGCCCAGCTCGCCTCCGCAGCCGAGGCGCCCACCAGAGCTCTCTGCGGCAGATTTCTGCGCCGGCCCTCTCTGACCTCAGCCCTCTCGGGAGGGGCCTGGGCCAGCCTTTAGCCCAGGAATAACTAGACGGGGTTGTGCTCGATGCATTCTCCAGTCCACGTGATGATTTGAAAACCAATTTACGGACATTGAATATGGTGCATTCCAAAAACGCTGCATTCCAACCCTGCTTGTCTTTATGGATTAAAAGTTAGTGTTGGGGGTAGATTTACAGCTGGCTCGAGGAGTCCACGAGAGAGTTAAGTACATAGTTCTGTTCTCCCTTTTCCCAAAGAAGCACTGGTATTGCCTCTAGGGATGGGAGGAGCCTTTGGGAATCGAAGGCTCTTCCCAGGGGGTGTGTATCTCTTTCTTCCAGTATGTTCCAAATGCTTTCATTCTTCCTTTCTACCCCAATGACAAAATAGAGACTCTTTAGTCTCCTAAATCGACCACCCCCTCCATAAATGGGATTCGAGAAGGTCTTAACATTCTCCAAGGCAGGGTCACCTTCGAATGGGCGTGGGTCACATGGCCAGCGGTCTCCACACTCCTCCTGAGTTTCTTTCCGGGCAGGAGAGGAGTCTTGGATCTGAGCGTCTGTCCCTGAACTCTGAGCTGGGAGGATGCATTCAGCAGCCAGCTCCTTTCCTAACAGGCTTTAAAAAGGAGCAAGCTAACAATGGCAAGACCCCCCGACCCCCAAACAAAGCCCCAGAGCCCTTGGAAAACGGCTCATCAGGAAAAAAAATAAATAAGGGGGTAGGGGGAAGGGGAGAAATGCTTGTTTTGCTGCATCCTGTTTCCATGAGACCAGGGAGATTGTGAAAGACGGCGGCACGAGAACACGCCTTTGAGGTTGGTTTGAAAGGCGACATCTGCCAGGGGAAACTCCCCCTCCGCAGGACAAGGGCGCAAATGCTTCTTGACAACCCTAATCAAGGCGGGCGTGCTCGTTAGCATTCGCGGTGGCTGGGATGATAAATTATAGGAATAATTTTGCTTCTTTGTCGGGGACTTGGATGCTATCTTCCCGAGACACATCTGCAGCTATGCATACTTAATGCCCGACTCCAGCACAGACAGCAGGCATGCAGCCAGGCCCATCCCTTACGCTGCAGAGATGACACACGTGCATTCCACGGGGCGTGTGCCAGACAAATGAGACAGCACGCTTCTCAGCGGGGCCCTCCCGGGACCCCTGAAGCGGGAGGGACCCGGGTCTCGTGCCTAGCCTGGAGGAAAGGAGGAGCCTCCGAACGGGACGGGGTTAATTTAGGGGGCCGAGGCTGTGGGTGACCTCGTACCAAGCAAGCCCCTCTCCAGACCAGCTCTGCATCCCTGAATCCAGGCAAATGATGCGTGGGGACCGGGACACGTTTCGGACGTCTAAAATGTGCCGAGCCTTACGTAAGTGACTCATAAACGGCACGGGTATGACCTGCTTCATCAGCTCCAGGGAAAATGTAAGACAGCTCTGTGGAAGGGTAATTCACTTAAAGTGAACAGAGTCTCACTCTGTTGCCCAGGCTAGAGTGAGTGCCGTGGCGTCAGCCTAGCTCACAGCAACCTCAGACTCCTGGGCTCAAGCAATCCTGCTGCCTCGGCCTCCCGAGTAGCTGGGACTACAGGCATGCGCCACCATGCCCGGCTAATTTTTTCTATATATATTAGTTGGCCAATTAATTTCTTTCTATTTATAGTAGAGATGGGGTCTCGCTCTTGCTCAGGCTGGTTTTGAACTCCTGACCTCGAGCGATCCACCCGCATCGGCCTCCCAGAGTGCTAGGGTGACAGGCGTGAGCCACCGTGCCCGGCCTCACTTAAAGTTTTGCATGTTCTATTAGGAACAAGTCTCATCTGGCATTGGGGGGGGGACGACAGGTCATCGTTGTCTGATAATTTATCCTTTGAAAAGCCACGACGGGCCGGGCGCTGAAACATCCCTGCTGTTCTAACACCGGTCTGCCTCTGTCTACCCTTGTCTGTCGTTTCAGCGTTTTTCTCCACTCCTCGCCGTGCTCTTGGGCCGCGGCAAGCCTCTGGCTACAAAAATGCGAGCAGTTTAAGTTATAATAAACCGTAGGGGAAAATTCCATGCAGTTAATGAGAGTGACCAGGGAGAACTCGGCTGGGTTGTGCTAAGTCAAAACGGGAGAGAACGTGAACAGGCAGTCAGCAAAGGCAGGCTTTGAAATAAAAGAATCAAGAGAGGACCCTTTGGCCGGATGCGGTGGCTCACGCCTGTCATCCCGGCACTCTGGGAGGCCGTAGGCGGGCCGATTGCTCGAGGTCAGGAGTTCGAGACCAGCCTGAGCAAGAGTGAGACCCCGTCTCTACTATAAATAGAAACGGTTTAAGCAATGACATGCCCCGATAACAGGACGCAGGATGAACATAAAATAACGACACAGACACACACGGACGTGACAATGACCCGAGTGACCAATGCACTGGCCGCTTTATTTTTATGCCCCCCCCCAGACCTAAGGTTAGTTCTTTGCGTGTGAGCATCTGGTCGGGCCACGTCAAAGCCAAGTGTGAGTGGAGCACCCAGCCCGTGAGCAGCCAGAAATCCTCCCGAGGTCCCAGGGGGCTCGGTGGGACCCCGACCCGCATTTCCCCCCCTCACCTCTGTCTGTGTTCTGGACTCCAGCCGGGTCACGAGGCCCACCCGCCCCTCAGCTCCTGCCCTTCTCTCCTCCCAGATGGGGCCGTCCTGTCCCCGGTTCCCCCGTCGGCCCAGGCAGAGGCTGTGGGCGGTCTGGGAAGACCAGCGGGGTATCGGGAGGACGGGGCTGCCCCGTCCCGAGAAACCGGAGCCAGGGGGCGGCTCTGTGAGACTGACAGCCAGAAGGCAGGAGCTTGGGGAAAAGCAGCCCCTGGTCGGGGGAGTATGCTCGGGGGCCAATAGGGATTTTTGGACCACTGAGGCACCGGAGCTCCGGGCCTGTCCCGGTCCTCGGATGCCCAGCTTTCCCGGAGGGCCTTTGCCCCTCTGGAGACAGAGTCTCTGCCAGCGCCTGAGCGGACGGTCCACCAGCCCACGAGCCGGGCCTGAGCACTCGCTGAGACTGGGCGGGTGCAGGAAAGAAGGGCGGATCCGAAAGCCATTTCCGCCCGGGCCTGGGGAGGAGGGGAGGAGGAGGAGGAGGGGGAGGAGGAGGAGGAGGAGGGGAAAGGAGGAGGAGAGGAGGAGGGAGGAGGGAGGAGAGGAGGGGGGTGAGGAGGGAGGAGGAAGAGAGGAGGGAGGAGGAGGAGGAGGGGAGGGAGGAGGAGGAGAGGAGGAGGGAGGAGGAGGAGGGGAAGAGAGGAGGAGGAGGAGGAGGAGGAGGGGGAGGAGGAGAGGAGGGGGAGGAGGAGGAGGAGGAGGGGGAAGAGGAGGAGGAAGAGGGAGGGGAGGAGGAGGAGGAGGGGGAGGAGGAGGGCACAGACCAGAGGACAGTGGAGGCTCTGCAGGAGGAGAAGGGTCAGATGGGCGGGGGCAGAGCCGAGAGGCCACCAGCCCTGAGGATGAGCCCTGGGCGCGGCCGGGTGAGGCTCAGGTGAGCACACGCACGGACTTCCAGCACACAGCAGGGGACACCCTCGCCACTGCCGGCTGGATGCCGTGAGGAACAGCGGGGCGCAGGGGGAGGCCCCCATCTGCCGGGGGAGGCAGGTGCACCTCCAAGGACAGGGACTTGGAACTGGTCCCTGGAGACGTAGGAGCCTCCCAGGCGGGGCGGGTTGAGGCCGCTAGGGACGGGACACCCGGCCAGGAGGCACCATTTGACGCAAACGCCCCACACAGCCTTGCGCAGGTTTCCCAGGGGAGCCAGGAGAACCTTCGCACCTGAGCTCACCCAGCAACTCAGAACAGGCAAAGCAGGCCTCGGCGCCCCGCCCTGGGGCCAGGGCTCTCCCTCAGCCCCGGGGGCTCCTTGCTGTGAATTCCTCATTTGCGGCCCGGGTCAAGGAGGGCCAAGTTCCATCCCCCTGGAGAGGCCGAGAGAACTGACTCGTGGGAAGAATTCCGCTCCGTGCACAAGTGACCGGCCAGCATTTGTCTCTGATCATCATTTATTTTATCCGAGGCTTTCCGAAGGACAGAAGACAAGGTGTTTTGTGCGTGCACGCGAGTCCTTAAGTGCCCGGGGAGCTCACGGAGACCGTGAGACGTTAGCCCTGAGGCATGTGCGGTGGGGAGGCCACAGCACGCTCCAAGCACGCAGCTGCTTAGCTTTTCCCTCTAATCGTGTCTGACTGTTGTCAAGGACGAGGATGTCTCTGAACGCCTCCGGCCAAGTAAAGGGAGCGTGCGAGTGCTGCCGTTCTCCCCGCCTGGACAGAAAGGTTATCTGTTGATTCAATTAAGTCCGAGGAACTCTTACTTTTCATGCAGCTCGAGAGGAGGAGGAGGTAGCATCACAAAGCGTAGGCGCTGGAGTCCGGCTAGCTGGGCGAAAAACCCAGAGTTCCCTCCCGGGCTTTCCCCACCTTAGCTGTGTGATCTCGGACATGAGCCTCAGTTTCCCTCATGTGCAAAACAGACCCTCGTACGGACTAAAGATGGTATTAAACGTTGTAGAGTGCTCAGCGCGTAAAAGTCCATTAAGTGCTGTGCATTTATTATCTATGTGTGTG
>NC_033681.1:29916193-29944062 GCF_000165445.2 Microcebus murinus
GGGAGCATGGCATTTTAAAAATTATTTAAAATGGCCTAGAATCCCAGCACTCTGGGAGGCCGAGGCGGGAGGATTATTTGAGCTCAGGAGTTTGAAACCAGCCTGAACAAGAGCAAGACCCCTACTAAAAACAGAAAGAAATTAATTGGCCAACTGAACATATACAGGAAAAAATTAGCCGGGCATGGCATGCCTATAGTCCCAGCTACTTGGGAGGCTGAGGCAGGAGGATCGCTTGAGCCAGGAGTTGAGGTTGCTGTGTGAGCGAGGCTGACGCCACGGCACTCACTCTAGGCCTGGGAACAGAGGGGACTCTGTCTCAATAATAATAAGAATAAAAAAATACTCAAGGCCTGGAAGCCCTGGTTCTTAGCCAACTTCTAATGGCAAGTCTCGGATTCACCTTGAGCCTTTCTGGGGGCCGTCAACACTCAAATTTCCCCTCCTCTTGGGGTTTCAGTGAGCACCTGATGAGAAAGTAGTTTTGAAAAGCACAAAGCAGACGTGTATAGGGTAGCTGTGCTTTTGTGATTATCTGTAGTAGGGGCCGTAGGCTGTGGGGTTAACTAGTTCTACCCATTTCAGTCCTGAGCCTGGAATCGGGTGAGAAAAAATAGTGGGGTTTCCACCTCCTGTTCCCTTCTGGGGCCTCTTCTCGATGTGCTGGGTGGTGGGGGGGACCAGCCTCCCGTGGCCCCCGTTTGAGGCTGGTTCAGGTCCCGCTGGGCAGGGAAGGATTTCTAGCCTGTAAGGAGAGGGCGAATTAAGTCTGCAGCGGCAACGCGCTTACCTTCGCATTTCTCGTGATTTTTCTGCAGCATCAAAAGCTTCTGCCGATGTTTGCATTTAATAGCTTCTGCCTGGGCGAAATTATCGAGGTTCCCGACTGTGATTTCAATGGTTCTTAGAGTCGTGGGGCACTTGGAAATCGCTGCCAGAAATTAACAGCAATGTGCGGGAGAGAGAGGGAAAACGATCGAACGGAAACTAGGGTTAAAGATCTAAATGAAAGAAAAGGAAAAGGGCATATGTGGATGGACGGCTAGACAGATAGGTATACACAAACACATACGCAGAGAATATGTCTCTCTTAACTCTGGTGCTTTTGTCTGCTATAGAAGGAAACCTGATAGAAAAATCACCTGACTTCACACCCGCACCCCCCACTCCCCACCCGACCTGCATGGCGCACTGCCGTGGTAGGCCAGGCACCTGGGCAGGAGCCGCTGGGGCCTTTGCATTTTTGTATTTTTTTTATTTTATTTCGGCAATATTATGGGGGGTGCAATTTTGTATTTTTAATGCCTGAGTAAGACGTTGTAAATTCAAACTTGCCTGGACCACAGATGCAAGTAACCCCCTGGGCTTCTAATTGGAGCCAGCGCATCCAGAATTTTATGTAAAAATCTTCCGTTTTAAAAGTTGGAGGCGGAGAGGGGGCAAGGGCGTAACCTTAACATTTGTACCTCCATAGATATGCTGGAAAAAATAATAAAAGTAAATAAATTAATTAAAAATAAATTAAATATATAAATATGTAAATAAAAATATAAAAATAAAATTTAAAAATAATAAAAAAATAATTGAAAAAAATAATAAAAACATAGGCTCATTTAGAGGAAATTGATTAATATGGCATTCAATTCAAAAAAATTATTAGGCGGGCACGTGGCTCATGCCTGTCATCAGCACTCTGGGAGCGAGCGGAGAGATTGTTCAAGGTCAGGAGTTCGAACCAGCCTGAGCAAGAGCGAGACCTTATCTACTATAAATAAAAAAGAATTAATTGGCCACTAAATATACATAGAAAAATTAGCGGGCATGGTGGCGCATGCCTGTAGTCCCAGCTACTCGGAGGCTGAGGAGGAGGATCGCTTGAGCCCAGGAGTTGGAGGTTGCTGTGAGCGAGGCTGACGCACGGCACTCACTCTAGCCTGGGCAACAAGAGCGAGACTGTCTCAAAAAAACAACAAGAAAAACAAAAAACACAAATATATTGGAGAATATTTCACATCATTTAAATATTATTTTCCGTAAAATGTTACTAACTTATACTGACTAAAATATTTTCCTTCTATTTTTAATGAATTAATCATTGTTAAAAAAGATGATTATAAAAGAAAGAAAAGAAGAAAAGTTGGAAACAAATTTTCATTAAAAGCACAACTGTGCTGACCCAGCCGAAAATATTAAGCGGACCCCTGCAATTGCGCTCTGTGGACAGCATGTTGGCCGTCTGCCGCGCCGTCGAGCGAGTTAACCTTCCGGAGGGGCTTCAGCAGTGAAAGTTGGGGTGCAGCACTCGTGCAGCCACACGTGTCTGGCGTGTTCATACCGAGCGTGCAGCCCGTCGATTCTCACGCCCATGCACGCCTGTGTCTGTGGCCACCAGTAACACGGACACGCAGAACGTCCCTGCACCTGTGCCTTCCCGCACCGCGAGGGTCTCAAGGGGTGGCAGGCGGTGACCCCCGCCCCCTGCAGGCGAGAGGGGCAGGCCGGGCTGGAGGGGTTCGGGGGTTCGGAGACTGACGTGTGCAGCTCTGCACACGCCCTGGGGGCCGGCCGGGAGCAGCCCCCGAGGTCGGCCTGGGGCGAGGACACGTGCAGTGACTTTCCAGGAGACAGGGGAAGGGAGGGGCGGAGGCCGCGCGGGGGAAGGGAAAAGGCCGCAGTGGACCATGCTGGGGCCCCGCCCGGCCGCTGTCCCTGGGGAGCTGCCCTGAGCTGGCGGGGGCTCCCCCCTCTGGGGACCGGGCACGGGGGTGTAGACGTCCAGCCCCCCAGCCTCAAGGCGGGACATCCGCACGGGACACCCCACTCCCCGGGCACCCCAGGTGATCCGACTGAGCCAAGTTCACCCGAACCCCATCTTTGCCCGGCATCCCCTCCCTGCACCCCTGCCTGCCCCCCACTTCTGCAGGACTTTCCACCCGGAGCATTCTCCCCGTAAAAGATCTGCGTTGAGCACCTCCTCTCCGGCTCTACTCCAAGGGCCCCCCCGGGCCTAAGGCGGACGGGCCTGGCTGCAGGGCCGCAGCCTCAGGTCACCTCCTGGACTTAGCCTGATCCCGTGCTCTGGAGTGTGAATTACACCCAGGGTTGTCTTACCTCAAGGCAACGGAGCTGGGCCTTCCACACACACACGTTAGTCCCTGGCTGCGATCGGGGTGGGGAGTCGGGGTGGCGACAGTAACTCGTAGGCAATCCCGGCGGCTGCCTGGAGGAGGTGGCGGCGGCAGCCCAAGAGAAAGTGCCTGGAGACCCAATTGCAAGTGGGGACTTTTGTAGTAAAGTCCACAAAATAGGAGATGCCCGCACTGAGCCACTCAAAGGGGATTGAGTGCGTCGCCAACACCGGCTGCCTCACAGGGGAAAAAGCCAGGCTGCAGAGAACTTGGAGGGTCGGGGTTTCTAAAGCGGCTCCGGCTTAACTACTGGCCGCCGTGATGGTCTCTGCTTAGCGGACAACGGGTCGCTGCTTCTCACTTTGTTGCCACTCACGCAACAAGAAGTGCGGAATGCAGTACTTACAAACCCTCGTAATGAAATATTTTCCCTTTACCGGGGCTGGGGGTATGCAGACGCGCATCAGTCTAAACTTTCTGGCCTCATTTGCATTCTAAAATTGTGGCACCATAATCTCCTTTTCCCCAATGCATTCGCTCTTAATTAATCTCAACCACTCTCTCGAGCTTTTCTGATTTCTATTATCACTATTTAAAGTTGAGGAGACTTCTTTAATGGGTCTAAACCACATATTCAAATTAGTTCCTTTTTCCTACAGTTATAATGACTTGAAAGTTTGTTTGATTTGGGCCCAAAGTAGTACCTGAAAAGTTAATGCGATTGTTTCACGATTTAAATCATCTGGGTGGGATAAAATTCATTAGCCTCGTTTACATGTGCGTAAAAATTAAGACACGCCAACCAATTAACGTTTTAAAGTTTTGAGTTCTGCGGCAGTTCCGTTATCCACGTCTCTGAGCTCCAGAAACCTGGGGTCGGTGTTGATTTCCAATTTTGGCCAAAGCTCTAGCAATTTAGTGTCTGCCCAGACAGTCTTGCGTGTGGAAACCGTACTTCCCTCCAGGGACTGATGGAGCGATGGTCTACCCGGGGCCAAATGTTAGCATAGTCTTTGTGGACGGAAAAATCCAAACCCTGAAATATTTGAAAGAAGTTTATTCTGAGCCAAATCTGAGCCTCACGACCCGGAGCCACTCCCAAGAAGCCTTGAGCAAGTGGACTCGCTGTGGCTGGGTCACAGCTCGGTTTTATACATTTCTGGGAGACGGGGGTTACAGGCAAGTCTCAAACCAGTACGTGGGAGGCGTACATTGGCTTGGCCCAAAAAGGAGGGCCATCTCGAAGCCGGGGTGGGGGGCTTGCAGGTTATAGGGGGGTTTAAAGATTCCCCGGCCGGCCAGTGCGCGGTGGCTCACACCTGTCATCCTAGCACTCTGGGAGGCCGGGCGGGCGGTCGATCAGGTCGGGAGTTCAGAACCAGCCTGAGCAGAGCGAGACCCGCTCTCTACCATAATAGAAAGAAATAATTGACCGACTAAAAATATATATACAACAAAAAAATTAGCCGGGCATGGTGGCCCATGCTGTAGTCCCCAGCCTCTGCGGGGGGCTGAGGCAGGAGGATCGCTTGAGCCCAGCAGTTGGAGGAGCCCCCTCCCGCCCCAGCGCGGGCACGGAACCGGCAGTCTCGTCTCCGGCCACAACGCACATAAAAGCGGCAGCTGGGACGCCCTCAGTTAATTATAAGGTGAACGCAGACACACGGAGGGAACATCTGCTGGATTTATCCTAAGGGCTCGGGCATCCGGAAGTCCTCCCGACTGGAACAAGGGCTCCAGGTGAACGGCCGGAAGTCCCCGCCCCCCCATGCTGAGCTGGGATGGGGAGTCCCGGCCCCCCCATGCTGAGCCGGGATGGGGAGTCCTGGCCCCCCCATGCTGAGCTGGGATGGGGAGTCCTGGCCCCCCCATGCTGAGCCGGGATGGGGAGTCCCCGCCCCCCCATGCTGAGCTGGGATGGGGAGTCCTGGCCCCCCCATGCTGAGCCGGGATGGGGAGTCCCGGCCCCCCCATGCTGAGCTGGGATGGGGAGTTGCGGCCCCCAGTGCTAAGCCGGGATGGGGAGTCCCGGCCCCCCCATGCTGAGCCGGGATGGGGAGTCCCAGCCCCCCCATGCTGAGCCGGGATGGGGAGACCCAGCCCCCCCATGCTGAGCCAGGATGGGGAGTCCCGGCCCCCAATGCTGAGCCGGGATGCGGAGTCCCGGCCCCCCCCATGCTGAGCCGGGATGGGGAGTCCAGGCCCCCCCAATGCTGAGCCGGGATGGGGAGTCCCGGGCCCCCATGCTGAGCCAGGATTGGGAGTCCCGGCCCCCCCATGCCTAGCCGGGATGGGGAGTCCTGGCCCCCTCATGCTGAGCCGGAATGGGGAGTCCCAGCCCCCCAATGCTGAGCCGGGATGGGGAGTCCCGGCCCCCCCCATGCTGAGCCGGGATGGGGAGTCCCGGCCCCCAATGCTGAGCCGGGATTGGGAGTCCTGGCCCCCCAATGCTGAGCCGGGATGGGGAGTCCCGGCCCCCAGTGCTGAGCCAGGATGGGGAGTCCAGGCCCCCAGTGATGAGCCAGGATGGGGAGTCCGGCCCCCCAATGCTGAGCCGGGATGGGGAGTCCTGGCCCCCCCAATGCTGAGCCGGGATGGGGAGTCCCGGCCCCCAGTGCTGAGCCAGGATGGGGAGTCCGGCCCCCCAATGCTGAGCCGGGATGGGGAGTCCCGGCCCCCCAATGCTGAGCCGGGATGGGGAGTCCCGGCCCCCAATGCTGAGCCGGGATGGGGAGTCCCGGCCCCCCAATGCTGAGCCGGGATGGGGAGTCCCGGCCACCCAATGCTGGGCCAGGATTGGGAGTCCTGGCCCCCCCATGCCTAGCCGGGATGGGGAGTCCTGGCCCCCTCATGCTGAGCTGGAATGGGGAGTCCCAGCCCCCCAATGCTGAGCCGGGATGGGGAGTCCGGCCCCCCAATGCTGAGCCGGGATGGGGAGTCCTGGCCCCCCCAATGCTGAGCCGGAATGGGGAGTCCAGGCCCCCAGTGCTGAGCCGGGATGGGGAGTCCAGGCCCCCAATGCTGAGCCGGGATGGGGAGTCCAGGCCCCCAGTGCTGAGCCAGGATGGGGAGTCCGGCCCCCCAATGCTGAGCCGGGATGGTGAGTCCCGGCCCCCAATGCTGAGCCGGGATGGGGAGTCCTGGCCCCCCCAATGCTGAGCCAGGATGGGGAGTCCAGGCCCCCAGTGCTGAGCCAGCATGGGGAGTCCAGCCCCCCAATGCTGAGCCGGGATGGGGAGTCCCGGCCCCCCAATGCTGAGCCGGGATGGGGAGTCCTGGCCCCCCCAATGCTGAGCCGGGATGGGGAGTCCTGGCCCGCCCAATGCTGAGCCAGGATGGGGAGTCCTGGCCCCCCCAATGCTGAGCCGGGATAGGGAGTCCCAGGCCTCCACGGACCAGCTGAGGGAGGAGGGCGAGGATCGGCAAGGAGGAGAGAGGACATGCCGCTTGGAGACATGGCGGGCAGAGGACAGATCTGCACGTGTTGTGTCGCAGGCAGCACTGGGGTTGGAGCACACAGAGGACAGATCTGCACGTGTTGTGTCACAGGCAGCACTGGGGTTGGAGCACACAGAGGACAGATCTGCACGTGTTGTGTCACAGGCAGCACTGGGGTTCGGAGGTAGAAGCTGGCGGGGGTCCTGTCTAGAGTCTGTACTCCATCCCCTTCCCTTCGTGGACCGGGGAGGCATGGGGCCTCTCTGTTGAGCGGGAGGTTTGCTCAGCGGTGTTTTGGGGGTGCAGGGAGGCTGAGCTGTGAGCAAGCAGTGTGAGCGGGAGGATGGCTGCAGCGCGATTCCTGGGCACCTGGGGCAGGTGCGCCGCCTCCCTGCCGGCTCTTGGTGAGTTTGGCCGATAACGCAGGTCCAGGTCCAGCCGGGCGAGTGTGGGGGGAGGCGGGCGTCTGCACAAGAGCCGGCTGCCCTGGTGCGTCCTGGGCTCTGGCCGTCAGTCCAGCAGGGACGGAGGGGGACGAGGTCTGAGCTGCGGGCTGGGGGAGGGGCAGTTGCGGAGGCCCTGCGTGGAACCTTCCGGAGTGTGAGCCCACGGCTGCCAGGATGGTTCTGTTCACAGCAGGCCTGGCAACTGCTGGGAGGGGAGCGATCCGCCTTCAGAAAACTCTAGCAGAGCTGCCAGGCTTGTCAGGGTTCAGTTCTAGAACCCTCTTTTCTTTTTCTTTTCTTTTTTTGAGACAGAGTCGCTGTCGCCGGCTAGAGTGAGTGCCGTGGCGTCACCTCACTCACAGCAACCCCCAACTCCTGGGCTCGCGCTCCTGCCTCAGCCTCCCAGTAGGCTGGGATACAGGATGCCCCACCATGCCGTGCAATTTTTCATATATTTAGTTGGCAATTAATTTCTTCTATTATAGTAGAGACAGGTCTGGCTCTTGCTCAGGCTGTTTTGAACTCCTGACCTCGAGCCATCCTCTCCTCGCCTCCTGGATGCTGGGTGCCAGGCGTTAGCCCCTGCCCTGCAGAAACCTCCTTTTGGGTTGGGTTCCAGTGGAGAGAGCTGGCCCCTCAGGAGGGAGATCGGGGCTTTTGTGACGTCGCTCCAGGTAGAACGCGAGTATCATATTTCTCATGGCTGTCTGTAGATATCACTGCGTCCTCACTACTCAGGAATTTATGTTCAGAAAGCAATTACTATCGGATTAACGGCAATCTTTTAATTCTGCTATCAGCGCTGTTTGCGTTTAAGCTGAGCCTCTTCCTGGCCGATCTGATGTGTCTGTTGCGACGAGCGTTTCGACTGGATTGTGCTCTCGGTAACAATCAAATTATCTTTAATACGATGTAATTACTTTTTTATGAGGCTGAACGGGACCCTGAGGCGGCCGTGTGCCGTAGCTTTGAGAGTGATTAAAAAACCCACCGCTTTCTAGATACGAGCGTACCGTCCGGAAGTCCTACTCAGAGCCCAGACCGCCCACTCAGGACCTAGAAATAGTCCCTTGTGCTAAAAATCCACACGTCCTGCAGGAAGGTGGCCCTTGCTGCCTCATTCCACTGGCCCTGGCCTCGCCTGCAGCCTCCGCCCTTACTGTGGCCGGTCCCCGTCCTGAGAGCTGCTTGCTCGGTGGCTGCCCAAGCCGGCCACCTGTGGACCTCCCTGGGGACCGGCGCGGGCTTGCCACCCAAAGGAGTTAGATGGTCGACGCCTCTGGAAGGCGCAGTTACGGGTCGATCTCCCCGAGCCGTAAACTCAGTCGGACAAGTAGGCAGGAAGCTCCACCTCGCCTTTGGAATTAAACGGGTACAGCACGGACTAACCGGAGAGAAGCACAATGACCCAGCGCCTGCCTCTCCCGGCCTGTGTGCGTGTCTGCGCCCAGTTCCACCTCCCTCCGAAGGGAGGTGGAGTGCCCAGCTGGAATCCGGGTCCCTTTGCTTGTGACTAAACGACGGGCACCTGGCACTGACAGCCTGCTTCAGGCTGGGGGCATCTCTCTAGAAAAGGAGGTGGGGAGGAGTCTAGATCCTTGTGAGTGCCGTGGTTCCCTGAAAAAACCTACCCATAAATAAGACCTGCAGGATTTCTAAGCATTTGCGCAATAGAAGCCCACCCCGAAAATCGCCTAGCGATGGCGTGCTGCGCAGCGCGTCTGCACAACCCGTGCGTGTCGTCATGGCGGAGCGGGAAAGAAAGAGCACCCTTCTCATCCGCCCGTGTGCAGCTGCTGCCAGAGGGACCGGAAAGTCGGGGCAGCCCCACCCGCAAGGTCGGGTCCCCCTGTGTCCCCTGTCGGGTCCGCCACCGGTGTGTGCTGCAAGCTGAGGCTTGGAGGGAAAATAATAACACATGCCCTGAGAAAAGCCCCGGGGTGTCTTTTTGAGGAAAGAATATAAGAGCCTGTCTTATTTTTGGGGAAACACGGTAACGTGTCCCTGGCATTTTGCCCGCATTCTAGAGCACGGCAGGTGCTCGAGAGAGTGGGGCTGTTATTCCACCGTGGCCAGGTGCGCTCCTCAGCGACTTCTCCCCTTCACACTGCGTAGCGAACCGTGACACCTGGGGAGGAAGGGTGGAGGAGGCCCCAGGCAGGAGGAAGAAACACGAGAAAGTTCTGGGCACATAGGGCCTCCCCGCCTCCCTGTGCCTCTCGGGGTCTCGGGGCCGATAATCCCGCCAGGTTCCTGGCTGGCAGCGTTGGAACACGCACTTCCCACGTTTGGGTGTCAACGTACAGTCCCAGGAAGACCTCATTCAAAAGCTGTGACAGGCACTCGGGAGGCCAATCGGAGGATGCTTAGCTCAGGAGTGTTCAAGATAAGCTGAGCAAGAGCGAGACCCATCTCCACTAAAATAGAAGAATTAGCCGGACAACTAAAAAAGTATAGAAAATATGAGCCGGGCATGGTGTGCTGCTGTGTCCCAGCTACTCGGGAGCTGAGGCAGGAGGATCGCTGAGCCAGGATCTGGTTGCTGGAGCGAGCTGACGCCAGGCACTCACTCTAGCCTGGCAACAGAGTGAGCTCTGCCTCAAAAAAAAAAAAAAAAAAAAAAGAGAATTTGCCAGTCAAGTCATCGGCATTTCGTCCACGGCTACATCAGTGAGCTGGGAGCCGGACTTCCCTTGCGGATCTCTCTCTTAGACTTGACGTGACCAACTAGAACCTTCCGTGACATTTCCACGCCATAAGGATCTCTAGATTTTTTTTAAACAGAGTCTCACTCTGTGCCCAGCTAGAGTGCCGAGCGTCAGCCTAGTCACAGCAACCTCAAACTCCTGGCTCAAGACCTCCTGCCTCAGCCTCCGAGTAGCTGGGACTGCAGGCATGCGCCCATGCCCGCTAATTTTTTTCTATTTTTGGTAGAGATGGGGTTCGCTCTTGCTCAGGCTGGCTCAACTCCTGAGCTCAAACGCCGCCCGCCCCTCCCAGGCTGCTGGATTACAGGTCTAAGATCTCTAGCTTTTGAGATGCTGTTTTACGCACATGCCATTAAAGGCAAGACAATCTCTTTCCTTGGCACCGAATGGCTGGAGGACAGACCACACTGCGCCCACAGCAGGGCAGGTAGATCCCCAGCACATCCTCGCAGGAGTTCTGTGCGAATCTTACCTCAATGCTTACGCTGGCATACCCGTGTTAGATGTGACCTGCAACTATATCTCTTTCTGTTTGTCGAGTAAGGACGAGGCTGGTGCAAACGTGCACTACACACCTGCAAGCACTTCCCACAGGCAGTCCATCCTGGGCTGAGCCCCGTAAACGGGAAAAAAAAAGCCAAACTCTGCAAAATAATTTAAAGAGATTTTTCTGGCCAAATTTGAGGACTGTGACCGGAGCCACTGCCAAGAGGCCTCGCAAGTGGCTCTCTGGCCGGGTCACGGTTTGGTTTTCATACATTTCAGAGAAGGTTCCAGGACAGCCATCAATCAATGTGTGGGAGCTACATTGGTTGGCCAGAAAGGAGGGCATCTCGAAGGGGGCTACAGGTCATAGGGTTTTAAGATCTCGGATTGTAACTGGCTAAAGACGGGAACTTTGTCTAAAGGCTGGAATGTTTAACGTGAACTGTTCCCAGGTAAGCCCGTTTGCGCCATATTGCCAGAGCGGGGAAGAGGCCTTTCCCGGTCCCCGGAGAGTGCTAAAGAAGCCCCCACCTCGTGCTTGCTTCTCTGCAAATGCACATCGATCGTTTCCCTTGTGGACATTTAACTGGAGATCCCACTAAAACAGTGGCCAGTAACAGGCAGTAACTGGACCCAACCGGAGGTCCGGAGTGCCGTTCCTTCGGCCTCCTCTGCCGGGAGTGATTAAATCCGCTCCCGCCAGCTGCCCGGCAGCGTCAGGATTTGAGACGAGGATGAGTGCTGAGGCTGCCAGCTTCGGAGCATCGGAGCCTTCAGCCTGGCCATTAATTCCAGATATCAGCACCTCTGAACCCCAAAGCCCGAGAGCTTCACCAGGAGGGAGACAGCGGCTTGCCCAGCCGGCAGGGTGGTGGCGTCCCCCTATGCAGTGTGGGCTGGGACGTGGTACAGTGTAGGTCCACCATCAGGTGGGCTGGCGTGGAACAGGATGGCGGGTCCCACCAGCAGTGTGGCGGACGTGGTACAGGGATGTGGAGGTTCCCCACCATGCAGTGTGGGGGCTGGACGTTGGGTAACAGGGGTGGCGTCCCCACCATGCATGTGGGGCTGGGACTGGTACAGGGTGTGGAGGTCCCACATGCATGTGTGGGCTGAACGTGGTACAGGTGTGTGGGTTCCCACACATGCAGTGTGCTGAGTGGGTACAGGGTGTGGAGCGCCCACCATGCATGTGGGGCTGGGACGTACAGGTGTGGAGGTCCCACATGCATGTTGTGGGGGCTGGGACGTGGGCAACAGGGGTGTGGAGGGTCCCCACCATGCAGTGTGGGCTGGGATCGTGGGTACAGTTGGTGTGGAGTCCCCACCATGCAGTGTGGTGGGCTGGACGTGGCACAGGGTGTGAGGTCCCCACCATGCAGTGTGGGGCTGGACGTGGGCACAGGGTGTTGGAGGTCCCACCTGCAGTGTGGGCGGACGTGGCACAGGTGTGGAGGTCCCACCATGCAGTGTGGGGCTGGGACGTGGGTACAGGTGTGGCAGAGGTGGGGCCGTGCAATGTGGATCCCATTGCAGTGTGGGGGCTGGACGTGGCACAGGGGTTGGGAGGTCCCACCATGCAGTGGTGGGGGGCGTGGGCACAGGGGTGTGGAGGTCCACCACCATGCAGGTTGTGGGGCTGGGACGTGTTCAGGGATGTGGAGGCCCACCATGCAGTGTGGCTGGACGTGTACAGGGTGGAGGTCACCATGCAGTGTGGGGTGACGTGGTCAAGGGTGTGGAGGTTTCCCACCATGCAGTGTGGGGGCTGGACGTGGTACAGTGGATGTGGAGGTCCCACATGCATGTGGGGCTGGGCGTGGGTACAGGGTTGGAAGGTCCACCCATGCAGTGTGGGGCTGTGACGTGGTAAGGGGGGGAGGTCCACCATGCGTGTGGGGCTGGCGTGGGTACAGGTGGTGATGGTCCCCACCATGCCATGTGGCTGGGACGGGGTACAGGTGTGGAGGTCCCCACCATGCGAGTGTGGTGGCGGGGACGGTGTGAGCCCCACAGTGTGGCTGACGTGGCAGGGTACCCACCATGCCAGTGTGGGCGGACTGGCCGGGAGGGGCACACGTTGAGCAGGCCTGGCTGGACGTGCCTGTCTGGGCATCCTCTCTGGGAACGTCGGGGCGACCGAGCTCAGGCTTAGCTGTTTTGTTTAAGGCAGCAGTTCCCACCAGGGCCAGACACTGGGTGTGTGCACGGAACCTGGAGGCGGGACAGGATACTTCACTGAGAAACCACGAGCAACGTTGGTTGACTTAGCCTTCCCGGCTCGGCCCTGAGAAAAGGGAGTGACCTGGTTCTTCCCTCCCTCTCCGTCTAGACCACACACGCAGCTCATTGCAGTCGTTTTCATCTAATGAGAAGGCTCGTGCTCTTCTACTCTCCGATGCACCTTTTTTTTTTTTTTGAGCAGAGTTCGCTCGTGCCTGGCTGAGTGATCCGTGGCGTCAGCCTAGCTCCAGCACCAAACTCCTGGGCTCAAGCGATCCTCCTCTGCTCCCGAGTACCGGAAAGGCATGCGCCCCATGCGCCGCTGATTTTTGTATATATTTTAGTGGCCGTTATGGTTTCATTTTTAGTAGAGACGGGGTCTCACCTCTCAGGCTGGTTTAACCCTGACCTTGAGTGATCTCCCGTTCGCTCCAGAGTGCTGGGGATTACAGGGGAGCCCCACTGTGGTACTCTTTTAGAGCCATTCACATCAAGCTTAAGGGGGGCTGGGAGGAAGAAAGCGATGTGATGACTTAATGATGAGGCAGTGCCCTCACAAGTCTCGAACTGGGAATCTCTGTCTCCAGTTCTGGGGTGAGGAACGTGTATTTAGCCAGCAACTGTCTTTGTTTAGCCAACACGGGCTCTCTAGAAAAGTGCATTTTCCGCAGAGCTTTATCCTCGTCTTGATTGTCTTGAAAAAACCTTTCCTTCCTTTTCACAGTTAAGCAGACGAAAAGCACTTCTGCAGAGTACAGAATTTGCCTGAGCAACCAGAGGAAATCGGTCCCATGTTATTGCTTTCTGGTTTGCATTTGCTCCTCTCCCCAGGTGGGGCAGTGGAGGAAGTCCGTCAGTGTCCAGCAGCTGGTCCGTTGGCCCCAAGCACCTCACAATTCAATTTATAATATGAAGGTAATTTGAGCTACAAGAAGGCATTGGTTAAAGAATGATATATAACATATCCTATTGTTCAAAAGCACAATTAAATAAAAAACAAGGGATAAGATATGCATGAGATTCAATATAGCAGATTATGATATGTCTGGATAACATTTGGTGATATAATATAAGAAAGTGAAATATATAGGGAAGTTGAGTATATTAACAATGTGAGACTGTGGATTAAGGCCATGAGCACATCCTGGTGGCTAACCCTTCCATTCTTGATTATGTTGGTACTTTATATTCTATAGTATTACACTAACATCTCTTCTGGGTTTCTTTCCTTTTGACTTGATTTTGATATCAGCTTAATACTACTAATCAAAATTTCATCTCCATGTTCAGATCTAAGAGTTGTATTGTTATATGTACCAATATACTGTTACTCTGCTAATGTTTATCCCTAAACTTCACAAATTCACAAACACTAATTAACAAAATGGCTGTGTGGTAGGTTATATTTAGCATTTGAGGCAGAGATCTTAAACCAGAGTTCAACCAGTCTGGACATACAACGACTACTTACAAAAATTAATAGAGGTTGGTGGATGCACTATGTTCACGGGAGGCTGAGGTAGAGATGTTGAGCAAGCATTTCAAGTTTAATGAGTAGAATATGCACTGCATTCCCAGTCTGGGAAGAGCACATGTCATGTTTTTTTAAAATAGTTAACAAAATTCTACATTTAGATTTTGATTGAGTGTACTTCACACGTGTAACACTCATCAAAACTCCCACACAGTATACCATCTAAAGTGTATTGTCTACATGTTGCTTGGTTTTTTCTTTCTACTAAATGGCTGGATGTTGGTGATCATCTCACATGCAACTGAAGATAAGGACAACTTGTAAGGAAGCTGATGCATTACATTTGGGTGGCCGCTACTGCGAGCGGGATTCACTTCCCACCTTCACTGAGACCAAACTTATTCATTTTACCGCAGTATTGTTGGTTCTTGAACACTCATCATTATTACCTACCCGTCCAGTTGCTACTCAGTGTCAGGTGCAAGCAGGACATAATATATAAGACCAGGATAAGACAATGGAAGTGGTGAGTTAGAGAGCACACTACTTCTAAAAGCTCAATTAAAAAATTTACATACTGTACTACAAATGTCTGTAGGCTAATTTCACTGATGGTATATTTGCATCAGTAATCACATTGATCAAGATTATTCCTTCCAGCTAAATTGCATAATTTCTATCACCAATTCTTCTTGTATATACATCATCACAGATCCCCTAAGCAAATGATATAAATTCATCATTTTATTTTTAGAATATAAACCTACCACTGCACACTTGAGATTTAAAATTCATTGCTCAGCACAAATACGTTATTTCTTTAATCATAATGAGAGATTAGGTGCTTTCTTCATGAGGTCATCCAGATTAGGACCCTCATTTTTGCATTCACCATCCCTTGTGTGTTCATTCTATGGATTTCTCACACCCACAGCCTGAGAAGAGAGAGGAAGCAAGAGAACATCCTAGCAGACACCTGCCGGCTCTGCTTCATCCTGGTGCCAATAATCAAGGCCATACCAGCCATTTTTGGTCTATAAAGTGAGTCTCCACAACTGCTTCATGCCTCTATAAATCAGGGGGCTCCTTTAAAAAAGAAGAGGAAATGTTATGCAACATAACAGTCTCTGCTACACATACATCTATCTACATAAATTCTGATGATATGACCATCGACTATTCTTCCCCCAACCTCCTGCTGATCTGTGTCCTTATTTCTATTAGATGCTCACTCCAGCACCCCTTCGAATAACCTTGTAACCGACTACACTCAGAATCACTTGTCAAACCCATAATCTTATTTTGCAGAGACCTTTTTGCTTTAGAAACTGGTTCTTTTTTCTCCTCTAAGCACCTCATTCTTAACCTATCCAGAGATCAACCTATGAATTCTTCCACGCACTCCGGCCGTAAATATAATTTTACAGTCAAAGACAGAAAAAAAAGTAATTAACCTTTAACTATCTAGTAAAAGCAAAAAAAAAGTAAGAATTAAAAAGATAATTAAATTCATTTTGAGAAAAATAACTACATCAAAAGGCCTCAGATATTATTCAAAATGGGTAATGACTATGTCACTCTCCTTTATACTACACATACAGCGACACCTGGTCTTAATCTCACTGAGCTCAGTACGTATCCTTCCATGCTCATCTGCTTACAGCGCTGAAGAGTAGAATGAGCATCCAGCTTCCGAATAATGACTATGAATCTTCCAAAAGAAGGAGCTATATCTATCTAATTTGTTGTACTCGTTAAATTAACAGTACTTCTCTTGGAACATCACCAGGTCATTATGCCGTTCGACATAGCCCTGTTTAGCGCTTATATATTTTTGATCTTAATGTATTTAAACATATCTTTCAGGTTGATTTTTTGTTCTCCATAAGATTTAAATTTCTTTCCTATTTATAGTAGAGACAGGGTCTGGCTCTTGCTCAAGCTGGTTCTGAACTCCTGACCTCGACCATCCTCCTCCTCGGCCTCCTGGGAGATATTGTCTGGTGTTTGCCTAGTCTTATTATCTCCCCGTGACCACTATAAGAGCAAGAAAACCACTTATTTTAAGTGGTAGTTTTTCTCAGTGGATTGACAGGGCTTCAGGAGGGTAAGATTATTGGGTGAGGAGCTATGGAAATATATTCATTGAAGAACGGAAATAGTTTCGCATCCAGGATGAGAACGCTGGAGTCATACAGTACAGTATCTTCCATGCTGGTCTGCTAGTTGGTATTCAACTAGGAGCCTCTAACTACTCAGGAATTTATTGTGTTCGCAGAAAGCATTACTTATTAACGAAAATTAACTGCTGGCAATCTTTTAAATTCAGAGTGCTATAGCGCTGTTAATACAGTATTTAAGCTGAGCTCGTAATCCTAGGCCGTACGTCTGTTTATAGTGTTAGGTTTAGAGCGAGAACCAGTGGGAGTACTTTTTCGACTCGATTGTGCTCTCTTGGGCATTCTATAATATCTTTAATCTGGATTGGAAAAATATAAGTTATGGACACGATCAAACTGTGCTTGCGTTCTATTTTCTTATGAGGCTGACCAGCTGAGACCTCAACTCGTTATCTGTCCGTAGGTGCCGAATACGCCTTGCCACGAGAAGTCTATTACATACAAACCTACCTACCGCGCTCTGTTCTAGATACACATTTTTACATGTTCATCAAGATACACTGAGCGTATACGCTGATCCAGGAGATCTACTTTCACGTCGTTCTCCAGACTTGCCGCAATATTGATCAGGACCTAGAAATCTTATTCTTTGCCTCATACAAATAGCCCACGTCATACCTCAGAGGTTGCTTTCGACTTGGCCTCAATTCAGATCTTGGTCTTCTGTGATCTCAACTCTGCTAGCATCGCACTCCATATATTCGTACGTGTTTGTCAGCTGCTGTGGCGCCGCGTTCCTACACTGTTCTCTTGTTTGCTGTCTTTTGGTCTCGTTTTTGGCTTGCCCCTACCGGCATCTTGAGAACGGTGGTATTTCCACCCTGGGTGACCGAGCCTCGAGCGCTGTGAGTGCCGTGTAGCACTAACCCATAAAGACGAACTTTTATTGGGGTCCTCGAAAGCGAGCGCCTCTCGCCTCATGCGGTACACCGCAGATTTACGGGATCAGAATCTCCCCGACCGCCGTAAGACTCATGGGTCGGACAATAGAACGAGGCCAGGTAAGCACCGACCTCCACTCCGTCCTCTTGGAATTAAACCGGTACCAGCACGGACCAACCGGAGAGAAGCAAATGACCCAGCGCCTGCCTCTCCGGCCTTTGTTTGATCTCTTTTGCGGCTCCTAGTCCACCTCCCTTCCGAGAGGGGGTGTGAAGTGCACCAGCTGGATATCGCGTTGGTCCCATTGCTGTTGACTTAAGACGCTTGGGGTCTATTCACCTGCACGTAAGAGCAGCAGGTGTTTGTAGCTGGTTTGCGCTTATCGCAGGTGGGGGGCATCCTCATCTAGAAAAGGAGGTGGGGAGGAATTTTCTAGATCCTTGTATCCGTTGCCTGTTTCTGAGACATAAGACCTTCACCCATAAAATAAGACCTAGGCGAGATTATCGATGCAGTCATGTTTTCGCAAACAAGCCACCCCGGAAAATCAGCCTAGCGGCTGCGCCGTGGCTGCGCAGGCCCCGCGCGTCTCACAGATGACCGTGCGTTCGGCTCATTAGCGTTGCTGTTGCGAGAAATATGAGGAAGATGAGCTAGATTCAATCGTCATTCCTGAGCTGTTTACACCCGTCAGTGGCAGCTGCTTGTCTGAAATTGAAATTGTAACCGGGAAGGTCGGGCAGTTCACGCACGCAGAGTCGGTGCTCCTCCTTGTTTCGTCGCGCGTTCCATTTTTGTGTCATTGTTTGATCGTTGGTCTGTGTTCTCGCGAGAGCCAGTAATATGAAGGTAGATCCCGGTTGGGTGTCTAGAATTGACTGCAGCATGAACATGATGGAGGAAATCAAGGACCACAATTGACACCATGGAAGTAACCACCGTGCGTGTCTGGTTCTGAGCGAGGATGAGATAGTAGGATAAGACTTGGTACTTATTATTTATTGGAAACGGTTTATATGACATTTTGCGACGGTAAAGCACCAATGCAGTGCTCATAGAATTTGTCCACAGCCGATGCGTGAATCTGTAACGCCCATGCGTTGTCTCTGCGGACGATGATGAGTGAGGGCATGGAAGTTGCTATGAATGCTCTCACCGTGCAAAGCACGGACTCGCGTCCTTGCGCGACTGATCTTCACCTGCTGACACAGCCTTAGCCGCCAGCCACCAACTTTCCGTCACATGCAGAAACCGGTACTTAAGGCGTTGCGGCGAGCACATGCGTGTTCATGTTCGAATTAGTCAGGAAGGGTGGTAGTGAGCACCACAGATGACAGTGGAGAAGGAAACACCACTAGAGATATTGAGTGCGACACTACTCATTGCCTACACGCACACTTCGTGAATGGTTGCATTTGCTTTACTACGATGTGTCGCATCATCGGGTCTCATGCGTGGGACCGACATTTAAATGACTCGCAGTCTGCTTCCTGACAGTGCAAGCGTGTTGAAGGATAATCGCACAAGGTATCCGCAACGTTTGGTTGATTTACAAGTTTTAAGTACGTCCAGGAAGTACATTTCTAAAATATCATACTCCATTGGAGGACATAGATGCAGAGCAACCCATGTGGATGCTCGTAAAATCGAGGAGATGGCTTTGACTGATTACAAAATATAGCGCAAGCGATATTAGCTGAGCGGATAGATGAGGATGACCATCTCCACGTAATACAATTATGATAGTAATTAGTTACGGTCAAACTAAACAAAGTATGAGAATCATGGATCAGAAGCGATTGTGATGTTGGTTGCCTAGTAGGGAGTACACCAGCTACTGGTAGAGTACTCGGGAGCGGAGTCGCTTGAGGCCCAGGATTGCTGGAGGTGATTGCTGTGAGCTGCAGAGTCTCGACGACCACGAGCACTCACAGCAAGAGGGCTGCAATCAAGATGAAGGAGATCATGACCAAGTCAAACAAAAAAAAAAGAATATAAAAAAAAGAGAATAGTATCATTACCAGTTCATAATGTTAGTAACGGCATTTCTGCCACGGCTACATCTATGATGACGCTGGCAGACTGATCCAAATTTTTAATGCGTATCCTCTTCTAGACTTATGACGATGACTTAAAACTAGAATCTTTTCCGTCGAGCGGAGTATTTTCCATACCGATCAAGTAGTAAGGAACACATTAGAAATATTTTTTTTTAAAGCAGAGTCTCACAGCCTGTGCCGAGCTGAGATGACTTATTTTAGTTCATGCACGTAGACGCGTAAGCTCAGCTATGCTAAGGTCTTACAGCAATCTCAAAACATCCTGGTCATGCGATCTACACATGCCTCAGCTTCTCTATGCCGAGTACATGGGATCAGACGAGACACTACGCGTCGCTAACCTGTGTGTCACACTAATTATATTATTATCTATTTTTCTGAGATTATCAGAATAATGAGGGTTCAGCTCATCAGCACAGTGCAGTATTGAAATCATCTGGTTCTCTAATATCTTGATAATAAAGATTGAATTAAATGTTCATGAAGCTTCTGAGTGGCGGAGAGTGAAGGTAGAATAGGATGGGAGATGCAAGGGGAGGGGTAAGAAGTAAAATGCAGTACGCTTGAGTATCTTATTATCTTGACAGATGCCTGAGACTTCAACGATTCCCGCACCGCTCTCTGCTCTTTACTAGCTGGATATTTGCCATGAGGGATTTACTAAGGTGCTTAAGGATCATCTAGGCTTTTGAGATGCTGGTTTTACAGCCACATTCTTTTAAAAGGCAAGACAACTTTTCCTTAGGGCACCGAATGGCTTGGAGAGGAACAGACCACATGCGCCCACAGAGCAGTGCAGGTAATCCCCCAGCACCGTTTATTTTGGGGAGTGCAATTATTATTCATATTTTCATATATATATGCTCGCAGGAGTTCTGTGTGCCGAACTTACCATCCAAGTGCTTAACAGCTTGGGAGCCAGCCAGTACCCGTTGTTATTAACATAGTTGACCTTGCTAAATCGTTTATATACTTGTGCTGATTTAATCACAGATTGTGTAAAGTAGAGCACGAGAGCCATCAGTGCAACAAGTGCAACCAGTTTGGAGCGCACTGGGACACACCTGCAACACTTCCCAACCAGGCTATGTTTGCACTATTGACTGAGCCCCGAACATGATATCGAGTGAGCCAAAAATAAAGAACAGACTTCCATCAACAATAATTTTTATTAACCGTAGATTTGTTCTGTACAAATTTAGCGACATTGACCCGGAGCCACTGCAAGAGCCTCGGGCAAGTGGACCCTGGGCCGGGTCCACGGTTTGGTTTCATACATTTCAGAGACAGGGTTCCATGATATACAGCCATCAATCAAGTAAATGTGATGGGAAGGCGTACTGAATCATTGGAAGTTATGGAGACCAGAAGGAAGGCCAATCATTTTGAGGGGGCGGGCTTATACAATGGTCATTAGGTATGGTTTTAAAGAGTCATATTCGGAATGTATAACTGGCATAACGACGTGGATACAGCTGTCTTATGTACTAAAAGTGGCACTAGACATTTTAACGTGAACTGTTTCCCAGAGATAAGCCAGGTAGCGTTCTGTATCGCCACTTATGCCAGAGCGGGGAAGAGGCCTTTCCGCGGCTCCCGGGATACTGCTAAGAGAGCCCCCACCTCTGCTTGCTTCTCGGCAAAATGCACGATCGACGTTCCCTATGTGACTTTTAACTGGAGATCCCACTAAAAACAGTGGCCCAGTCCACAGGCAGTAACTGGGAAAACCAACGGTGTGAGCGCCACGGGCGGGCCAGGGATGGTTCTGTTCACACCAGGCCTGAATGCTGGGTGGGGAGCGATCCGCTTCTAGAAGGAAGCTGCTAAGCGACTGGCAAGGGTTCAGTTTTAGGGAACCCGTTTTTCTCTTTCTTTTTCTTTTTTTTTGAGGACAGAGTTTCGCTCTGTCGCCTGTGCTAGGTGAGTTGCCGTGGCGTCAACCCACTCACAGCAACTCACTGCTGGGTCAGGCGATCCTCCTGCGCCTCAGCCCTCCAGAGGTAGTGGGGACTCAGGGATGCACCACATGCCGGTATGTTTTTCTATTTTATATTAGTTGAATTAATTTTTTCTATTTATCGTAGAGGACAGGGGTCTGGCTCTTGCTCGAGGCTGGTTTTGAGACTCCTGACCTCCGGGCCATCTCCCTCTCCGGCTCCTGGAGTGCTGGTTGCAGGTGAGCCCCCGCGCCTGCAAGGAAACCTCTTTTGTTGGTGTTGTCGGTGTTTCCCAGTGGGAAGATGCTGGGCCCCCTCAGGCGAGGTGATCGGGGGCTTTTAGTGGCGGAGTAGTCCAGGAGAAGCGCGTAGTCATTATTTTCTCATGGGCATTCTGTGATATCACTGCGTCTCACTACTCAGGAATTTATGTGTTCAGCGAAGGCAAGTTGATATCGGCATTAACCAGCGTTGGCAATCTTGTTAATTATGCTATCAGCCGCTGTTTGCGTTTAAGCTGCGGCCTGCCTTCGCCTGGGATCTGATGTGTCTGTTGCGACGAGCGTTTCGCTCGATGTGCTTCGGTACAATCAATGTTCTTTAATACGATGTAATTACTTTTTGTTTATGAGGTTGAACGGGGACCCTGAGGCTGCGGCCGTGTGCCGTAGCTTTGAGAGTGGATTTAAACGCAACCCACGGCCTTTCTAAATACGATGCGGGTACCGACTGAAGTACTACTCAGAGGCCCAGGACGGCCCTAGGACTAAAACATGTCCTTGTGCCTTAAAATCCAACGTCCCCGTGCAGGAGAAGGTGGTCCCTTGCTGGCCTTATTCACCTGCCCGTGTGATCTCGCTCTGCAGCTCCGGCCCTTACTGTGGGGCGCCGGTCCGTCCCTGGAGGCTGCGTTTGGTCGGTGGCTGCCCAAGCCGGCCACTGTGGACCCTCCCTGGGGACCGGGCCGCGGGCTTGACCACCCAAAAGGAGTTTAGGATGGGGTCGGCCCTCCTCTGGAGGGTGCAGTTGTACGGGTGAATTCGGCCGACCGTTCACTCAGGTCGGAGAAGTAGGGGCAGGGAAAGCTCCACCTCTTCCTTTGTGATTAGAAGGTTACACACGGGGGACTAACGGAGAGAGTCATAATGACCAGGCGCTGCCCTCCGCGCCTGTGTGCGCTGTCTGGCCAGTTCACCTCCCTCCGAGAGGGGGGTGTGAGTGGGCGCCAGCCGGAATCGCGGTCCCTTTTTATTGACTAAGACGGGGGGCACCATGGCATGCGCCTATGCCTCGGGCTGTAGAGGGCATCTCTCTAGAAAGGATGGGGGGGAAGTTTCGTTAGATCTTGTATGTGCGGTGTTTCACCGAAAATAAGACCCTACCCATTGAAATAAGCCCAGAGGATGTCCTGGAGCAGTGACTCAGTAGAAGCCCACCCCGAAATGCCCTAGCGACGGGCTGGCTGCGCAGCGCGTCTGCAGCAACCCGTGCGTGTCGTCATGGGAGCGGGAAGAGACGAGCAGCCCTTCTCATCCGCCCCTGTGGTGACGCTGGCTGTCCCAGAGGTGGAGGAAAGGTGGGGCAGGCGCACCAGGCAAGGTCGGCTCCCCCTGTCGGGTCCCGGCCACCCTGTGCGTGCTGTGAGCTGAGGCTTTGAGGGGAAAATAGCACATCCCCTGAGACTAAGCCCCGGGGTGTCTTCTTGAGGAAAAATAAATATAGGACCCTGTCTTATTTTTGGGGAAACGCGGTAACATTGGTCCCTGGGCATTTTGCCCGGCGTTCTAGAGCAGTGTGGGGCCCACGGCAGGTGCTCGAGAGAGTGGGGGCTGTTATTCCACCTGTGGCCAGGTGCGCTCCTCAGCGACTTCTCCCCTTCCCACACCTGCATAGACCAGCGAACCGTGTACATCTGGGGGAGGAAGGGTGGAGGAGAGCCCCGAGGCAGGAGGAAGGAAACATGAGAAAGTTCTGGGCCACACTAGGGCTCATTCCCCGCCCTCCCTGTGCCTCTCGGGGCCGATAAATCCCGCCAGGTCTTCCTGGCTGGCAGCGTGAGGGAACACACACTTCCCACGTTTGGGGGTCAAGTTACAGCCCCAAGAAGACCTCATTCAAGAAGCTTGTGACAGGTTGGGCGCGGCGGCTCACGCCTGTCATCCCAGCGCTCGGGGAGGCCGAGGCGGGAGGATGGCTTGAGCTCAGGAGTTCAAGATAAGCCTGAGCAAGAGCGAGACCCCATCTCCACTAAAAATAGAAAGAAATTAGCCGGACAACTAAAAAAGTATAGAAAATATGAGCCGGGCATGGTGGTGCATGCCTGTAGTCCCAGCTACTCGGGAGGCTGAGGCAGGAGGATCGCTTGAGCCCAGAGTCTGAGGTTGCTGTGAGCGAGGCTGAGCCAGGCACTCACTCTAGCCCGGCAAGAGTGAGACTCCTGTCTCAAAAAAAAAAAAAAAAAAAAGAGAATATTGCCAGTCAAGTCATGCGGCGTTTCTGTCCACGGCTACATCAGTGAGCTGGGAGCCGGGACTTCCCTTTGCGGATCTCTCTTCTTAGCCTTGACGTGACCAAACTAGAACCTTCCGTGACATTTCACGCCATAAGGATCTCTAGAATTTTTTTTAAAAACAGAGTCTCACTCTGTTGCCCGAGCTAGAGTGCCGAGGCTCAGCCTAGCTACAGCAACCTCAATCCCTGGCTCAAGCGATCCTCCTGCCTCAGCCTCCCGAGTAGCTGGGACTCAGGCATGCCCACATGCCGGCTAATTTTTTTCTATTTTTGGTAGAGATGGGGGTCTCCCTCTTGCTCAGGCTGGTCTCAAACTCCTGAGCTCAAACGACCCGCCCGCCTCGGCCTCCCAGGCTGCTGGGATTACAGGTGCTAAGGATCTCTAGGCTTTTGAGATGCTGTGTTTTAACGCCACATGTCCATTAAAGGCAAGACAACTCTTTCCTTGGGCACCGAATGGCTGGAGGAACAGACCACACTGCGCCCACAGAGCAGTGGCAGGTAGATCCCCCAGCACCTGCCTCGCAGGGAGTTCTGTGTGCGAATCTTACCTCAAGTGCTTACGTTGGCATCTACCCGTGTTAGATGTGACCTGCTAAACGTTTCTCTTTTCTGTTTGTCGAGGGTAAGGGCACGAGAGCTTGGTGCAAACCGTGGCACTACAGACACCTGCAAGCACTTCCCAACAGGGCAGTCAGCTTCCTGGGGCTGAGCCCCGTCAACGGGAAAAAAAAGCCGAACTCTGCAAAATAATTTTAAAGAGATTTGTTCTGAGCCAAATTTGAGGACCGTCACCCGGAGCCACTGCCAAGAGGCCTTGGGCAAGTGGACTCCTCGTGGCCGGGTCACGGTTGGTTTTCATACATTTCAGAGACAGGGTTCCGGGTACAGCCATCAATCAATGTGTGGGAGGCGTACATTGGTTTGGCCCAGAAAGGAGGGCCATCTCGAAGGGGGGCTTACAGGTCATAGGTGGGTTTAAAGATTCTTCGGATTGTAACTGGCTAAAGACGGGAAGCTTTGTCTAAAGGCTTGGAATGTTTTACCGTGAACTGTTTCCCAGAGATAAGCCGCCGTTTGTCGCCACCATTTGCCAGAGCGGGGAAGAGGCCTTTCCCGGCTCCCCGGGGAGAGCTGCTAAGAGAAGCCCCCACCTCTGCTTGCTTCTCGGCAAAATGCACGATCGATCGTTTCCCTATGTGACATTTTTAACTGGAGATTCCCACTGAAAACAGTGGCCCAGTCACAGGCAGTAACTGGGAAACCCGACCGGGGCTCCGGGAGCTGCGTTCCTTCGGCCTCACTCAGCCGGGAGTGATTAACAATCCGCTCCACTCTCCAGCTGCCCAGGCAGCGTCAGGATGATTGAGAACTGAGGGAGATAGTGCTGAGGCCTGCCAGGCCTTATCGGAGCATCAAGCCCTTCAGCCTGGCCATTAATTGCCAGATTATCAGCACCTCTGACGCCCAAGCCCGAGAGCTTCCACCAGGATCGGGACAGCTGCTGCCCCAGCCGGGCAGGGGTGTAGTGGTCCCCACCATGCAGTGTGGGGGCTGGGACGTGGGTACAGGGGTGTGGAGGTCCCCACCATGCAGTGTGGGGGCTGGGACGTGGGCACAGGGGTGTGGAGGTCCCCACCATGCAGTGTGGGGGCTGGGACGTGGGTACAGGGGTGTGGAGGTCCCCACCATGCAGTGTGGGGGCTGGGACGTGGGCACAGGGAGGGGTGCCACGTTGAGCAGGCCTGGCCCGGACGTGCCTGGTGTGGGCATCCCTCCCGCTTGGTCAACATCCGTGGGCGACCGTTAGCTGTTCCTTCAAGACCAGCAGTTCCCACCAGGGGCCCAGACACTGGGTGTGTGCACGGAATCCCTGGGGAGGCGGCACCAGGATCTTCCCCGAGAACCACGAGCAACATCTGGTTGCACCTTAGCCCTTCCCGGCCGGGGGCCTCCCTGGGGGGGGGGTGGGGGTGAAAAGGGGGGAGTACAGAACCTGTGTTCTCTCCCCTCCTCTCCTGTCATTGACCAACACACTGCAGCTCATTTGCAGTTCGTTCTTCCACCCTAACATTGGGAGAGGGCTGCTGGGCCTCCTTCCTACTCATCGCGACGCACCTTTTTTTTTTTTTTTTTTTTTTTGAGACAGAGCTGTGCGCGCTTCGCTTGCCAGGCTAGGAGTGAGTTGCCGGTGGCCGTCAGGTTTCTCGGCTCACAGCCAACCTCAAACTCCTGGGCTTCAAGCCCAATCCTTCCTGCCTTCAGCCTCCAGAGTAGCTGGGGGACTACAGGCCCGCATGCGCCACTACGCCCGGGCCTTAATTTTTTTATATATTTGGGTTGCCGCCAATTTAATGGTTGTTTCTATTTATAGTAGAGGACGGGTCTCACTCCTTGGGCCTCAGGGCTGGTTTGTCTAACTCCTGACCTTGGAGCCGATCCTCCCGCCTCGGCCTCGCCCAGCAGCTGCTGGCGGGATTACAGAGCGAGCCCCAACTGTGGGGCTACTTCTATTTGAGACCATCCACATCAAGGGGCTTTAGGGGTGGGGGCTGGAGGAAGGAAGTGCAGTTGGGATGGACTTAAGAGGAGGGGGACCAGTTGCACCCTCACAGTTTTGAAACCTGGGGCACGATTCTCTGCTCTCCAGCCCTGGGGTGAGGGGAACATGTATTTAGCCAGTCACTGTCTTCGTTTAGGCCAACACGTGCCTTCTAGGAAAAGTGCATTTTCCACAGAGGACTTTTATTCCTCGTCTTGATGTCGCTTGGAAAAAAACCTTTCCTCCTTTTTCACCAGTTAAGCAGAAACAAAAACGCACTTCTGCAGGGAATACAGAATTTGCCTGGAGGCCAAAACTCCAGAGGAAATCTGTCCAAATGTTAATTTGCATTCTGGAGCTTTAGCCATGTTACTGCTCCGTCTCCCAGGCTGCCGCAGCTGGCAGAGGAAGTCCTGACTCAGTGTTCCCAGCACTGCTGGTTAGGAGACCCCACCCAAGCCGATCAGGGACTCAGTCCTCCAGAAGTGCCTCCTACCCGGACTGAATCTCCTAATTCTGGGAGCTAGTCGTGAGCTCTGGAGACAGGATGAGGAAGGGGAGAGGGAATCATTGGACTAGACTCTGCTCTTTCACCCACTAGATAAAAACTTTTCTTTCTTTCTTTTTTTGAGACAGAGTCTCGCTTCTTATCTTTTAGGTGGATGGTTAATGCATTAGCCAGGAATCAGGTTGGGAAGTGAACCACCCTGGCTCTAGTGGGGAATTTACCCTTTAGTTAGCTTGACCAGCCGGCCCCCTTAGGCGAAGGAGTTTTTAGCAAAAAGAAAAAGATCAGAGTGTAGCCGGGCGCGGCGGCTCACGCCTGTCATCCCGCACTCTGGAAGGCCGAGGGGCAGGGCGGATGGCTCCCATGGTCAGGAGTCGGAAACCAGCCTGAGCAAGAGCGAGGACCCCGTCTCCACTATAAATAGAAAGTTAATTGCCAACTGCAACTATATATATACAAAAACTAGGCTGGCATGGTGGCGCCACGGCCTGAGTCCCAGCTACTCGGGAGCTGAGGCAGGAGGAATCGCTTGAGCCCAGCGAGTTTGAGGTTGCTGTGAGCTAGCTGACGCCACGGCCACTCACTCTAGCCTGGGCAACAGAGTGAAAGCTTCTGTCCTCAGAAAAAACAAAAAAAAAAAGATCCAGAACGCTTCAGTCCTCAAAGTGAAATAAATAAGCTAACACTTAATCAAAAACTCAGAAGCCAGTCTGACGGGGGTCGTGTCCCCCCGGGCTGACAGACGGCCGCTGGCCGGAGCAGGGAGTGGGCCGGGCGTGTTTTCCAGGCTCGTTGATTCTACTCACTAACGCCCACCGCGCACGAGCCGGGGCGCCGCCCGGTGGGGGCCTCTTTCCCGGAGACAACTTTGTTTCCCCGCCCTGCGGCTCACCCTCTCCGCTCGGGAACCCCTGCCCCGGGTGTCCCAGCTCGGGGACAGGAAGGTCACCTCGTCCGTCCTCACCGTCTGCCCTGGAGCCGCGGCCTCTGAGCGATGGCCGTGACGGTGACTCCCCTAAGCCGGGCGCCTGCTGTGTGCCAAGCCCCGGGTGTTTCCTCTGCACGCCGGCCCTGCAAGGTGGCCGAGGTCACTGCAGCTGGCAGGGCTGGGTCCCCGGTACAGAGGTCCTTGGCGGCGTGTGAACCCCGTTCTCTCCAGCACTCCTCCTGCCTGTGCACCTGCCCGGGGTCTGAGCCCGGATAAGAGCCAGGATTGACGGCCCCGGACCTGAGCCTTGTCCCAGAGTGTTGTGTTGGGACTCTCGGGTCCTGGCTCATGCCAACCGGCTGCGTGCCTGACACAGCAAGGCATCACTAATGTGCCTCCCGAGGTACAGCGACGC
>NC_033681.1:30037249-30049267 GCF_000165445.2 Microcebus murinus
TCAGGGAGCAAGGTGAGGCCACAGAGCAAGGGAATTGGGGCCGTGTTACGAGCGCTTTCTAGACCCAGCGAGGGCAACCTGAAGGAAGGACACGCCTGGCTTCTCAAAAGGCCCCTCGCCCGTGTGAGTGGCAGGACTGGCCTGGGATTCCGGTCTGGGGGGCAGCTCGTCCAACAGCTTCCCTTTGGGAGGGGACTCAAACACCTCCAGCCTGACATCGGTGGGTTCTCTAATGGACGTGTAGACTCACCTGCCCGGCCTTGAGACGTTTCTGGATGGCGAGGAGGGTGAGACGCCGTGTTCATGTGCTGCGTGACTCAGGCCCAGGCAAACAGAACAGAAAGCTTACACCCTGCTTAGAGATAAGACCTGCATTCGTCCCTGGGCACACTACACAAATTATCGGTGACTTAAAATAACAGGAATTTATTCTGTCACAGTTCTGGCCACCAGAAGCTGAAATAAGGTGTCGGCGGGGCTGCACTCCCTCCAGAGGCTTCCAGGCAGGGAGGAACCATTCCTGCATTTTCCTAATTCTGGTGGCATTCCGGTGTTCCTGGCTTGGGGGGGGCAGCATCTCCCCACACCTCCACGTGACTGTCACCTCTCCCCGTCTCTTCTCTGTGCATCTCTTACAAAGGATGCGTGTCCTTGGATTTAGGGCCCACAAGTTAATCCAAGACGATCTGTTCTCTGAAGATCCTTAACTCGATTCCATCTGCAACACCTTTTTTGTCCCAGGGAGAGCACATCTTCAGTTCTGGAGATCAGGGTGGGCGCACCTGTTTAGCGACCACTATTTAGCCACTACAGCCCAGTACCAGAGGTTATCCCTAAACTGTTCTTTCTGCAGAAGTGCTCACCATCGTCTCATAACACTTTCTAGTGTAGTAAATTGCTTGTCAGATCTTTGTACAAAAGCCAACTGAGAAAAGGAGAATTCCCCATACCGGCAGAACTTATTATAAAACCCTTGATTCCTTTCTACACCCAAGCACTAGACCCACGTACAAGCGTCCTGAAGGTTTGTCCCAAGCTGCTTTTGGGCCAGCCTCCGTAGAGAAGTGCATGCAGCCTCCGTACCCAAACAAAAGGAGACAAGGGGCAAGAATCATATAACCTGGACTCCTGGAATCCTTGGTGTCCACTCTTGCCAGAGTGTTCCAGCGAATGCTCATTGGCTTCTGGGTTTCAAGTGTAGAAAACATGAATTCTGTCCAGTGAGATTTCTCTGTTAACCAGCAGCCAGCAGTTATCTGATGCCTTTCTCAACAGTACCCTGTTTCTGAGAAATTAAATATGAAGTCTCTCTGCCACTGAACAGCTTGCTGGAACCCTCCTAATAGAAATTCACTTGGATGTGCCACTCAGCGGAATTCTGTGTAGTTCTAGACAAGAAAATTATTTCAGAAATATGTTCCCGTATTCAACTGTGTAATGAATACAATCATTCTTATCACCCAGCACTGAGATTTTGAGTGTTGCTGCATGTTAAAAACTGCATTTGTTAAAGGTTCGCCTGCGATATCCCGGCCGCCTGCCCGGCTCGCTGGGGACCTGCCTTATCTCCTTTCAGCCAAGACTGAGGGAGAGGAAGATAATGAGCTTTTTTGTTATTTTTTTTTCTAAACCATGTCACAAAAGGTAAATAGAAACTGAAGCCCCCAGAGAAATTTCTCCATTAACACAACTTTTGAAAACATTTCGTGCAAAGAAGTCCATCTTGCTACCTCGCTAAAAATGTCGCAGAAGGAAACGCAGGAGAGAACGGTGTGGAAACTCATCTAGACACAGTTGGAATGTTCCTTGTGTCTCATCCAAGACATCACTCCCCTCGCAAGCTCTTCACTCCTCCGCCAGGCTGTTCGCAGGACCAGGGGGCCGCTGTTTCTTGCCAGAGTTCAAATTGGACGCCCTTGGAAGAGAGGCGCAATTTCATTCTGCTGACCTTAAACCACGCAGAGTAATTAAACGCAGTACCAGGGGAGGGCTGAACAATTGGAGCCCTGCCGAGCCTACTTCAATGAACTGATAAAAATGACTATAATTAGCAGCACCGATTTTCATATTACATGTTAAAACCTTGTACTTTCTTATGTAGGTTAAACACATCCCGTACTGTGTTATTTTCCCCCTTTGTGGAGAGCACACTTTGGGCCCAATCAAGGCCGAGTTGTTAGTGACTGAATGGATTTTTCATGTGTGCAGATTCTTACGTTTCATGAGTCCCTAAATTCCACAAGTCAGGGGTCGTGAGCTGTTTACGGAACCCAGTGATTCCCAAATGCACTTGGAAAGCAAACTGAGCCCTTCGAATGACAACTGTGAACCAGGGCATTGCAGCTATTTTCCTGATACATCTGTATCTGTAGTTATATCTATAACAAGAACTGTTTAAAAATAAAGATTTTTTTTTTTTAGAATCTTTTCATCACTGCCAATCTCCAAACAGTCACTTGAAGCACTACTCAAATTTTAAGACACATTATTCTAGGCAAGCGTGTCACAGTTGGCCTGATCGGTCGGATGGGGGCGGGGCAGGCTGAGAGCCGAGTCCTGCCCACGAGCAGCCCCTCCGCTGGGCTCTGCAGTTCTGCCTCTCCAAGTGCAAAGCCAAGTCAGACACACGGCACTGCCCGGGGAGCCCCTCCTGGGGCAGAACTCTGCCAAAAGACACAAGCGGGAACTGCCAGACTCACTTTCTGGCTTAGGACATCAAACTGGCATCACAGAGTGAGCTATGGAGAATCTTTCCCTTCTCAACGTTGTGGAAGAGTTTCAGTAGGGTGCACATCCATTCTTCTTCGTAATTCTGATAGAATTTGGCTGTGATCTATCTGGTCCTGGGCTTTTATTTCTTGGCAGAATTTTTAGTTACTGTTCCAGTCTTACTACTTGCCATCGGTCTGTTCAGGAATTCTATTAATAATTTCTCCCTGGTTCAAGCTCAGGAGGTTGTGTTTCCAAAAAAAATGTATCTATTTCCTCTCGGCTTTATACTTTGTGTGTATAGAGGTTTTCATAGTAGTCTCAGATGATAGTTTGTATTTTTGTGGTGTCAGTGGTGAAGTCTCCTTTTTCATTTCTGATTGAGCTTATCTGAATCCTTTCTCTTCTATTTCTGGTTAATCTTGCTAGCGGTCTATCAATTTTGTTTATCTTTCCAAAGAACAAACTTTTGTTTCATTGATCCTTTGTGTTGTTTTTCCTTTAATTTCCATTTTATTTAGTTCTGCTTTGATCTTAATTTCTTTTCCTATGCAAGTTTGGATTTAGTTTTTTTCTAATTCCTTGAAGTGTGAAATTAGATTGTTAATTTGTGATCTTTCTGTCTTTTCAATGCAGGCATTTAGGCATTTAAGGCTATGAACTTCTGTCTTAGCACTGTCTTTTCTCTATCCCAGAGATTTTGGAATCTTGTGCCATCTTTTTTTCAATTTGAAACATTGTTTGATTTCCATCTTCATTTTTATAAAACCAGACAAAAATATACACTAGGGAAAGGAGGTCCTATTTAATAAATGGTGCTGGGAAAATTGGATAGCCACATGTAGAAGAATGAAACCTGATCCCTATCTCTCACCATATACAAAAATCAACTCAATATGGATTAAAGACTTAAATATAAGACCTGAAACCATAAAAATTCTAGAAGAAAACATAGGAAAAACTCTTCTGGACATTGGCCTAAGCAAAGAATTTATGACTAAGACCCCAAAAGCAAATACAGCAACAATAAAAATAAATGACCGTAATTTAATTAAACTGAAAATTTTCCTCACAGGAAAGGAAATAATCAACAGAGTAAACAGACAATCTACAGAAGGGGAGAGAATATGTGCAAACTGTACATCTGACAGAGGACTAATATTCAGAATCTTCAAAGAACTCCAATCAGCAAGGAAAAAAACCAAATAACCTCACTAAAAAGTGGGCAAAAGTCACAAACAGATTCTTTCCAAAAGAAGGCAGACAATGGCCAATAAACATAGAAAATATGCTCAACACCGCTAATCATCAGGGAAACGCATGTTGAAACACAATGAGACACCACTTTATCCATGCCAGAATGACCCTTAAAAAGTCAAAGAACAACAGATGTTGGCACGGACGCGGTGAAAAGGGTACACTTCTCCCGTTGGTGGGAATGTAAACTCGTACAACCTCTATGGAGAGCAGAGTGGAGATTCCCCAGAGGACCTGACATTCACTGCAGCAACCCCACTACTGGGTATCTATGCAAAGGAAAATAAGTCACTTTACAAAAAGACACCCGCACCCTAATGTTTATTGCAGCACAATTCACAATTGCAAAGACATGGAATCAACTTAATTGCCCATCAACTGATGAGTGGATAAAGAAAATGTATACGCACTATATATATACGTATACACATACACACCACGGAGAACTAACCAGTCATTAGAAGGAATGAAATAATGTCTTTTGCAGCAATTTAGACAGAACTGGAGACCATTATCCTAAGTGAGATATCTCAGGAATGGAAAACCAAACACCACATGTTCTCATAAGTTGGAGCTAAACAAGGGGTATAGATGGTCATAAAATGGTATAATGGACATTGACAACTAAGAAGGGGGAAAGTGGGAGGGGAGTGAAGAATAAAAAATCTACATATCAGGTACAAGGTTCTATTCCAGCGAAGGGTATCCTAACAGCCCTGAATTCAATATTATACAATTCATCCATGTAACAAAGAACACTTGCACCCTCTAAATCTACTGAAATAAAAAAAGAAAATACTTAATTGAAAACTATGCATAATCAAAGTATCCAATCCTATAGAAAACCCCATTGGAGAAGCAGGTCCTACAATGGAAAGAATTTACTGGCTTTGGTGGACTTGTAGGAATGACATAAATGGCCATATATTTCTATGGATCAGGGTTTCTAAAATAAAAATTTTATCTCAGCTGGTTTCTACTGTAACCCTATTAAAAAATTTACATAAGTTCATTATTTTCCATTGTTAGATGAGACCACTCAAAGTCAAAAGAAATTAAGTGACCTTCCTAAAAGATATTCTCTGCTAGGCTCTTGCAATAAACCTATCGGGACACTTTGGGTTGCAAATAGCATAAACCCAGTTCATACCGTCGTTAGTGAACAGAGGGAAGAATCGGCTCATGTAACCAAAGTCCAACCTTAGATCTTCCTGACTAAAAGGATAGCTAGATACAAGTTTGGAAAGGATGTCATCAGAAATTAGAATCTCCGTGTTTTAGGTTGACCTCGTGTTCAGGTAGCTTCTCTCCCCTTGGTGGCAAGATGACTACCAGCAACTCCAGAATTCTCTCTCCTTTCAGCTGAGCGACCGCCGTAGAAATCATGTGCCTCTTTCCACCACAAAACGTAATTTTTTGTTGAGAAGAATTTGCAACTGAGGAGTGTTTTTCTTTCCCCATGGGCTCTCCTGATGGATTAAGACTCTTTGTTGCTCAATGATGTGTTTGAATTTCCTTTTGCCTTCATTCCCCTGTCTACACCTGTGGTGGACGTCACCAATTGATCGTGGAATGTTTGCCTGGTAAATTCAGAGGCAACTTTTTTCAAGACAGGACCATGAAGAGCCATTTCCAATCAGTAAGATCTGGTGTGTGAGTTGCAGCCCTAAACCTCCTGCAATCGGGAATGCACATCCTGCTGTCATTGTCTTCAGCTGCCTCTTATTTAAAAAAAAAATGATCAACTTCTCCTGAATTTTTGGAAGGCTCTCTGGCTGTCAAAGATAAAAGTATTTTCCGCAGTAAAACCTTAATTAACTGAATCACTGAAGCGTGGCTATCCTCCTCTTCTCCCAGTCCTCCGCCCCTTTCCTCTCCCCAGTAGACCAGAGATTAAACCTGAAATCCAGGAAACTTTCTTCAGCCCGGCCTTACTTAGTAGGAACAGGCTCTCGTGAACATTACCCATAATGATGTCTTCTCAGATTAGAGGCTAGTCACTGTTACAATAAATCCAGCATAATTTGATTTGGGAGAACTGTATCTTCTGACCCTAATTTGGGCATTTTAAAGGAAATACAGAGTGGAAATGTCACATTGACGAATAACTCTGCAGAACTATCGCAGATACTGGAATGGCCGTGGGAAAGAAAAGTCACACCCCCTCTCCTTCCCTGCCCTTCCACTCTCCCTGCTGCACAGGGTGACCTTTGCAATGGTGAGTCTGCAGAGAGTGGCGGCTCTGGTCTGCGGTCCCGTCCTGTCCAAAACTGGCACGTGGGCGCCTGTGCGTAGCAGCAGCAGGACAGAACTGCGAGCCCCGACAGGCGGTCGGCAATCACCGCTGAGTCAGCAGGCTGACGGCCGGCAGCTGCAAGCCGCTGCCGCTGTGCTTAATGAAACAGCTTTCCCTCCCTGAGAGAGCCGGGCCAAGGAGGCCTTTCCGGAGCGAGACCACCACCTCCCTCAGCGTCTCAGCCTGACACGTTAGGCAGCTGTTCCCAAGAGGAAGACAAGGAAGCAGAGCCCCGCAGGGCTTTGGTGGGTGCATTCTCGCCGTCCTCAGAGCCCGACCAGGTTGCGTGGGGCCAACCTCTGCCCTAGAGAGGCTCGAGGTCTGCGCAGCGAGGCAGGCCAGCAGCGTCCCAGCAAGACAGGCGGCGAGCGCGGCACCGTGTGAGCAGAGGGTCGCGGTGTAAGGGGAAGTTCTGAACCCCCTCCTAATCCCAACGTGACTAAGTAAGCACTTGGCTAAACCTCAGCCTGATGCAAGCTTCGTAACTTCTATCTTATAAAAGCAGAACTGCCAAATAGCATGGATAAGTGACTTTGTAGCCCTTACCTCAGACGAGCCTGGGCAAAATAATGGGAAAACAGAGTGCCGTGACATCTCGAATCAACCCACGTCTCTCTGCCCCAGCGCCTGCGTTCAGGCCAGCCCAGCTTCTCCCCGAACAACCAGAACGGTCCTCAGTTTCCACCCCGTATGCTCCTCCATTCCATCATCCACAAAGCATGTAGAATCGTCTTTATAAACCATAGTCATTTTCCCGCTTAAAATCCTCTAACAACATCTCATTCAAATGAGGATAAAATTCAAATTTCTTGCCGTGACCTACTTGGCCCTAAAAGATCTGTCCGCAGTCTCCTGTCTACCTCATCTCACACCACTCCAAACTCCAGCCACGACGGCCTGTGATTTTGCGTCTCAAATACATCAAGGCTTGTGCTCTTGTGCTCTTTCTCTCTCTCTCCCCGCCCCAACCTCAGAGCTTTGTTCCTGCTGTTCCCTCTGCCTGGAATATTCTGTCTCATATTTTCCTTATAGCTGAAGTTTCAACCTTGCGTTCCACCTAAAATGCTACCTCCTCACCTGTAACCTCCCCTCTCTCAGTCAGTGTCTAACCGGGGAAACCCTGATAATTTCCTTTGTGACATTCAAACATTTATTAATTGTCTCTTAGTAATTGAAAGTCAGTCATGTAAGGGCAGGGATCTTGTCTGCCTTGTCCACAGAAGTTTTTTTGAGCTCCTAAAATGAGCACCATGTTCGGTACTCAAATATTATTTGTTGGACAAATGGATGGATGGATGGATGGGTGGATGGATGGGTGGATGGAAGGAAGGAAGGAAGAAGGAGGAGCCCGGAGGAACGGAAGAAGGGCGTGGTGGGAGTGGCTGGAAGGAAGTGAAGGAAGGAAAGGAAGGACAAGGAAGGAAGAAGGAAGAAGCGAAGGAAGGAAGAAGGAAGGGTGGATGGAAGAAGGAACGGAAGAAAGCGAAGGAAGGAAGGAAGGCGAGGAAGGAAGGGTGGGTGAGTGGGTGGAAGGAAGGAACGACGAAGGAAGGAAGGAAACGGAAGGAAGAAGGAAGGAAGGAAGGAGGGTGGACGAAGGAAGGAAGCGATAGGAAAGGCGCCAAGGACAAGGAAGGAAGAAGGAGGGAAGGAAGTACAGTGGAGTGGATCGGGCTGGATACAGGGCGAGTGACTGTCCGTGACATTGCAGCTCCTGGTTTCTGTTGAAGGCTGCTAGTTCCACCCTGAAGCACTGGACTTAGAAAACTTTGTGACCAAAGAGCCTTCGGCTTTTAGTGCCACAGAGCAGGTGGCAGGAACCGAGTTGTTTAGCAAAGATTTCCGTCAAGTGTAGAAGTAAACAGTTCAGATGGGAGTTAATGTTTTTCATTGTGATGGGAATCTGCTCATAAGACCAAGTGCAGTGCACTGTGATTATTCACAATTATTTCCACTGAGGTGATCATCGACTTCCAAATTGCCGTGTGGTGGAACCTGTCTTATTTTGGAAGTAAGGGAAGAACTGCGTGAATCAACTGAAACCCAACATGCGCTCTAGTTGCCTGTGGGCACTTGTTTCCCCACGCCAAGAGCGGCTCATTCTGGGATTAATCTGAACACATTCAGCTGTGCGCTTTGCCTGGCAGACACCAGACAGCCTGGAGTTCAGACTCTTGACACGGACGAAAGTGGTTCTGACCCCAAATCCCTTCCAGCAGTGACACTCCTTGACAGCACCAGTCACTCCAGACCAGGCGTGTGGGCAGGGCGCCCTGGGACGAGGTCTCGGCATGCAGCTGACACATGCGGCTGTGGACTCAGACGTTTTCTATGCATTCTTTTATTTATTTATTTTTTTATCAAAGTAACGCACTGCACGGTACAAAATGAAAAGGCGAAGGATAGATTATTATGAAAGGCAAGTTTAATGCATATCCCCGCCTCATGTGTCAGCAATAATTTCTTTAGACAGTTTCTGTTTGAAACTTTTTCCTTTGTTCTTTACCTCCATTGCTCTAAACAATATGAATGTACACCTGCTTTGATTTATTGAATTTAGACAGTATCTGTTGGCTCCCTAAAATGCGCTCACCTATGCCTTCTCCCCCTTTCCTCTTCTCCCTGTCGGATAGTTGTATTATTTTTCTTCCATTGAATACATTGTTTCCAAAACCTTATTGTGACTTTTCTCAAATATAAAGTGGAAAGAATTTCACAGGGAACACCCATATTCACGCCACTCAGATTCTTTAATTAACATTTGTTATACTTGCTTGTGATAGATCTGGTCCATTGATCTGTGCCTCTAACCATCCATCGTCTCATATTTTATTTTTATTTTATTTTTTTATTTCAGCAAATTATGGGGGTACAAATGTTTAGGTTACGTGTATTGCCTTCACCCCACCCAAGTCAGAGCTTCAAGTGTGTCCATCCCCCAGATGGTGCACACCGCACGCATTAGGTGTGAATATACCCATCCCAGCCCTCCTGCCCAACACCAGATGAATGTTGTCACTATCTGTGCACCTAAGTGTTGATCAGTTAATACCAATTTGATGGTGAGTAAGCGTGGTGCTTGTTTTTCCATTCTTCTGATACTTCACTTAGTAGAATGGGTTCCAGCTCAATCCAGGAAAATACAAGAGTGCTAGATCACCATTGTTTTTTGTGGTTGAGTAGAACTCCATGGTGTACATACACCACATTTTATTAATCCACTCGTGTATTGATGGGCACTTGGGTTGTTTCCATATCTTTGCAATTGTGAATTGTGCTACTGTAAACATTCTAGTACAGGTGTCTTTTTTATACAATTTCTTTTGTTCCTTTGGGTAGATGCCCAGTACTGGGATTGCTGGATCAAATGTAGTCTTATTTGTATCTCTTTGAGGTATCTCCATATTGCTTTCCACAGAGGTTGCACTAGTTTGCAGTCCCACCAGCAGTGTATGAGTGTCCCTATCTCTCTGCATCCACACCAACACTTATTTTGGGGGGACTTTTGGATAAAGGCCATTCTCACTGGAGATAAATGATATTTCATTGTGGTTTTGATTTGCATTTCCCTGATGATTAGAGATGTTGCGCATTTTTTCATATGTTTGTTGGCCATTAGTCTGTCTTCTTTTGAAAATTTTCTGTTCATGTCCTTTGCCCACTTTTTAATGGGGTTGTTTATTTTCTTGCTGATTTTCCTGAGTTCTAAATAGATTCTAGTTATCATCCCTTTATCGGATATGGAAATGCAAATATTTTCTCCCATTCTGTAGGTTGTCTGTTTGCTCTTGTGATAGTTTCCTTGTCTGTGCACAAGCTTTCTAATTTGATCAGGTCCCATTTATTTATTTTTGTTGTTGCTGTGATTGCCTTTGGGGTCTTCATAAATTTTTCCCCTATAAGAGTTTTGCCAACATTTTCTTCTAGAATTCTTAGAGTTTCACGCCTTAGGTTTAATTAAGTCTGTCACCCACCGTGAGTTGATTTTTGCGAGAGGTAACAGGCGCGGATCCTGTTTCAGTCTTCTACATGTGGCTGTCCAGTTTTCCCAGCACTATTTATTAAGTAAGGATTCTTTTCCCCAGTGTATGTTTTTGTCTGCTCTGTCAAAAATCAGATGGCTACATGAGGATGGTTTATATCTGGGTTCTCAGTTCTGTTCCAGCGGTCAATGTCCCTGTTCTTGTGCCAGCACCTCAAATATTCCTTGTTGCTCTTAGAGCCAAGTCCCCAATTCTCACAGTCCCCTGCAACCCGCCTGGCCTGACTCCGCAGCCCCCTCAGACTCTGCCGTGCCTGCTGACAGGCCAGCCACACCAGCTGACCGTTGGTCTTCCAGCGTGCCGAGGCCTCTCCCACCCCAGGGCCTTTGCACTGGACATTCCTGTGTGGGTAGGATTCTCTTCCAGCCCAGATCTTTCCGTGCTCACCTCCTCTTCATCCTTTGGGGTTCACAACACTGTTCCCTTCTCACAGCCCTTCCCTGGCCATACCGCTTGACGCAGAACTGCTGCCATTATACGCTGCCACATCCCGTTTATGTCCCTTCCTGTGCTTGTACGTGTGCATTCCGTGTGTGTGGCCTGTGTCTCTGTTAGAATGCTGGTACCATGAGCACAGGGATTTTTCTTGTTTTGTGATCTGTGCCCAAGCCAGGCGCGTAGCTGCTCCTCAGCAATGATTTGCCGAATGCGTGACTGTTGAAAGGACAAACGGAGAATCAGGGCCCATTCAGGGTCCCTAGCACACACAGGCACTTTGCCGGCTGCCGAGCCCCACACGGCAGACGTCCCTGGGCTGGGGGAGCTCCCCTCGGTCGTGCTCGGTCTGCGTTTCTGAGAGTCCCGTGCTCGGCAGTGCCTCCCACTCACAGCGCACGGCCGGCGGAGCAAACCGCTCGAGTGACGCCCGCCGGCCGGAGCTGGGCGCCCTCCCGCGCCAGGCGGGGAGCTGACCGGCCCCCACGCCTGGCTCCAGAGGTGCGGCTTTCTGCCGCCCTGATGCGAACTGGAAGAGGATCGACAGGCCTTTAACAGGAAGCCAGGCATTTTATCTTTCGTGTGGACCGTTTCTGAGAGTGAAAAGGGCCAGAGCATTCAGTGAGCCAGCGAGTGAGCCCTTCTCATGAACACGTGTGTGTAGCACGCGAGTGAACCCTTCTCATGAGCACGTGTGTGTAGCCAGCGAGTGAACCCTTCTCATGAACACGTGTGTGTAGCACGTGAGTGAACCCTTCTCATGAACACGTGTGTGTAGCACGTGAGTGAACCCTTCTCATGAACACGTGTGTGTAGCAAGCGAGTGAACCCTTCTCATGAACACGTGTGTGTAGCAAGTGAGTGAACCCTTCTGATGAACACGTGTAGCATGTGAGTGAACCCTTCTCATGAACACGTGTGTGTAGCACGTGAGTGAACCCTTCTGAACACGTGTGTAGCATGTGAGTGAACCCTTCTCATGAACACGTGTGTGTAGCACATGGGCAGAGAGGCCATGCAGGGCGGGGTGTTGTCTGGTCCCATGATGCTCTTCACAGGTGCCAGATTCAACAGGGAAACACACCAGGGGCACAGCTTAACTTGTGGCAAAACCTAATCGACTCCTTATGCCTGCCTAGAAAGGCATGCTGGGAAGGCTGTTTCCAGGACGGGGATTGATTGGTGATGTCTGCCCTGGGGAAGAGGAGGGAGGTAGCTGCACGCGTGCCGCGTGTCTGCAACCCTAGGCCCAGTCCATCCGACAATCATTTTTGGCAT
>NC_033682.1:44142-57791 GCF_000165445.2 Microcebus murinus
CGGAGTACACAATAATAGTACTCCAAGAACCTACCACCTTACTTAGGCACTATGGGCCCATGTCGCCTAATCCACCTCATGTCAGCGCAATACTACTACACTCTGTCACACTCGTATTGAAAGAGACAACCATGCTACACATAATATAAAAAAAACCCAATAAAAAATACACCGTACGCCTGCTACTGTTCCTATAAAAACATGTGGTAATAGTACGAAAGACACATAGTAAACCTCGGAGCGCCTTATGAGCGACCCTACTTAGTGTAAAACTCATCACTTCTCTGGCCCTGGGATCCCTAGTTCATGCTGCTGCCCTGGGACCCCTACATACACAAAGCAAGACAGCCGCTTGAAGCATCAATCCAAATCCCCTCCCCTGACCACCCAATCTTCAACAACCTGTAACTTAAGAGAAAAACAACCACCAAGCATGCACACAAACAACACCAAGTTCATCAACGGAGTGATGACGGACAGCAGCGAGAGAGCGGGAACTCCTACACATCAGCCATGGAACTCGTTTATTCTTCAGGCGTTCGATCCTCCCCGTCTCCACCTGAAAATGCTCCGTCTCGGAATACACCGGCAACCAAAAATAGAAAGAACTGATGGATAGAACCTAAAGTTGACAGTTAAGCTCACCCCTGTCGAAAACTCACATGAAACCTTTAAACACATAACTTGAATACATTCCCACCGGCACTGAGCGCGCCAGAGGTCCAATCATTAAGCTTCGCCACTTCTGACAGACGCCCATTCCGTCTATTCCAATCCTGAACACACCTTACATTTCATACACCCCGGCCTGCATTACCTTTCAAGCAGAAGCTAGAACTTTGGTAGACTGCTGTGCCCCATCACACACCCTACTACCCTAAGCAAACGTTGAAACTCCACACCTACAAGCCCCAGAACCGACCCACCTACGTATTCAGTAAAGCGGAACCTTAAAGTCGCATGTAGCAATGTGCTCGTCCCTCTGGCACAAAGTATCGACGGGCCGACCTTTGTAGAACCTCACTCTACATCTACTACACGAAAATTTCTCAATTAAAGTCCCAATGCTACTTACTTCAACGAGCACACCTTAATTATCTGACACACCCAAAGTTCTAAGCCACGATACAAGAACCACCTGACCCGCCCCGGCACAGATTGACTCTGAGCACCTATTAGTGCCATAGCCAATTACCATCATTATAAACATTAAACAAGCCAAAAACAACACGAATTTCTTCCACACACCTACTTATAGGCAAACCTACCTACAGAAATTACCAGAAGCGAACACATGCAACCACTCTATATACCCCCCCTTCGGCCTAACCACCAGAGCTCCCTACTACACTCTTCTTCCTATGTCACCTTTTGTACCAATGTAGCCAGATTAACAACATCATACAGAGACAACCCCCGGATTCCTGACAACTTCCAAGACCAATGTTTGGCAATCATACACCTACTACCGAAATCTTCTCCCAAGCTTCCCCGCACAGCTCCCTAGCGAACACACTATGACAGCTGACTCCAGTGCCTTTGCTTACATGCACTGCCTCCCCCAGACAGTTTGCCCCCAAAGAACTCACCGCTACATACTCAAGTAAACCCTCCATCAACATATAGGTTTTGCTCACCCTTCGAAAGCAAAAAGGAAGCCAAGTCCAAAACCCTGAGCGGATTACCCAAGCAAAATAAAAGGTAACCTCCTTACATTGAAAAGCAATAATACAAATAAACAACAACACAAGCTATTAAGGCCAAACCAGCTCTATGGTTTCATTATCAACCAATAACAACATAATCGCCAGAAAGACATTCCATTCCAGAAACCGACGCAACCGCCACCCAGGAAATCCTCAAGACCTCATCCATCTCACTTCCCAAACAGCCTAAGGGAAAAGTGATGACCATCCACCCTCTAGACCGCACACATGGCGCGCCAGAACAATGTGACTAATTCCCGACACCTTTCCTTCATTCGTCTCACAAACTCCCTAAAACAACTGCTGGGAACAGATATATGGAAATGCGCGAAATGAATCTTACAGACGCATCCACCTTTCAATTTAAAAAGGAAATTGTGATTGATGTGAATATGCTCAAAAAGTTGATCTCCATATAGTCCTTAAACCACTCGTCCAGACCACTAGTAGCCGATAAAATTACTCTTTTAACTGTCCTCCCCCCAACCCCACAGCATCGTCGCGTACACGACATAACTCCTCCAAGAAAAATGCCAGCATGCCCCCTTAAGTTTGAAAACAACAAGATAACCAGCGCCATCCTAAACCAAAGCAATTCCAGCCAGACTTTCCCGGCATCCACATCACTGATTAACGCCAACCGCCCAACTCCCCACTCAGACCACCCCTAACAAAGACTCACAGCACATTGAAAGACAGTCCTCCTATACCTGCTGGGTTCTAACTTCATACCAGTGGACAGTTCAGAATCGAAACTACACAGCCGATGACAAATTGATCCCGCTCGAAGCAACAAAGAAACTGGTTGCATCTGCACCTGCAAACAGTACAGACTTTTTCTTTCATTCATTTCTAACATATAGCATAACAACATTAAGCCTAAAGACAAGAATGAGCCTGAGCAGTACTCACCAACATTGGAAATGTAGTTGATCCAAGGACTACCGCAATCTTGAAATAGAGGTCATAAGTATTAAAGTGGACACCGCTCGTGTCCAACCACGGTGCTAATCCGCCACACTAAAAGTAGTTGTGCTCCCCTCATCTACCGCACCTCCCTTCTTCACAGCCGGCGGACCTAGATCCAGCATCCACCATTCGCAATAACTCTGGGTACCCCTCAAGGGTCCTGGAACCAATTTCCCATGGATACCAAGGAACTATACATTGCTTTAGAACTAGTCTTTACACGCCTACGCCTATCTCAAAACCCTCACAAAAGCAGCAAACCTTGACTCAGACCGGTCTATCTCTCTACCAACGGTACATCGAACTACACCACCAACCTTAAAATTACTCGGCACCCTAGCCTCCTCCCAAGCGAGCAAATTCCACGCGCGACAAACAGGACAGGAACAATTTTCCTTTTTCAACCTCTAAAAATGTAAAAGCAAAGGCCCCGAGCGGTGAACACGCCTGTAATACCCTAGCACCCCCTTCGGCGCCCGAGGCCTAGATCGCCAACGCCACGAGCAGTTCTCAGCCACCACAGCCAGAGCCAGAGTGAGACCCCGTCTCTAATTAACACAACCCACCCCGAAACGAATTACTCCGCCAACTCTACAACTAAATAATAATACAAACAAAAAATTGTTATAGCTCCTAGGTGACACATCCGCCGTGTAGTCCCAGCTATTAGAGAAAAAAATCCACTGAAGAGAGACAGCATCCCTAGGATAGATCGAACCAGCAAGTTTAGAAGCTATGTCGTGGAGCAACTAGACGCACATTAGCACATAACACTAGCGGACAAATCAGAAGTGAAAGACCGAACATGCCTCTATAAAAACATAATAACAAAAACCACAAAATTTAACCTGCATCCATGACACCTCACAAAAGCCGGTCATAAGGAATACAACAGCGCCAAGCTTACCTGGTTCTCAGATCTCCAATGAATTAGGGCGAGTCGACTATCATTGTCCACCTAGAACCACACACGGCCCCTGTGCTCAACAGCAAAAACCCCGGTCACATACAAACACTGAACAAACTCGAGCCTACAATTTCTCCTAGGTCAACAAACCGAGACGGATCCATCATTTGTCAAAAGGTCCCAGTCTGGTAGCTAAACCTCACCGATAAACGACAATCGTCCGACAGCCATCCCAGCCAATACAAAAAAGCTTCACCAAAGGGTGACAAACGATCCACACTTCGGTACCAGACAATCTCTCACCGAGATCAAACCACACTACCATTCAGACACTAGCCGGACGCCCCGCCTCCGAGCACATGCGGTGACCTCTGCCCATCATCAGCACCTCCGAGCCAGTAGCCCATCCCGCTGCGGAGCTAGCTGACCAGTCTGACCACACCCACACCTCCACATGCACCCTCTGCCAAGATCTGGCAAGCTACAAGCATCCGCAATGCTCACCAAAGCACCAGACAAAAAACCGAGAACATGAAGGCCTCATAATAATACCCCAGGTTTGAACAAACAACGTATTATCCTTATTAGAGCAGTCCGAAGGTGGGTCATAATACAAACACAATGAGACTGACCATGTGCAACGTTTGGCCGAGACATGGCACCATCACCCCCCGCTTGAAGACGCATCTCCACTCAAGGCGAGCGGAGCGGCCGGCATAGCGCCAGCAAATAGCACTCGCCCGACACCGCCAGCACCTACCACACATCCGGACGACGGTCTCTGGTAAGCCAGCCCCTACCGATGGCAACCCTCACAAAGAACACCAATAATAACACAAATACAAACACACATAAATTCTAAAAAGACTAATCTTTACGTTCTCTATTTGAATCTTGCACCCGCCATCCTTAATGTCATTCTCTATCATAAACAGATCAGTGCCGTAAGCAGCCACTTACTAGACGTTCAATATCTTAAAAACCTTTACTAGTCTATACCATAAACACCTTTCTACAGGCAATCTATCCTGTTCATCAGTAGTACGATCCCATAGCCCCCCAATGCCACCTACAAGAACAGCCGGTAAGGCACCCGAGGATGTGAATGAAAACAAGCATACTCCCGTCTAGATGGTGCAATATGTTTTCTCATCCCTTCAATCAGCCATATGTACAAAGTAAGCCCGGTCAAAAATCTATTTCCGACCATCGAAAGCATTTCGAATGTAAGGTACTGTCGCAAACAGTTGTCACCTAATAAAGATAGAATTACATAGCAGAAGCAAGAAACTACCATCCAGGAGCAATTCCATCCCACAGCCCAGCATGAAAAGCAACCAACCAACAGAAACTCACAACAAAAAGATGTCTTCGCCAAACGAATACAAACGATTAATCCTTAAAATAATAAATTAACAAATAAATTATCAGGAAAATTTCACTCATTCACATGAATATGCGGCAAGACAAACGAGCGAACTCACTCAAGAGACTTTTGAACCAAATGCATTCAATAACACATGAATTGTGTGGTTCCACCATTGTGATTCGGCCAGGAGAAAATATCCGTACATGCATATTGCTCTCCCTTGACCATTAGGCTAACCCGACAATCCACCATGGCAACTTCTCTTAACCAAGTCCAAAGAATAACCAACAGAGAGCATCAAAACTACACACCCAACCCTTACCGCATGGAACTAGAAACCAGCCGATCTTCATGCGAACATAGTCTAAACGCACACAACAACTGCAATGGTACCCTCGAGTCACACTCTCACCAGGATTCAACCAGCCACCATCGGGCTACAGATCTATGACGTTCGTTTATTTTGTTGTTAGTTAATTTAAGCAAAATTAAAATGCAACATTTCAAATTCTATTGCACCTTTACAATTTCAAATTTCTTCACTCTCTATCTAACTGAGTTGTTTAAAAACTCCACTACCCCGACAAATGAAATCTCCCACCCTTATCCCCCATAACAACTCCATGCCCCCCACTAACCAAACGAAGCAGAGTTAATGCCTTTCTAGCTTATAGACACATTTTGGCTCAACACGCAGCTTCCATAGGCACACCCCCGTCCAGCACAGGTCACCACAACTAGTTATCTCTCACCACCCCGCACATGGGTTTATAATACCCCCCAGGAGGAACTAAGGCTCATCATGGGTTACGCGATCACCTCTAAAAAAAAAGCCTCAAGAAAGCCCACTGGCACACAAACTACTATCCTCTCATAAGTCAACGCTCCACAAGCCCACCCGCAGACTTGACGTAAGCGAGCCACACTTCACCTCAGGTGAAACCATACAATCACAGAAAATTCAGTACACTAAATTATGTTCCGCGCGTCACGTCTAAAAAAAACCAAAAACACAACTATCTTCCTAGGTAGATACGTTACCCAACCAAACCCTGGCTGCCAATATGCAGCTCCACCAGTAACCCGTAATGAAGAAATCTGAGATACACACCTCGCCCACAACATCATACTCCTAACGGGACCTCAACAACAACTAACATCAGTACTCCCGGGTACAACCTCTCTGGAAAGAAATCCAATCATTGCAGCATAAGTAAAGCGACCGGAGAGTATACTTCCTCTCATTTTGACAATTCTTACGCACTCTTAAAATTAGACCAACCCACACTACGATAGCAGAAACAAGGTTCGATACCAAACTCTCCCATTGGGATTATGAATATAATCTTCGCATGCTACCCTGAGTCATTGCAACCCTACAATGCACAGCTTTATAGAAACCACGACAGCCCTCAGAGGACAGTCATAATTCAAAGGCACTTTCATAATCAGATCCACCCAGCCACAGAGACTTAGATAACTCAAACTTCACAGGATATGCCTACTCCAAAATTTTGCCCTAACTCATAGAATTTTTTGAATTAAAAATTTATTGTCCTCTAAAAACACAAGTAATTGAAGCCATTCCGTTTAAAAAATAATCAAAAAGCATGCGCAGTCACAGATAACACGACCACCCCACCCCACGGGCAACTACGCCTCCTTCATCTCTACTATCGCAGATATCTCGAGAATGCTTAACCTCACCACTATCCACTCCCCCCAAACCACAACCTTCCCACACCTACGCCCCACAATTGTACCACTAACCCCCATTGAGCCTATCCCCACCTGATATGCATATATTTAACTAAATGATGGAACATGCTGTCTATAGCATACACATTTACAAAAGACACCGTTCCTGTTTTGTTTAGCACATAAATAAAGATCAGGCTTGGACACACCTGCTCTGCATCATTACCGGCGTATTACTTCACGTTAGTCAAGTGATTTTGAAATGTCTACAGGCAGCTAAACAACCATTCTTAATGGAGTAAAAATGTTCAGGTCCTGGGCCGTCTCCATGCTCACGTAAACGTCATCAACCACCCAGAGCGACGGCCAACCCAGACGAGCCGTCGGCTATTCACACCGTGTAAATAACCTAGACACTGCTGAGGGTAGGGGTCCGCACCAGGAGGGATTACTCTGAAGCTCCAGGATTAAGTCAAGACCACACCCGACCGCAAGAGACAGAACCCCATCCCAACTCTGCCTTAAAATAGAAAATTACCGCCAAGGCTGAGTGGTCACTCTATCAGTCCAGCTACTCAGGAGGCTCGAGACGGCCGCCGATTGCTGGAGTCTGCCAGGCCACATTCCCACCAAGTCAACATGATCTCTATGTAGCCCGACTCGCCACCCCGCACTCTTACCCATTGAGTGATACGAAGCACCGGCTGCTCCTCAAAAAAAATACCACATTAACCTCACTCACCGACCCAATCACACAGACCAATTAAAGCAAAGGACACCTCTTACCTTCCTCCACCCACCCACCCCCTCTTCCCATCCCAACGACCCCCCTCCCCTGACAATCCCGCAGCTCCGACAACCTGACGCATCCCCACAAAACGCCTTCCACTCCCCAGCCCAACCGAAGGGCTTCTGCAGCCCCTCCAGCACACCCCTACTTATAAAGTCACTTACCCATGACTAGAATTCAACCTAACTGGCACAGAGAGCTTGTACATGACGCTCCAGGCGCCAGAACACCCTCTCATTTACTGCGTGTCGAGCCCTGAGAAGAAGAAAATCGTAGCAGGCCTCACACACTTCCGGTCCAGTTCCTCACCCACCACTAGCCTCATCAAGTCCAGGACTATGGTCTCCATTTCTCAGCTACAACTTCTCCTTCTCCCTCCCTCCTTCGGGTGACCATCACCTGAGCCCATGTCCTGAATCTAAGAAAAGACCACACACAACAGGCACTTCGAGGGGCCATCTGTATACTCGCAGCCGTTCCGCTCCCCCCTTCAAAGGGCCGAGTAATGGCTGCCCTCCTGCGAACAAACAGCCTTTTATTTCCCAGCACAACTCTTCCACACAGCCTCCTCCCAAAGAACCACCAACCCCTGTCCTGACACAGGAGCTTCACCAACGCAGGAACACACACAAGAGGGAAACCGACCAAGAGCCAGCACTTCCCAAGGAAACAGACGGCGCGCTCGGCCCAACACCGGACAGCACCAAACCAGAGCAAAGACCCGAGCACACTCAAATAAGCAAGAGGACCCTTGCTCTTCTCCCCTCTGACAGTAGGAACACTTCCCGCCGTAATCGTGGACGTGGGCTCTTCTGCTTCGCGCTCTCAGGAAACCTAGTGGACGTAGGTCCCTACATGCGGCCCTCCCAGTACAAACAGTCCTCAATATTGCCGAGTTACTATGCACTCCAGCTAGCGCGCCAAAAAACCCCCCCAAGTAGAACAGGCTCACACGTCGAGAACAGAATGTGAATCACCTGGTGCCACATCGCAACCGCCCTCCGCCAATAACCCGGGATCTCCTGCCTACCAGTACAACATCCTACTGTACGAAACTATCTAGAGAAATCTGGTCAAGGAAGCCCAAGCCCAAAGTCTAGACCACAGAACTGGGTTGCTCCCGCGATCCAACTCTGCGAGTGGCTCACCCAGAGAGCACAGAGACCCCCTCGAGACCGTACCCAAAATCCGCTTACAAGCTTATGAACATTTCCGCCTTCTTGACCACCACCGCCGACTAAAATATTCCCTGCACATCCCTCCAACCTTCCGCGAATGGTTCATAAATCAGGCAATAGCGCCCCACCTTACACAGCGAAACTTCTTATCATTAAAAGATGTCTACTCTCAATCCAAAAGTACGACCTCACCGCCTGAACGCTCACTAGCTGAGGGTCCCACGAATTTATTATAAACAGAAATCTACTATTATTATGTATTAATGTACTTAATTACATAACCCTACATATTAAATTGCTCGTATCCATGCTAAATCCAGATGTTATTACTGCCAGTATTGGTCTCTAATGCCCGCAACGACTCCACAAACGCACTATTACGAACCTACACAGAAACATCATGAGGCGTCAGTGCAGCATCCCCGTCAACCATTAACCACACCCCAAGTGGAGAGGAACCTGATCTTATAGGAGAAAGAGGAGCTTTCTAGAACCACGACTCCCACTGAGCGCACATGACTTCATGCTCCTTAACCATTAAGACCGACACAAAACCTGAGTAAGCCTGCCATAACACCGATCACACCTACAAAATATATCTCCATATCCACACTCCAGAAGAGGCCCAAATGAACCGCTACTAACACTCGAGCCAGCCTTCTCTGCAGGCCGCCACACAGGGCTTCGCATGAGCCGAGGTGATGGCATCCTGACAACGACACACCAGACGCGCTGTACACAGTTGACCCCCACGGACACTCCACAACCCCCATCCCACAAAACCCCACACAAACCAAAGCCCACCACCACGTCCGCCCGATGCCTGGGCCAGAAACACCAAGTAACCGAACATCAACCAAGCCTCAGCACCCGGCAAAGCAGCACCACGAGCAAGCAAAGTGCTAGCCACAACCTGAATGCCCAGAAAGCACCATATACTTTAACATTGGGAAGTGTCTTCTGTCCACACTGCATCAACATCCATGACTCATTCTTAATAATAAGCACAAACACCAATTAAAACACACCGAGAGTCTCTATGTAAACTCAGCTTGTGCACACCTTTTGTGACAATAAAATATCAATGGCAAACACACACACATAACATAACCTCTATAAAACCTCAAAAAAAACATCTGAAACCATATATCTACGAACACTTTCACGTCGCTACCAACTGACCCCCACGGACCTAACAGTGACAAGGACAGCGGTGTTGGTGGAAGAGGCCCTTGCCTTAGAGTCTAACCTCCTCCACCTTCTTGAAAGGCCAACTCCCTCCCTGGTCGACTGACCTTTCACCCACGCCCTGTCCATAGGCTAGTGTTGCTGAAATTATTGCTCTTCCATAATGCCTTTCTGAACCTAATAATCATATATTAATAATAAAGCCTATCCAGCTTGCAACATGTCAACACTTGCTATCCACACTTCATATATAAGCCATTAATTAACTGTGAAACCAAAGACGAAATTCAGAACCCAAGAAAAAACGCGACAGTTACAAGATACTTCCTATAAATATCCTATTCTCGCCCTTATAGATATATCGCCTTACCCCAACAAGGAGAGACGACACACCACTGGTGCCGCCCCAATACTATAAGAAACAACATCGATCAAAACAACCAAACAGCTAGGAAAGGAGTATAACCATTCTAAAAAATCCCGCCACACAAGAACTAAAATCCATCGCTCTACCTTATCAATATTATAGGACGCGAGCAAAAATATACTAGTAAATTCACAAAAACTTCTGCTCTACATTCATAAAAAACACAGCACATGGTCCCAACCCACAACTGATCAAAGACCATTTCACCACCAAACTTGCGATGTCTACAGTTATAGTTACTAACATAGTATCGAACGCTACCCACTGAGAGAGCCCAACTCAAATACACTAACAACACTTGTGGATGTACAAAAAACTACCCACAGATTGAGTTGTAATCGGAGCCACGCCAAAACACCACATAAAACTCTCACAGACGGCAAACAAGACTCTTACACATTAAATAAAAACAATTCTACCAAGAGAACATAATGCCGACGGGTAACCTAAAAAAACCTGATGACAAAACACACAAAACCCTCCACAAAAATCCACTGACCATCCGATCACACACCCCAATAGATAACACATCTCCATGCCTACAGACCTCACTCCCTACGAAGGCAAAAAATGACAAATCCCAATCCTATAGAAATTTCAACAAACCACCCATTGGGATGGTCAGCACACCATCTCTCTAGCCATACCTCCTAACTTTCTTCCCCTACGAGTAACGACACACGCGTACCAACACTCTGCGCACCAGCCCCAGCCCCCCGCACAAGTTCTACTTCTTCCAGCTCGCACCTTGGACCCTAAGACCATTCCCAACACACGTCTCTCTGTCCACCGCTCCACAATTCCTCACACCAACACAACACACCGCAGTACCACAAACCCAAAAAAGGAACTACCCAAAGACCTAAAGCAAGCACAATACTTCCTACACATTAACGGCAGCCTCCCTGACGCAGCCCACCTGGTCACTTTCACCATCACACTCCTTCCCTTTTTCCTTCATCTGCAAACAGGCTCTACCACTCTGTTGCCCCCAGCTGAGTAGCCATTCAGGACGTCAGCCCTAAACAAGCCGGAAAGAGCACACACACCAACCTCAACAACTCCATAGCTCAAGCAAATTCCCTCCCCTCGCTCGAGCATCCGCGAGTACCTGGACTTACAGACTCCCTCGCGCCACCTTCCTCACCCAATATATAAGAGCCACTCCAGCTTATATATTAGTCATAATATACAACATTAAATAACACACAACAATTTACAGTACCCGTAAACCACAGGACAGTGCGAGCGCGCGCCTACTATTATCCTCTCCGAGCACAGCTGCCTTCACGCCCACACTCCTTGACCGGTGTACCGTGACCTCCCCACCACCAGACGTCTGCCATGACCCAGACAGTGCTAGGGAAAATCAAACACATGGCCGTCCCATTCACGTGACACGAATCACGAACAACCGCAAATAGACACACACCATTACAGGACATCAATCCTTCGATAGGGACACCAAATCCCCCACCGTATTGAAAACATCCAGGCCAACATCCGTCACCTCACCCACACATTTTTCCTAATCCTATTCTCAACTTCCGACCTCCTCCTCTCTAACATGTACACCCGTGACCCCAGACACGACCTCTGGTCCCGAAAGATTAAGGACCATCCAACAACCCGACAATAGCCATACCAGTCTCTCCATCATTACCGATCCTTATCGCACACCCAGTTTTAACCTCTTCTAGCAGCAGGGTTACTTTATTTCCTTGATGTATTTATCTCATGTGTGAACGTGCTGGCACCCTGTCTCCCTTTCACTCCTGTGCAGTGCTGCTCCGACAGAACTTTCTCCTGATGACCGTCTTCTCCTGCGCCGAGCGCACGATCGCTCTAGCCACACGTGACTATCCGACACTTCAAATGCGCTAGTACCACTGACGGATTTTAATTTTGAAAAATTTAATTTGATTTTAATTAAGAGTTTAAATTGCTACACCGTGCTACCTTGTGTGGACACCACATAATCTAGCACATAAACCTTTAAGCAATGTATTTTTTTTTTTTTTTTATTTTTTTTGAGACAGAGTCTCGCTTGTTGCCCCAGGCTAAGAGTGAGTGCCGTGGCAATCACTCTAGGCTCACAGCAACCTCAAAACTCCTGGGCTGAGTGATCTTTTCACCCTCCCGGTAGCTGGACTAAGGCATTGCACCATGCCGCTAATTTATATATATAATATTAGTTGGCCAATTAATTTTCTTTTCTATTTATGAAGCAGACGGGCCTTGCTCTTTGCTCAGCTGTTTCGAACCTTCTGACTTAGCAATCGCCGCCTCGCTCCAAAGTGCTAGGATTATCGAAGGCGTACCAAAGCGCCCACTCGCAATGTAGCGTAAAACAGGACCCCGGACCATAACAGGAGCCCTGTTATGGGAGGAGTTTGTTATGACAGAGGAGTCTGTTCACCATTCTGTGGTGAATGTCTCTCGCTCTTACTCTGTAAACCTATATCTTGCTCTTGATCTGTACACCTATCTTGTCCTTCCTCAATAAACTTCATTTCACGATTCCCTTGGGGAAAAAAAAAAAAAAAAGAAGATTTAATCCTATGGAATTATACAGTTACTTAGCATCTCAGAGCCTTGGTTCTACATTCCCTGTCCAGGCACTTGCTCTTTATTACCAGGACTTAAACCACCTCCCGGTCCCCCAATTCTTCTCCAGCTGTTAACCTTGCAAGTCACTTTTTTAAGAATTTCTTTCTGCCCCCCTGCCCTCTACCCTCGTCAAAATGATCCCTCCTCATGCCTCCCATGCCTTTGTGCTTCCATTTGTTTATTCTATCAATACTTACATTGCCTTAAAGGGGTTTATGGTCTAGGGTTGTGTGGTGTCCAACAAGGTAGCCATGTGTAGCAATTTAAATCTTAAATTAAAATCAAATTAAATTTAAAATTTAAAAATCCGTCAGTGGTACTAGCCGCATTTGAAGTGCTCAGATAGTCACGTGTGGCTAGAGGCTATCGTGCCGCTCGGCGCCCACACGGAACAGCTCGTCATCAGAGAAAGTTCTGTCGGGCAGCACTGCACAGGAGTGAAAGGAGACAGGTGCCACGCACATCACACATGCAGATAAATACATCAAGGGAAATAAGGTAACCCTGCTGCCTAGAGAATTAAAATAGGGTGATAACAAAGAGAGAGACTGGTTGGCTACTTCAGATTGAGGGACCAGAGAAGTGTCTGGGCAGGTGACATTTAAGGAGGAATCAAAATAAAAAAGGAAAAATGTGGGCTCAGCACGGTGGCTCACGCCTGTAATTCCTAGCACTCTGAGAGGCCGAGGAGGGAGGATCACTCAAGGTCAGGAGTTCGAAACCAGCCTGAGCAAGAGTAAGACCCCGTCTCTACTATAAATAGAAAGAAATTAATTGGCCAACTAAAAATATATAGACAAAATAAGC